>JBBMOE010000023.1:2242996-2640585 GCA_037975065.1 Chaetodon trifasciatus
CCTGTATCCCTCACCCATTATCCCCTCATCTCTTCAACCCTTACCCTTTCACCCCTCTACCCTCGTTCCTCCATTCCTCACCCATCATCCCCTCATTCCTTCACACCTCTTTTCTTCCCTCCTTCACCATCTCGGCTCTCCTCCTCCTCCTGTTTTTGTAGTGTGGTCTTTGTTCGTGAAGCGATGTTGACAGGGGCATAAATGTTTTGTCATTTATGTGTTCACAATTTCCCACTTAGGTCTCAGTCTTTGCAGCGTTTCCTGTGTCCCTCATTCATCTGTAAGGCCTCACCTCTAAAATAAAACACCAAAGAATCAGCTGTCTGTCTTGTATCTGCTCTCTTTAACAGCAATTATCTGCACCTCCTGCCCTTCATTCCTCTTCCTTATTTCCTTCATAACAGATTGACTCTACTCACCGCAGCTAACAACATTTATTAATAGTAATTTTTCTTGTAGATATGATTCAATCCATCATCCCTCTCCCTCTCTCCATCTCCTCTCCTATCTCCGTTTCTCATTCAATCTGTCGCTGCCTCTCCTCCCACTCTCTCTTATAAGAGAGAGAGGTGTCAGTTTCAGTGAAACAACTTAATTCTGATGTCAATGAATTAATTAGATGTGTTAATGAGCTAGCGACAGCTAACCCAAATTAAATTAATACCGTAATGGCCTCAGACAGCGAGAATTAGCTCCCATTTCAGTAAACGCTTTCTGGAGTGTACACAGCCGCCAAGGATAGACACACACACACTCATACACACACACACTGCTCAAACAACATCCATCCCCCCGAGCAGATCATCATCCAGATGTAATTAACTGACTAATTACAGGAGCTCTCGCTCGCTCCCCCTCCCTTCGCTGCATCGCTCTTCTCTTTCTAACACTTTGACTGCCTGCTTCGCTCTCTCCACTCTGTGATTTGACCCTTCTGAGACACAAGTTTGTCATATCTCCTTACAGTTTAGTTACTTCTTCGGGTGTTTGTTTTGCTTTGCTTATTTGTCACCTACATATGGCTCTAAAGAAGCATTAAGCGCTTGTTTAACGTCTACTCGTGTACTTCCTTCCTCTCACTCTTCTTGTCATCACACAAGTCTCATTACACACAACAGGCCTGACTTAAAGGCTGTTTAGGCTGCCATTAGCTCTAATAGTGACTCCTCCACAGTTGCCACGCTCCGGCGGAGCTGCTGATGGGAAGCGGTGCCACCAGACTGCTAATCTGATCTTGGTGGCACAAAATGGCTGCTGTCTGTGCGAGGTCGCCCGGCTGAGGAGTAAAATGGTGTCGTAAGTCGGAGGACTTCAGGTTTTTGATGTTCCTGTAACTTTGTCTCCCATCTGTAGTTCTTTCCCTTTGGTTGCACTTTCTGATGATGGGCACACAACAAGGGGCTTAGAAATCGTGACTAATCATTCAGTCTGATGACTTATTACAAAATAACTCGTGACTTTTTATTAAACACCACTATTGTTTAAGTAAAATGAAGGAATTTCTGTCCAAATGCAGTACAGCTGTTTTCCAGGAGGTAAGTGGTCAAACTTCTAAAAACTGAAGAATTAAACAGACAAAGAAAGTTATGCTGGAGAAGAAACTGTGTTCTGCAAAGAGTTGCCCCTATTAAACTTTGCTGACACATATGAGCAGACAAGCGACATGAGCGATAATGTTAAACATGTTTTTCGTGCTGTGGAAAGATTCAAAAATTTGCAGAAAAGAGCTGAATCACGTCTGTCTTGTCAGACACAAGACAGAACATTGGTTCTGGACTGGGGATGTGTCTCACATGCCACTGGTGTGTGTTGCTCTTTGTCCCCATTATTTTCCCTCCACAGAGGCTGACCTTACCTTGCATCCTCATATCCTGCTCCCATCATTCACTGGCTTAATTGCACCTTGCAGACATGTAGCGTTAATTTCTGAGGACATGAGGCACAGCCAACCTCCTGTGGTAACAAAGAATATACAGGGTAGTTATTATGCACAAGCCAAGCTGTAGTTAAAAGCTAGCAGCCCCTGTCAGAGACGCTCAGCGGCTCGTTGCTGATCTGTAAAGCATCAATAAATGGTATTTCATCCAATAATAATGTTGTTACAAAGCCTTTATTATGTCTTGCAGAGACAGTAGTTTCTATATTTTATAACTAATAAACAAAATGGAAAGCAAATCTAACCTCTCAGTTGTCTTTTCCTGTCTTCTCTATTTGTATCTCTTCTTTCCTTTGTGGTCTGTCTCACCTGGTTGTGCTGTGAACTGGCTGCAAACAACACAAACTGAACACCTTATAATCCATTCAGAGACCTTGTGATGGTGTGTTACTGCTCTGTGCATGTACAAGTACAGTATGTGTGTGTGCGTGCATGCGTGTGTGTACAGTGGGCCTGTCTGCGTTAGCATGAGCGTTTTCCTGGGGTGAGACTCTGCAGGGAGCGAGCTTCTCTCACAAACACCATCTGTCAACAACAGGCTCACCTGCTAGCAAACATTTAGCTCAGGAACCAGCTCGCCTGCTTGCTCTCTCTCTCTCTCTCTCTCTCTCACACACACACACACACACACACACACATGCTAATACAATTCAGCAATGTCAAAGCAGAAGATAATGTAATTTCCCACTTAGTCGACTTGACAGTCTCACCTGCTTTGCAGCCTCTGCGATCTCTGAAGAATACACGTGGATGTGTGTTTGCATGTGTGTTTGATGGATAGAAAAACGGAGGGATGGAGACATACTGAAGGGATAAAAAAAGCACAAAGCAGAACATTTGACACCTTGTCTTAACATGAAAATTGTTGGGCTGGAGAGTAAAAAGCAATATGCAGAGTGGGGAACGGTTGAGGGAGAGGGAAGGTGAGAAAGATGGAGACGATGACAAGGGGGAGACTATTACCTGAGGTGTCTGACTAAATTAACTTCTCATCATCACTAATTAGCCCCTTGTTCCTCTGTTCCCTCCAGGTGAGTGCTACCTATATTATTGTGTTTGTGCCAGTGTGGAGTGTGAATGTATGTGTCTCATGCTCATTGTTTGACTTGGGAACGCCACTTCCTGCTAAGAAAAGACATTCAATGTCTGTCCTTTTGTGTGTGTATTACCCAGATAATGAGCACAAAACCACTATTTAGAATCAGTGTTATTTATCCCTTTCATAATTTAATGTGCAAGTTATCATCCTAAACACACTCGCATAAAAGCACTTTAAACTGTTTCAGGGTTTTGTAATGGTCATTTTACCATATTCCAACTTCCAAAGCCATTCTGCTAAGCTTTCATGTTCCATTTAATTAAGGCTAACTGTCTTTTGAATTACCTCAGTTTACTGTCAAGGCAAAGAGGCTAAGAAAATATTGGCTTGTGCAGCATTGCTATAGGCTAACACAGTAAAATACTTCTCTCAATCAAGTAGACTTTTCTATCATCATATTTTTCTTAATATTTCGTAGACATGCACACAAGACCACAATAAAAATATTGTTTACCAGTGTGAGGGTGTACAATCATACTGTTGCGGCTCTTTGAGGCAGAACTTACTGCATGTACGGCTGCTTTGAGCTAAATGAGCATGCTAACGCTCAGAAAGACAATGCAGGAAAACCTTCTGCCATTCCAGTACAGTTGCCCTCTCTGCTAGTCACATCATTTCACTGTTGTTATTACATGTCTTAAATTTTATTTACTGCCAGCAAAGGTTCGTAGCCAACAATTTTTTGACATTTCCAGTACTTCATTTCCCCAAATAAGATATTGTCACCGTCCAACATTGCTCATATCTCCACCTTGACAACTGACAGCTCAGAGGGTGATGCTTTTGCAGCTCAGTTAGGCTACTGTCAAATGATATGATATGGACACAGCATTAGACACAGTCCTTTGTGCTAAATGTTAACGTCAGCATGCTAACATCCTCCAAGACAATGCATATATCATCTTTACTATGTTCTCCATCTTGGTTTAGCATGTATGCTAACATTTGCTTATCAGCACTGGGCACAAAGTCCAGCTGAGGCTGATAGAAATAATTGTAGCAGGTATTTGTATTTGGACACCAATACAAAACCTCATGATAATCTATCCAATGGTTAATGAGATATTTCAATCTGGAACAAAGTGGTGCATAACTGACAGACTGACATCGGCATCCATAGATCCACAGAGTATTTGTAGCCCTCAGCTTTTTCAGTTAAATTAGCAAAGAATAATGAAAATATAACAAGTATCAATAAAACATGAATACACACGCGACCATCTGAGACGTGGATCAGCCACGTCTATGTGGGAAACCCATCCACCGAACAACAAGCCCCTTAATTAGTTTGCTGCATCTTCCTGTAAAAAAAGAGGTTTAACGTTAAGTATCTCTCATATTACCTTTGGTGTATTAGTGCGCGATGACAAAAGACATATTCATGCTATATATTCCTGCTTCCAGCACATTTTACGAGTGTAGAATAATCTGATTATTCAAATTGATGTTAATTAGAGCTGTTTCTTCAAAAGATGGCATTATTCGGTTGAATAAAAGCAAGTCATCTCTGAAGATCCCGCTAACGCCATGAAAGAACCTGCGTGGACATAAAAAGAACAGCTCTGTCGTTTTTTGTTTTTGTTACATTTTCATTTGCCCAATTTTCTTTTGTCTTCGCGCGGTGTTCCTCTGGTGGGACATAGTTTGAAGTGGAACAATGGCGGCGGATGAATAACCTGATATAATACATATTCATGGCGTTTGAGAGGCAGTTGAGTTGATCCACTTGTTTGAGACACAACAAAGGTAGCTTCCGCTCCTCTGTTATCCCCTCTGCTCCCAATCCCTCTTCCGTGCCTCCTTCAATAGTTTGCCTGTTCGTTCCTCCTTAATTATCTTTTGAAATCCCCCCTCTATTTAAACCTTTGTCCTTCTCCCATGTGGAGCCTATAAACAGACAGCGGCAGCTTTCTGGGGGGAAATAAAAGGAGGAGGGAGAAAGACGACAACATGTCTCGGTAATCTTCCTCCTGCTGAGGAAGAATCTGTAGCTGTATTGCTCTGGAGCAACGCTGTTGGTGTTTTTGTGGACCAACTTTTACCTGTAACGTGCAAACAGTCTTGGCATCGCAAACTTAACACAACAAGGTCACCTGGAAACATTAAACCTGATAGCATGACTAGCAGAGCGAACAGGCAAACGCTAACCTCCTTGTATAAAATAACAACAGTCAAGAATAGCTTCAATAGTGTCAATGGTAGAACAATTGTAATTACAATAACATTGTCTGGTAATCCTTCTAAATAGGAGCCAGGAACTAAATCGGTTTGATGACGGTGGTGCTCAGCTTAGTTGCCTTTCACCGGTTTGTACGGTAATCCTCATTAACAAAACACTAATCCCCCCTCCATGTTGCCATGTTCGGTCCCATCCTCCCCTCTCTGACATAAAAAACTTCACCAAACTTCTCGGCCCACTTTAACAGAGATGCTCTAATCAACCTGGTAGGATCTAAATCCTGTTCACTCTTCAGTCTTTGCGATGGCGCAGAAAAGGGATTCGTACATTTTCCGAACATTCGCTCAGTTGTTTACAACGAGCTCACAGATGTCAAAATCCGCTCAGCTTCTCGTACAAATGGTTCTGCACATGTTTGTACATTCATGGCAAATTATGAATCATGGCTATTATGTTCCTACATATGAAACATGAGTATCTGTGTTGAACAAAGGCTTGAGAAAGCTCTCCGCCAGCCGCTTGGCTTGGTTGACGCACTCGAGGAGCAAGTTGAATCTGAATGTACCGTGGAGAAATTAGTCCACCTAGCTCTCATTTTTAAAAGGTTCAAAGAAATAAAAAGTATTTCCTGGTCACCACAGAGCTTTTCTCCTGTGTGTCGGCCAAAGAGACGGCATTCGAGGAGGCAGGGCCAGCCTCTAACCCAGACTGACAGACTAAATGATGATTATATATATAACTTTATACCTTGAACTTGTCTGTGCTGCATCTTCCTTCAGTTCTGTCAACAGCAGAAACTGATTTTAAATTAAAACAGGTCATCAGTGGTACTCAATCTGTCATCACACACTTAGCTAACTTAGCTAGTTAGCTAACAAGATATTATCAGGTTACAACAGGAGACTTTGGTTTTCTGCATTCATTACTGCTTCATTACAAAGCGCTTTAGTTACAGAACTCTGAGAGGATCTGCTTTATGCGATCATGTGTTCACAAAGTGGTGAACCTCCCTCCATCCTCACTTGTGAACAGCCGAGCCTTTCCAGGATGCTCCTTTCATACCCAATCATGATACTATCACCTGTTACCAATCAACCTGTTTACCTGTGGAATGATCCAAACAGGTGTTTTTGGAGCGTTCTACATCTTTCCCAGTCTTTAGTTGCTCCTGTCACAACTTGTCTGAAATGTGTTGCTGTATCGAATTCAGAATAAGCAGATATTTACAAAAATCAATGAAGCTGATGAGGTCAAACATAAAATATATTGTCTTTGTGCTGTTTTCAATTGAGTTTATGTCAAATAGGATCACACTGTGTTTTATATGTGTTTTACACAGCATCACAACTTTGTTTGGAATCATACAAAACTTTATAACAACATTCTTACTGTAAAATCTTTTCACTAAATCTGTCAGTAACTTCTTTAATGAACATAATGTGGAACAACACACTTCTAATTTTGAAGTATATTTTCTGTCTTTGTGTCTTTATGTTAATTATGTGAAGTAAACTGATTTTTTTAACGGATGCTTCAGTATGAACACTTCCTGCCGTGTGTTTTGTCCATAACACTCTACAACAGGCACTTTTAGCCTGAGAGAATCTCCTCTAAAACATTTCCAGGCTAAACAAACTGCCTCTGACCCACCTACAGCTGGAGGCTCCGCACCCACAATCCTTTGCTTTCTAATTATTCAAATAACAGACAGGACTGAGAGCTGTGATTTGCCAGCCCTCTTCAATTAGTGTTGTGTTAATTAAAGAGCATCATCAGGTTCTCGTTAGTGATTAAACACCCGAGTGTGATTACTTAACTCAGCAGGACTCCTGACGAATCATCTGCCCCCTGATCCCTCCGATGAGTGTACGTGAGTGTGTGTGGCTGTTTGTGCATGTGCATTTGAAATTTAGCCATGCTAAGGCGCGAGCAATGGGAACAGATTCTCCTGCTCACGCTGCATATCAATGCTTCAATGAACACTGCATATGCAAAGCTGCGAGGACGTGTGTGTGTGCGTGTTTGTGTGTCCGATTAAAGGGAGAGTTTTGTTCGCTTGCTGATGAGGTGTCTGAAGTAAGTTAATTGCCTATCAAGAGAGCAAGCCAGCTCTGTCTCTTGTGTGTGTGTGTATGTGTGTACTTGTACTTGTGTATTTGTCAGAGGCCCCACGTACATGTCTATGTCACTTCAGGAGCTAATTGCCTATCAGAGGACTGCTCAGGTCTCTGTCCTTTGCTTGGATCAAGTCCGTGTTTGAGTGCATGTGTTGGCATATGTATGAGCCCATGTGTATAAATATGCATGTATACATATTCAGTGGTGGAAAGTAACAAAGTACATTTACTCAGTTACTACTCAGGATCACACTGGTGTTATTAGAACCTTTTATTAGCATTAGCATTTATTAGCACAGAACTCCATGGCCCAAAAACTATTGAAAGTCAATTTAAAAGACGTATTTTTGCATTTATTGACGTTTTATTTCGTTGTGATGAAGACAGTGAATGTTGCCATTTCGTGTTCAAGTAAAACAAAAGTTTTTTTAGGGAATAAGCTTCAACTGCCGTATCGATCACGATGAAGGGAGACTGTCCTCACCAGAAAAACGACAGCATCGGTCGTTTGTCCAAACACTTTCCTGACAAGTCGCCTCATGTTGTCATGAAGTAGAAATGGTGGACGTAGTGTGACACTGTAAAACCATTAAACTTGAATTATGCTGCTTCGAAGATACGCTTGAACATCTCAGAGAAGGTAGAAGAGAAGGTGTTATGGGCAGCCACAGGTAGCAGTGACTCACGCACCTGACAAATGTCAAATTCGTGTCATGTCTACCTGCATTTCAAGTAAGCATATTGGTTAGTCCAACTCATGTCAGGACTCAGGTTTGAAACAGAGAAGAATATAAATGTTATACACATAAACATGGCACCCGAAAGGCTTATGGGACCTTCACTGCATCTCATCTCCTCTCACATCCTGTCGTCTCTCCACTGTTTGACGTAACTATGTGTTTGCGTCAAAAAAACTGTGTGACTTTGACATGTGAGACTGTCCCCTCACTGTCAACATTGGTTTCCATTAAACATGAGGCTTAGGTCACATGGTGACACCTGAACCAGCTGCACTAACTGATGAAGGCCATGGGATGCAGTTGAAAGCATCTTCGCTAAAACAGCATCATCATGACAGCTGCATTGGCAGCATGGACAGCATTACACATCAGACAAGTGAGACATTTTACTCGACTCTCACACATCTATCACTCAGTATTGCACTGAAATTTGGAGAAAGCAAACATATATCCAATAACAACTATAATTTTAATAATAATAATAACAAATATCAACCAAATAATTATACTACTTTCTCTATAAAGATCAGGTCTGACAAAACAGTAAACAAAGTAGGTAAAATTATCTCCACCCTGAGCAGCCACAACTGAATGCATCAGTAATAATAACATAATAATATACAATAAAATATGACTGAAAGTGGCCCTTTTTGCATTATTTTAGAACTTAAGTAAATTGTGTTAATAATACTCCTGTACTCCACTTAAGTATAGTTTTGAGTCCTTGTGAAGTAGTATTTCATGTAGTGGTATTGCTACCTTAACATGAGTAAACAATTCCAATACATCATCCACCTCTGCCTGTACGCGTGTGTGTGTGTGTGTGTGTGTGTGTGTGTGTGTGTGTGTGTATGTGTGTTGCAGGGACATAAATCTGTTCACACAGGCACACTGTGAGGACTTGCCTTCCTTTTGGGGACAAGTCCCCATGACGTAAATCATTAACTGTCAGGGGGAAGGCTTGGGCTAAGGTTAGGGTTAGAGGAAGGCAAGTAGTGGTGAGGGGAAGGGGAAGTCTCCAGGAAATGAAGGTAAGTCAATGTAATGTCCTCTGTAATGGAGACACAACTCTGTGTGTGCGTGGGCGCGTGTGTGTGCCGAGCAGAGTAGTTTACCTCCAGAGGGCCGAGATGCTAATTAAGATGAATCCACCTCCAGCCCCTCCTGGCCCCACCCTCCCCCTCTTTCGCATTCATCAGTATTATGCAAATGTGTGTGTGCGTGTGTCGAATCGCATCTCAGGCCACACAGATCACAGCTACCACCATCCCATCTGACTCATAGTAATATATAGCATTTAATAACACTGTGTACACACACACACACACACACGCACACACACATACAGAGAAAATCAATATACATGATTTAATAATGCAATGTTCTGATCCAACTGGTTTCACAGGCCTTATTCCTGGCCACGAGAGCATCGCCACCAGAATAACAGATCTACTGCAAATGCGCTAATTGAATGCATGTACAAGTGTGTGTCGCTCTGTGTGTGTGTGTGTGTGTGTGTGTGCACATGCAAGGGCAGGACATTCTTCATCTCTGGCATGATGAGGTAGGATTTAATAAACTTAGCAAGAACACACACATAAACGCACACACACGCAGGTACCCTCAGCAGGTGAGCGTAGCTGAGTTGACACTTTGTCAGCACAGTGTAATTTGACATAATGAATGCAAGCATCGTTACTGCTGTTAATTGGCCAGACTAATTATACTCCGAGGACGTCATTAGAGAGAACCTGCCGCTCCAACTGTGTGTGTGTGTGTGTGTGTGTGTGTGTGTTTACGAGTCAGGCTGGGGCAGACGGTGGGAAAAGTGCAGGAGACTGGATGGGAGGCTGGAGGCGGGTTGAGCTCAGGAAGGGAGCTCAGATGAGGAGGAGCAGTGCAGGTGGTCAGCACTGATGGAGGGGTGAGGGAGGGGCGTAGTTTAGGCACCGTGGGAGGGGTGAGTTTAGATTTCAGGCCAAAAAGAGGTGATGGAGAGAGGAAGGCAGGAGGTTTGTGGAGTGAGAGCGGGACGAAGACAAGGGAGCTTGAGAGGTTCGCCCTGTCGGGTCAGAAGAGTCCACGGAAGTTTGTTTGTGTCAAAGTCAGGTTGTTGCACAGGTCTAGAAATAAAGGTTGCATGAGCAAAAGAACCTTTAGTTAACACTGCAACAATGCTGCTTATTTCAGATGCAGATGTTTTAACTGCATCATTAGTGCCTGTTTACTGTAGCGCTAAACACTGTTTCCACATGTCTGCCCCCCACTGAAGCAGATGAGCACAAATGACATCATTTCAGAAAAACATTTATTTTGGCCGAACACTTTCAAACATGTTTGTTCTCGCGTTTTGGCCGGCAGCAGCTCAGACTGTCGGGATTTGGTTTGGGAGCTGGAAGGTGGCTGGTTCAAGTCCAGCACAGGCAACAAAATGGAGTGTGGACTGGCAGCTGGAGAGGTGCCCTTGAGCAAGGCACCGGACTATATGGCGCCCCAGAAGTCTAACATCTCTCCCAATAATGCATGTCTGTGGGTCCTGTGAGTGCATTTCAGGTTTGTGTGTGAGAACAAAAACAACGACGGAGTGAAAAATTAAAATTTTGGCTTTGGGATTAATAAAGCAAAATCTCCGTCAGGTTGATGTTCATCTCAAGTGAAAACAAGTCTGGGGTAAAATCTGCTCCACTCAAAAATAAAGTTATTAACTTTATCGATTGTTATGAAAGATTAAACCATGCACTTGTGACCAATAATTTAACCAATAAAAGCAATTATTGCTCAACATAATAAGCTGACATGTACGGTAGGTTGTGTTTTCCTAAACTCCGACCCGTTACTTCTAAAAACTAACTAATACTGCTGAGTTAACCCAGTACGAACCAACATGTGACCACCAGGACATGTCCACAGTACCGAAACACTGTCCGTGAAAATAATCAGAATCAGAACCAGAATACTTAATTGATCCTCCAAGAAACTGGGTCAGTTGCAGTTGCTCCCATTGTACAACAGTAATAAAATAGAAATAAAGAAAATAAGAAAATGCCCTGTGATCGACTGGCAACCGGTCCAGGGTGTACCCCGCCTCTCGCCCGTTGACAGCTGGGATAGGCTCCAGCCCCCCACAACCCCGAAAGGGATAGGCGGGTATAGATAGATGAATGAATGAATGAATGAATGAATGAATGAATGAATGAAATAAGAAATATCTTGTATATATGTAAGAAATATGTAAACTAATGCTACAATAAATAGCCACCATCTATATAGAATTATGTCTGCAACATTCTACAAGTAACAAGAATAATAGAATACTAGAATACTACTACTGCTAGTACTAATACTATAACAATACCCAAAATAATAACAATGATAATAAAGTAATATTTATGGCAGTAATTATAATAATATGATACTAGTAGCAGAATAGTGCAGTATAAATATGCAGTATAAATAACATACCTATACACCAAAGTATTGCACCACTGAATCATTGCGCATGTTGTTGAGATTATAATAATTATGAGGTAATGCAGCAATGCAGTAAGTCCAGTAAGTCCAGGAGGCCAGTCGATGGACTCAGAGTGACTGACGCTCTGAAGACGAGTCAAAAATTTTGATGGCCACAGGCGGGAAGGACTTCCTGTGGCATCCTGTCTGTCATCTCATGGGGATGAGCCTCACACTGAAAGAGGGAATTTTGTGCTAAAAAAGATGTATTATTGGAAGACACCCGCTTCATTTGGCGAACTCAGGCCCCTGAAGCCTCATGTTAGCTTTGGCTGGATGGATTTTTGCACTGCGGATTTTGTCACCCATCACTTACAGCAAAGCCACTCATGGCCTGTACGAACAGGATGAATGATTACAATAGCATTCTCAATGTACTGTGCTTAGAGCAAGTGAGTATTGAATTAATAATAATAATGCTAATAATAAACTTAATTTGTATAGCAGCAAGAACTACGGCTCCAAGTGCAGACGAGAATCTATCCTTAAATACTTTTTGTCCTCTCAGAAGTAATTCTTCAATGAGTTGAGTCCAGAAAAATAAGGTCACTGCAATCTGGAGGAGGTAAGAAGTGTTGAGTAATGGATTACTTTTCTTATCACAGTCCAGCTGCTCGCTGTACTGTGTCCGTTCAGATCAAACTCACTGATAAAAGACTGAACACAACACTACTTTAAACAAACTACAGTGACCAAACAACAAGCATCAGCGGAGTATTTACGCAGCAGCCATCACAGACGAGCAATTTGAGCAAATTCTGAGAAACAAAATCGCCTCGCAGTCCGCCGACAGAGAGGGAGGGGCCGCGAGTGTGCGACGGCTAAAGCATGTAATTTCCTAATTCTGATCTTGCAAGACAATCCGTCCTTATCAGTGTCTGATTCCCACATTGGAGGGAAAGTAGACAGAGAAGCTGCAGGCCATCACACACACACACACACAGACACACACACACACAGACTACACAGAAGACAGAGGCATGAAATTGCATAAAGGAAAGGGATACAGATAGAAAGACTGAGAGACTAG
Organism: Chaetodon trifasciatus; assembly: GCA_037975065.1. NCBI lineage: Eukaryota > Metazoa > Chordata > Actinopteri > Chaetodontiformes > Chaetodontidae > Chaetodon > Chaetodon trifasciatus. The sequence goes on from JBBMOE010000023.1 coordinate 2,255,608, forward strand.
TGAGAGAACAAACAGGCCTATCAAACGACCACAGACCCAGATAACAAGATAAGGCCTAATCAATCAATCCTTGCACACGGAGAGAGATTGCGCTAAGTGGCTCATGAGTCCTGCTGCAAATTAAATCTGCACACTCCTTCAAGTAAGACAGAATGGAGGGAGTGAGAGTTGGAGAGAAAAAGAGAAAGAGAGAGGGGGGATAATAGGGGGTAATTTCATCAGCGTGGCCCATGATGAAGCTTTTACACGGTGGTTTGAGAGGCCAAACTAAAAGGCTGGAGGTTTGGTGATATTGAATATGAGTGGTGTGTCATGATTCGATTTGTAAAACGATAGCCAGGAATTAGATTATGGCGTCTAATGCGGATATCTGAAAGGGTGTCAGACCTTAAGGGTTTGGCGTGTGTGTTTGAGTGTGTGTCTTGAAATTTTCTTCCTGTGCAGGGGAAGCCTAACACACTGTGATCCGCTTTAATTCACTCACTCCAGCATCATCCATCCTCATCACCACTGTGCGTCCTCCGTGTGTGTGTGTGTGTGTGTGTGTGTGTGTGTGGAGACTAACCATCACCAGGCTGTTAAAACAAAAAAATATACTTTGGAAAAGAGCAAAGCAGCAGAACCAGGAGTTTAAAAAAAAAGACAAAGATGGAAGCCAAAGACAGACATGAGTCCAGATCTGCGTTTGGTGAAACAGAGGTGCCAGTGTTCCTCCGGATGATAAATCATTCTCTTGGTTTTCTGTCCTCGAGCCGCAGCGCCAAAGTGTGTGTTGCGTTTGGCGGAGCCTCACTTTTCGGTTGTTGGAAAAACGTCTTCTAAAGGCAATAATTAAGACTATTCAAATGTTTACTCTAACATCGGCTCTATTTGTGTGAGTGTGTGCATCAGCCAACGCCAGCTCTCATTATTTATGCAGAGAAAATGGCGAGTCAGCGAAACACTGTACCAGACTTTACCAGAGACTGATGGTCCTGATGATGGACACATGGAGCACAAGTGTTAGCTCTGTCTCGTCTGGTCCAGGCGGCTCATGCTGCGAGCGCTGAAACAACTTTTGAAGTCAGGTACAGAGCTTTAAAGCATCTCCCTGCTCTCTGTTTTGGTTTCACAACCCGCAGCGTCACTGTTTTGCTTCAGTCTTGCTGCTCTCAGGCAGATGTTTGCAGTGATGAAGCTCTGATAAACGCACTGAATGCTAACTGGTGGCTAGCTGATGAAGCATTTGGCGGCTAAAGAGCCAAAGAAGAGAGAGGAGACCAGAACAGACACAAATGAGAAGGAGAAACTGATTAATTGCCAAGTCACGTACAAGCCTTTGTGTTTTGATGCATAAAGGCTGCAATAAACATAGTAAGAGAAAAGAAAAACCAAGTAATGCAAAGTCAAGAACAGAAAATAGAAATTAACATTAGAAAATTATGTAAAATACATCTTATATCTGCATAAATGTGCAAAAATATGGACTAAAACTGAACTAACAAAACAAAATGTTGCTTTATGTCTTCTGGATGTGTATTTTTATCAACGTGTTCACAGATTTTTGCTTTATATGAAATATTTCTGGGACCTATTGTTTTTATTTGACTGTGTAAAGTTACTTTATATCTCTGTATTGGGTTGGTGAAATCAGTATATTAAGTGTAAATAGGCAACTGCTTGTGAACAGGGGGTGATCGTCACAAAAAATTTCACAAGAAAGAAGAAAAGAAATTAAAAGCAAATGCAAGTAAATACAAGAAACTGAATTATGAAACACAAGAACTATAAATGAATTTTAAAGTGGGTAAAAAGTGGCAATACAAGGAGAGGCATTATGCTCACAGTGTCTTTCAAATGAATATTTGTTGTAAGCATCAATTTCTAGAAGTACAGAAGTAAAACAAGACAACAGTTTAACTTCATCGTCAAATAAAAAACTTAAGTCACCAGTTCTGGATGCTTTAGTTATTTAAATACTTTTTGTTTTCTTTGTCAAGGTTTTGAGTTATGTGTGTCTGACTCATTGTGTCATTTGGCAGAAATGTGATAAAACTTCTTCTTTTCTGGACATTGACACTGAGAAATAGCACAGTGGCGTATCCAGACCGGCTGATGTGCATCCACTTTGTGTGACACATATAAAAATACAGCAGTATATAAAAGGGTTGTACAACTTCCATACTTAGTTGTTTTCGTCGTTACAAAGGGTTAGAGTGAGGGTTGTCCTACACTGCCAGCTGTGTAAGTCACTGCTTTACTGTAATATAACACTGGATTCAGCAGCATAGAAAAACTCTCCAGTCATTATTTACATACCAGCTGAGCTACCCACGAGCTGAAGGTGTTACAGTACATTAAAAAAAAAGTCTGCATTTACTGGAAAGCTCAATAACACTTGAAACTGGAAGCCCTGTTTCACTAATTACATTCAAGTAGACAATAGTACAAATGAAAGCAGGCCTCAGCTCTGTGGATGAGTTTGATGAGTTTGTATTATTGTTGTTAATTATTTTTTTTAACGTCTGTTTTCTTCATGGTTTTAGTGCTACAGTGGAAATTCACGTCACCATTGTTTTGGTAGGAATCTCAGAGACGAACATCATAAAGCCTGAGACATGAAACCAAACTAAAAAGCAGAGTGAAAAGGAGATAAATTAAAGATATTAATCACACTTTTTTAAATCATATTTTAAACAATCATCTTAATCTGCTAAATAAGTGGTGACTACAACATTCACATAAATTCAATCTTCATATTAATTTGTAATAATTTGCTCAGCAATGCAGAAGAAGAAGAAGAAGAAGAAGAAGAAGAAGAAGAAGAAGAAGAAGAAAAGTCTCACACAAAGAAAAAAGTCAAGTACAATACCAGAAGTTCAGAAACTCCTCTCTGGCCAACATGACCTCCCAGACATCCACACAAACACACACAAACACACACGCAGCATGAACACATTAGGCGTACATACAACCAACAAATCTACATTATAGAACAGGAACACTGACGCAAAGACCTCTTAACCAAAGATGGTTAAGATGGTTACACACACACTCCCTCTCTCTCTCACACACACACACACACACACACACACACACACACACACACACACTCACTCACACAGTGATACTTCCATCACTTCTGGGGACATTACATAGACTTGCAGTCATTTCCTGGAGACTCACCATAACCATAACCACTACTTACCCCAACCATAACCCAAGTCTTCAGCCTAAAATCTAATTATTTACATTATAAAGACTTGCATTTTGTCCCCATAAAGACAGCACGTCCACATCCATGAAATGGATTTATGTCCCCACAACATGAGGAATACATGTATACACACACACACACACACACACACACACACACACACACACACACCAATAAAGTTGTCTGAGTGTTGTTTGGCAGGGAGGGCAGGCGGGAGATTCATGATTTTTAATATGCAGAGCAACTGAAAAGTGGAAAACCAGACACACACACACACACACACGCACACCTACACTGCAGTGAGACATCAGTTCGAGAGCTCCACGCGCTCACATGAACTATGAAGATGTTTTTCTATCCGCACGGTGACAGACAGCAGCTAACACACAACAGATCACTCCCAGCAGAGAACACAGAGCCCTCACATCATTAACACCTCCTGCTGCGTACCGCTGGGCTTCCACTGTCTGGGGACGCAAAGCCAAGAGAGGGAAGGAACAAGAGACGAACACTTAGGGCGCAGACAAAAAGGTGCTAGAAATGTGTGTATTTATGTCTCTGAGTATGTGTGTGTGTGTGTGTCATATGTGTGTGTGTGTGTGTGTGTGTGTGTGTGTGTGTGTGTGTGTGTGCACTCTCCAGCTCCCAAATGCCTCGACTCATCTGCTAATTAGTCAGGAGCAATTAAGTACGCTTAAACTAACCGCACACAGAGGCAGCCCGAACACACATCCAGGTAAACAAATAATCCCAAACAGAGCGAATAACTCTTTAAGTGTATCAGCTAATAAAAGCAAAAATGAGTCGTCAGTAGAAAGAGAAGAAAGGAATAATTGGCTGTGATGAGAGCGGAGAGAGGCAGACAGAGAGGAAGAAAAGAGTAATAAGGAGGGAGCAAAAAGGAGGAGAAAGAGATAATCATAAGTCCCAATGGACAGATTGAAGCAGAGTGGATTCTATCGCATGCTATCTCTCATTTATATGCTAATTCACACTATTAATGGAGTGAGAGGGAGAGAGAAAGTCTAATGAATACCTACTGATTGCTGTTTGTTCATTCGTTAGCTTGTGTTTTTAAAGAAATGCTGTAGTGAGCAGCCAGCCAGCTGCTGCCGCCGAAGACAAACTGTGTCTCATATCGTCTTGAGGAATTGAACTCGTAAAGGCGAGGCACAAGAGAAGAAGAAGAAGAAGAAGAAAAAAATACGTGGAAAGTGGATGTTTGAAATGAAATGAAGAAATGTATAAAATAAAGCCAGAAATAGAGATGTTATCAATATAATTCAATTTGGATTAACGCCGCAAATCATCTCCTTTCATCCCTCCTCCCTCCCTCTCCTCCTTCACTTTTGTTCCTTTATGATACTGATAGCCACTTGAGTGCTTCTCTCATTTTCTGCTTTAAGCTTTTTCTGCTGCCGCTGATCTCAATTCAGCTCAATTAACAATAAATATGAGCTCGCATGTGCACACATACGCACCACGTCAGGGCACTTCCCTGACCTTCAAATGTATGCGAGGTAAGAGATATTGAGCGGGTCAGCTCAATGTACAGATGGTACGTTAAGATGTGCAATGTTGGCATGCATTAAATTCGTACGCTTCATTTTGTTTGGTTTCATCTGTATCGACGTTTCTACAATAGGTAGTTAAGAGCACTGCTGCATGTATATGAGCTGAGATGGAGGGGATGGTGGAGGTGTGACAGCCAGGCGAGACAACAACTAAGCAGCAGAGCACTGCACAAAAACACGTATTTTAAGCCAAAATTCGATCTTTTCCGAACCATAACCAAGCGTTTTTTAGGCCTAAACCTAACCACAGCCGTGTCACAAAATTAAAACATAAAGAAATGCAAAGTTTGAACATAAACCGCTCTCTTTTCCCTTTAAAGGACCAGCGTGTTGGCTTTAGTGACATCTAGTGGCGAGGTTGCAGATTGCAACTAACTGGACGCCCCTTGTTTCAACCCTCCCCGTGAGTTAGCGTATAAGAGAACCTTTATGTAGATATAAAGGGCTCATCCTAACCTTGATTCTTATTCTCAGGTGATTCTACGCTAAAGAAAACATTACTATGGATCTCATATTCCATTTCCGCCAGTAGATGCCCTGAAATCCTGCACACTGGACCTTTCAGAAAACTTTATTTCATCTTTTAGCGTTGGCTTGAAAATGTGAGTGGAAATATTCACTCTGATAGATGGTGATTGATTGAGCACATACAGCATCTTCTCTGTCTTTTACATTACTCATTCAGAGAAACATAAGTATCCATGGAGGAGCTTAATCTGTCTGCACTCGATATTAACACACACACACACACACAGAGACACACACACACACACACACACACACACACACACACACACTCATCATTACCCTCCTGCCTTGTCACAGACACTTAGAGAAACACAAAGAGGGAGACCTGAACCAAAATCCTGAGATGATTTTCCCGCCTGTCACCACTGCTAAGGTGTGTGCGCGCTTTACTGTGTGTGTGTGTGTGTGTGCGTGTGTGGGGGGCGTGTGTTTGAGCAAGTAGAGACCACATGCAAAGGGTTTCCACGGGCGACATCCAGAGGTTCTTGAGAGGGTCCACTGGGTTGTGATCGCTTTTCCAGTGATGGCATCACAAAGACACACTTATACTCAAACAGCAGTCCACACTGCGATGACGGTTCACACACACACACACACACACACACACACACACACACATAATAACAAAAACTAAATCAGAAAGCAGCAGTTCAATCCAGACCATTTTGTTCCACCCTCTGCGTGCATGCATGCGGCAACGCATCATACGAACACCAAAAATCACTTTGCTACGGATTCCACACACATCAACCCCGTCCTCCTTCATGCAAAAATCTGTCTTCGCTCTAACATCTGTCATCACGTTTACACCTTATTCTCACTGCTTCGCCTCAGTAGAACATATTGTGCTGCGGGGAACTTTGTCCAAGCACAGACTAAATATCTACAGATGGGTTTTTTAATTGAAGCAGGCCACAAAATAAGGTTACAGTGCTTTAAACTTCCTCATGTGGTCCATTTTATTACCTCTCACTGGGTTAGAAGATCCTCGTGAAATCCACTAGAAAACACTGAGGGTAAGGAAGTCGCACTCCCTCATAATCATACGAATGGAAACATGATAGGGCATCATTTCACGTCAGCTGAAATATATTTTGTTATTGCTATTTTAGAGCCCTTTTTTTATTGTTCTTGTTTTTGTGTGCACCGCAGGAAGACTAGCGACCACTTTGTGGAAGCTAATGGGGATCTGAATAACGAAACAGATCATTAAAACTCAAGTATGAATCTAGACTGGAACGTCAGTTTCATACAATAAATCGTGCAAACACAAATAGATTCTTTAAGGCACAGTATGGTTATGTGTAAACCCAAACATTACAAACATTTGTTGGTTTTTCAGCATCTCATTCCAAAACCATAAGCGCTAATATGCTGCTATATCAGCCTCCACTCTCTGGTTTCACTCTTTCCACAAGATTTTGGATTCCAGCTGCAAGAATTTGCTCCCATTGAGCCACAGGAGCGTTAGTGAGGTCCAACGCTGATGCTGGGCAATGAGGCCTGGCTCACAGTCACTGTTGAAGCTCATCCGAAAAGTGTTGAGCAAGATTGAAGTCAGGCCACCGTGTAGGCCAGTCAGCCTGAGTAAATGAATGATACGTTAATGTGTTACCTCATCAACCTCATTGTTTTTCGCAAATATATGCTTATTCTGAATATGATGCCAGCAACAAGTTTCAAACAAGCTGGGACAGGAGCAACAGAAGACGGGGAAAGTTGTAACCTCCAGGCCTGAAAATGGAGCCAACGTGCTAAAAAAAAATGCACTTCCTTGAACGGCCACTTGAGGCTGTCTCCAAAAGTGAGTCAATCCGCACAGACCCCTATACCGATGCCCAATTTTACAGCAAGAAATAGACCTGTTCACAGCCTGGTACAGAAAACATCTATATTAAATTAAAGTCATGCACACTCATAGGAATTGCTGCTTGAGTGACGACTAGCCGCTAGGTTTTTACAACCAGGCTTCATTCGGTCCACCTCAGCTCCAGCCACGCTCCAGCTCATTGCTCATTTTTGGATTAACCAGGAGTTTGGTGGAGTCAGGCACTGCCAAGATGGCAATGGCCAGCTTCACGATGGTTCTTCAGGAACCTATGGGGAGACTACGTCAATGGTTTATACAGTTTATTAGGCAAAGTTAAGTGTGTATGTGAAACATGTCACCCCCCTCAACTCTATTTTGTTCTTTTTCAGCTTCATTATTTCATCTAATGACACATAAGTTTACTGTTTTACTTCAGTGTCAGGAACTGACTGGTGAGTGCAGGGGCAGGGCTTGTGGACAGGGAAGCCAGGCAGTTCCTTGGAGCCCCTGGCCACTGGGGGGGCCCCGGCCACTTATTTACTACAACGATTATTGATAGGCCTGGGCTTTCAGGGACCTCTGTTGGTCCCTGGATCTCACTTTGAGAACCACTAATCTATTTTTTCAGTATTCATCTCAAATGTCCCAGAAATTCTGCATTTATGTGTGCAAAAAACAATTATTTTGTGGTGTGCACCAGTGGGGTGGGGGCCCCAGGGATTTCTTGCTTGGAGCCCCAAGAGACCCTAACAACGCCACTGGGTGAGTGTAGTGGAGCATTTAGCAGCAAAAGAGCCAGATATTTCCCCTCAGGTGGTGGAGACCAAAACAGAACTAAAAGGAGCGGAAACATTGGACTTAGCACAGCCCTGAGCGGATGTTTAAAACAATGAATTCAAGTTTAGTGTTTATACCAGGAAGAAGAAAATGTGAGACCACTGAAGTCATCAACAAAAAAGAGGAAGCTAACTTGAGTTGACTTGAAGGCACCATAAAATCGTGAAAAGACCAAGCTGAACACCGATAACGGGATGAAGAGAAACAGTGTGCAGTGTGTCCAATAATGAACACAGCCTCCTTTTAAACCTTAAAAGAGTGAGGATAAGAACACGAAGGCATGAGAAGCAACAATACCAACAGGTTGAGTGTATGCTAATGTTGTGTTTATACTATTTTGACATGGATTAAACAGATATGAGCGGTGAATGGTTGAATCGCATCATGTCAGAGCAGAGTCAAGCCTCACCGAAACTCACTAAACTGTTTAAAAGTCTGTGCGAAGAATCTGTGAGGGCCCACTGTGTTATGTAAATGAACCACCTCAAAGGTATATTTACAGTCTGAGCTGAAACCCCAGTCTCCCACATTATGAATGTACCTTATTGAGTCGACTTAAAGGCACATTTTCACCTCAAAGATAAACATGTTCCAAAGTCAAGCGGAGACATGATTGATTCAGACACACGGCGGTGCGGCGATGGAACATTTTATCATGGTTTAAAGAAGGAATCAACAAACACTTTCACACATAACAACAGGAACAAATGTTGGCTTTAGAAAGGAAAAGATTACACACTTTTGTATTTTCACACCAAAAGATATAAAAAAAAACAACAAGCAGGAACGAAAAGTCAATTTCTCCGCTCCTTTCTTCTTTCATTGTGTTGTTTCTCTCTTTTCCTCTTCGCTACTGTAAATGGATATTTTAGCTGTGCAGCAGAGACAAATTGCTCTTGTGTTTGCATGCGCATGTGTGTGTTTGACCCCAAAGCGCTCTGTGAGGTTTTGGTGCAGTAGATTAAGGGCTGTTTTTACCAACAGTCTTTTTCTGCGTGTGTGCTGGTCAGAAATCTTAATGTTGTCAATACATGCTCGACATGTTCTATGTGAACCTCTCTTTCATACAAGCTAAGGTTCAGATTTAGTTTGATTTCAGCTAAAATACTGCTAAATCTCTGTCTTGAAATATCAAATAATGGAAAAGTATTTATTTGATAATATATTATGGATAAGGTGAAGGGTTGGCTGGTGATGAGCATACTATATAAACACAGTGTAAGATGGGAAAACAAATAAGCTAAGAAGACTGGTGATTCTTCTCAGTGTCTATTCTTACTTGAGCATCATAATCTCTGTATTTTTACAATGAATACAAACTTTTTTTCATGTCTCTTTGCAGGTAAGCATTACTTATGATAGGTAAAATATGAGCAGAAAGGAGCACAATCATTAGAAATACAAATAACATTTGCTTAACCTGACTTTAAACTGGTTTAGAACAACTTAGTATGAAACTGGCACGTCTTTCCTCACTGTGTTTATGAAGGGTTTGACGTGTTTGTAGCACAGACAACAAGCAGCCTCTGCAGCAGCGAAAATGCAGAATCAAAAGGAGACTTGCAGATTGTTACTGGCTGATAAGGTCGTCCAGATTCTGTGTTTTATTTCTGTTTTTAGTGAATTATGTAACAGTTTCACTGGACTTATGCCAGACAGAGAGAGGCTGATGAAGCCTTTCTGAAATAGTGAGAAAAGAAGAAAAATCAAAGAGCAAAAAACAAATATCTTTCAGAATAAGATTTAAAAATAATGAGTCCATGTGTCTTTCATTCAATGTCTGAGTTTGAACCTTCAGTTTATTTGTCAGCCCTGCAGAGATCCAGTGACATGGAAAGTCTCATGCTGCCTCCTAGTGGTTGTACAGAGAAAATGCATCCTCACTGCAGCCGTTCAACCTCTTAAAATGATAAACTCTGTTTGCCAAATATGATCAAATCATTACAGTGTCTGAATAAAACACCAAAATTCAAACCCAAATTCAACGTTAATGTGGCATACACTTCAACACATTTCAAGTAATATGAAGGCTAAATACAACCGTTTCCAGAAAAGTTGGGCCACAATGTAAAACAAATAGTGACAGAATGGGATGATTTGCAAAACACTGAAATCCCAAATTTATTTAAAAACACATTAACATTTACATATTGTTATTTTTACCCCCTCAATTATTATTGGACGCTGTCTGATCATATCATTCATGGTGGCTTCCCTTATGGTGCAGGTTAGCCATGCCATTGTGGATGCTGACTTTTAAACTGTGCGATGATCACAAGCCGTATGGTCCATGATTTCCTAAAAGAATTTCAGATTTTGACTCATCAGACCAGAGGACAGTTTCCCACTTTGCCTCAGTCCATCTTAAATGAGCTCGGGACCAGAGACGGTATTTCTGGATCTGGTTCATATACAGTTTCCTGCATAGCTTCCATGAGTTTCAGCTTCATTGTGTTGCACTATTTGTCAGTGCAGTCTGTCAGAGTGATGAACCCCTTCCCACTTTTGCTTCAGACAGACTCCCTGCGATGCTCTTTTAACACCCAATCATGTCACTAACCTGTTCCCGGTTAACCTAATTAACTCTCATCAGTTCCAGCAGCTGTTTTCTTTCAGCATTTCACAACTTTTTCAGTCTTTTGTTGTCACTGTTCCAGCTTTTTTAAACCTGTTACTGCCATCAAATTCTAAATGAGGGTATAATTTTCAAAAAACAGTGAAATGTCTCAGTTTCAACATTTGATATGTTGTCTTTGTGCTATTTGTGCTTTTTAAATATGAGGTTTCAATGTTTTGCAAATCATCACATTCAGTTTCTATTTACGCAGTGTCCCAACGTTTTTGGAAACTGTTACACAACTACCACCATTGCCACTGGGAGACCTGCTGCCAAGTGAACTGCATTAGATTGAGGTGGTTTAGCATTAACTACTTTCACCATTAAAGTTATGTACGGTTTCATTCCCGTATGAGTACATATCACTCTACAGAGAGCCACCGTAATCAATTAATGCAATGTTTTTATTAAAATTTGAGTACATTTATTACAGCAATTTGTTTAAAATGCAGGCCAGTTTGTACATTTAATAATCAGGCTGTTCAAACTTTATACAATATATACAGCTGAGATAAAGGGAAATAAATGGGACAAGGACATGAACATATATACAGTACAATTTTTAGTCTGTGTAGTACCAACTAGCTTGGTGTCAAACAGAATTTAAAAGTTTGCTTCAATGCCCGTCAAACAAAATGACTTAAAACAAGGAATATATTATGACACACACAAATTAAACAAAAAAATATTTAAAACGTGTACAAATCCAGATCCAATATGGACCAGTTCAGTCACATGACACCAACTACATTCATCCTTTTCCTCTCCTCAACTGTAAAAACCTAAAGCACAAATTCAGCCATGGCAGAAGATGACGGAAGGAAAGTAAAACGGCCAAAAAAAACCCCAAAAAGCAAAACATCCAGTGACTTTTTTATGTGTTTGAGCATCAAATCTGTATGAACTCATGAGTGTACTGTCCATCATTTAAAAATATCCATTTATATACGGTGAAGAGAATCTAATCTCAAAGGTGCACTTAGTAATGAGAAAGAGCTTTCACAGATTTCAACTTTACTTCATTCTTTAAGGATCATGTTCACTGAATGAAAGCCTAAAAATAAGGTTTAAAGCTCTAAATCATTAGTAACTGAACCTTTGAGCAGATGTACTGTTCCCAAAAGTCAAGAGTGAATTACATATGAGTGTGTTTCTGGAACGGTGGCTTCCAGCCTTTCTTGGCTTGTAACCCCTTAAAACAAAGCATTGCCTCTTCACATCTTGTGTAACTGCAGGTTGTGAGTTCAGCTAAAGAGTGATTATTCCTCCACAGACTCTTAATTTGAGGCCTGAAGATACTAAATTAAGACATAATTCATGAGGAAAAACATCCAGAGATTAAGAAAAAAAATGGAGAGTTTAGAGAAAATTGTGAAAACACAGTACGTTCTGAGCAGACTTGTTGTTGTCTGAGCAAAAATGAGTGCTGTGTTTGGCAGAAACACACGGAGAGAACTTAAGATGACAAGAGAAATGCAGTTAAACATGTAATCTACGACAGGGCGAGCCTGGAGCGAGTCACGCGGTCACTTGTAGTGCAGACTGAAACATGACCAGAGAGCAAAAAACGGCTGTCTGACCTTTGATTTTTAACTTGTATTAGCATCTGTAGTGTTGCTGTGTGTGTATATACTGTATATATATATACACACTCAATGGAGGAATTGTGTGTGTGTGTGTGTGTGTGTGTGTGTGTGTGTGTGTGTGTGTTTGACAGCATTAAGTAGACAGATTAAAACTAGAAGGGTATTAAAACTAACAACTGGAGCACTGAACCCAATCACATCAAGGCTGGTGAGTCATTAACCCCTCAGCATCATCTATGTGTGTGTGTGTGTGTGTGTGTGTGTGTGTGTGTGTGTGTGTGTGTGTGTGTGTGTGTGTGGCACTGGCAGGCAGGAATAACGTCAGATCTTGAGTGATGTAGTCGACAGAGGGAAGGGCAATTTTCTATAAGCGCTTAAAATGACAGATCACACACTCACATACTGTGTACAAACACACACACACACACACACACACACACACACACACACAGGCACACACACACACAGCCTGTGTTATCCCATGAATCACAGGCTGTCTGCACTGACATTAAGACTACAACAAGAGCAGCAAGAAACATCAAAGCAAACATCAGCGCTGTGTTTTGAACAGCTTCATCCCTCCTTCTTGTTCCCCCAACCGAACAGTTTGGACATCGGAGACTTTTTCTTTTGTTTGTGTTTCTTCAGGTCTGACAGAGAGAAATAGGAGGGGAGGTTAGTCACCAGATGACACACAGGTAAACATGACAGGTGAGACCTGTAGGAAGAGTTTGGTGGAATGTCTAAATTCAGATTTCACATTTTCAATTACTGAAGAATGAGAAGCTCAGATCTTAAAAGAACAGTTTGCAGCACAAATGAACACTGAGAGCTTCATGTGTTTTGACTTGATCTTGCAGTAGATTAGCAGCTTAAAGCTAAAACCTTTTCAACAGCGCTCTCCTAGTCATGTAGTCATGGAGGGTATCTGAGGGAACCTGATTACTTCAGTCACTCAGGTGACTCCACAGATAGTGAACATCTGGTGGAGACCAAAACAGAGCTTAAAGTTTGTGAATAGTGCACGTACATTTGACAGAAGAAACACTTCCAAACAAATGCTAACATTGCTCCCTCTCACGTGGATACCTAGCTAAACAGACATGTGGGTAGGTTGCTAACCTGTTAGCCACATCAACTTTATAAGCCTATAATATCCCAAACGTGTGTGATTTATAGTTTGTTGTGGAGTCCTGCCCCGAAGCGGCCAAGAAAAACTAATTATTGCAGCTTTAAATATGAAGCGACAACATCACTACAAGCTAGACACTGAAGCTACGTTAGCAATAGCGTGTCCAGACTTCCTGATATATGAAAACATAAGGGGCATTTTCTCTTCCATTTATATTATTATCAGTGCTCTTCAGCTTAAGCAAGTATTGTTGTGCTTATGTGTGTAGAGGAAGTTCTTGTCAGTTTAGCTCGTAAGCTAGCTCTCTGTCACGAAGTTCACAAAGCAAAGGCACTGTTGCCATTGTTACATGCAGTTTAATGTACTTCCTGGACTGATTTAGAGTCAGCTGACCTGCTGACTGGACATTTGAGTCACAAGATTTTAACAAACACCTGCCAGCACGTCAAAAAGTGGCTTCTTCTGTGGTCATGGTGTAGAGAAGCATCTTTCTTATGTGAGAGAACATGTGTGTGAACTCCTACATGACTCAGAGTGGGAATGAACTGTGAAACTTTGGCATTAACTTTATGAATATATTAAATTGAAATGGCTAGTCTTTAGCCCACGGTCGGCATTCATTCGGCGTAGCATAACGACCTTTCACTGAAGTTCAATAAATCTCCTCAATTTCAGCCCTGCTTTCTCAGTCATGAATTGCAAATGAAGCCGGCTTTAACTCTATTCTATCAGAGGGTCAAATTAACCAGCTACATTATCCATTTGTCTAATAGGAACGCTGCTGACACAAAGAGGGGGAGCATTTTGTTTGATGCTTTTTCCATTAGCAGTCATTAGATCGAATGAGATGAAAACATCGCCCAGTGGCACCCTTAAAAATGCAGCACATTCTCTCTCACACACACACACACACACACACACACACAACAACAACGAGAATTCTATCTACTTCAATTAGAGGCGTCCATGATGGAAATCCTCAATTGGATAATTTATAAACCAACGAAGTTGCAGTGACACCGGGGTTGAGATAACTAATGAACAGAGTGGAGGGGGGTCAGACGGCCTGTGGAGGTGGTGGAGACACTCACTGAAAGTCTTCATCATCTTGTTTAGCTGCTCGTCCTCCTCTTCCTCCCTGAGAAAATGAAGCAAGAAAGGCACGAATTAACAGACAGATTGAACAGCAGTTCAAACCTGTGTGACCATCCATGCACTGGGTTTAGACCAGTCACAGCTTCTCTTCAATGTTTTTTCTTTATTTTTTACTATTTTCTATATTGTCCATTAATACTGAAGACACCACAACTGTGAAAGAAAACATACTGAAGTATGTAGTAAGCAAAACAAGTGAAAACAAAGCTATATTTTAGGTTTTTGAACGTAGCCACCTTTCATCACCTGGAAAGCTTTTCCTACACTCTTGAAGGAGTTCCCATTTAAGATGAGCACTCGTCGGCTGCTTTTCCTTAAACTCTGTGATCAAACTCATTCCAAACCATCTCACTCGGGTTTAGATTGAGTGATTGTGGAGGCACAGTCATGTGATGCAGCGCTCCATCCCTGTGCTTCTCGGTCAAAGAGCCCTCGCAGAGCCTGGAGGGGTTTTTTTGGGTCATGATGATGACGAACCCACAAACCAGATGGGATGGCACGTCTCTGCTGAATGCTGTGGTAGCCATGCTGCTTCAGTCTGCCTTGAATTTTGAATAAATCGCTGACAGTGTCACCAGCTACATCACACCACCATCACACCTCCTCCGAATGCTTCAGTCAGAGCCACACATGCAGAAACCATCCATTCACCATCTCTGCGTCTCACCAAGAGACTAATGTCCTTTCCTTCTGTTTCAAGTCCCAAGCAGTTATCTTCCTCTTCCTGGTCTTACTGCAGCAGTTTGACCATGAAGGCCTGATTCACACAGTCTCCTACGAATGGCCCGTGTCTGCTGCTTGAACTCTGTGAAGCAGCTCTTATACGAGGTGCCGTTAATTGGTGATTTCTGAGGCTGGTAACTGTAATGAACTTCTCCTCTGCAGCTGAGGTGACTCTTGGTCTTTCCTGGGGCGGTCCTCATGAGAGCCACTTTCATCAGAGCGTTTGAAGAAGCACTTGAAGATAAATTCAAAGTTCTTGAAGTTTTCCCGACTGAACTTCATGTTTTAAAGTGATGATGGAGAGATTTAGTTTCTCTTTGCTTAGCTGAGCGGTCCTTGCCGTAATATGAATTGCAGCAGTAGTCAAATAGGGCTACTTACTGAAAACGACACGACCTCTGCACAACACAACAAAACACATTAAGAGGACGAGTACTTCCACTAATTAACTTAAACAAGGCACAGCTGTTAACTGAAAACCAATCCAGGTGTGAAGAGCTACCATCAAAGGAAAAGGTGGCTACTTTGACTTTGACGAGTCTAAAATATGAAACTTGTATTGCTTTGTTTGTGCTTTATTCTTGACCACATAATTCCACATGAGTTATTTCATAGTTTTGGTGTCTTCAGTATTAATCTACACTGTAGAAAACAAGAAACATGAATAAAAACCACTGAACGAGATGGTGTGTCCAAACTTTTAACAGGTGTTCCACATACACGGCGATCTGTAAGTACTAGCGCAGTGACACATTTTGTTGTTTTGGCTCTGCTGCACTTGAGTAAATTGGATTTGAAATGGAACAATGACCGTAAGATAAGGCTAACGCTAACCATGTTTTCATTATCACTTCATTTCTTTTAATTTCCTATCCTTCGCTCAGCCTTTAAAGTGTCAGAATAAAGTGAAACATGCCCGTCACAATTTGTCCAACAGGACGTCAAATTGCTTGTTTTGTTGGGCCCATAGATCCAAACCCGAAGATATTCAATTCACAGTGATGCAAACAGAAAAACGTTTGAGAGGCTGTAAAGAGTGAATATTTGGCTTTCTTCCTCGATACACAACTTAATCATTAATTTCAAGGGTTTTGCATCCCATCAACTGAAAATCAGAAGAACCATAGACCATTTTTATACACAGTGCCCCAATTTTAGAGGACAAATATGCTTTGGATTGATTAAACTGAAGAAAAATTGTCATGATTTTGGAGTCAAAGAGTGTCTGACTCACAGACATCAGATTTTTGCCTTTTGGCTAATTTTCAGCAAGTAAAACAAACCATCAGTTAAACTGAGGTGATGATACTGAACAGGCCAAATAAGAATATTTTGCTTTTTGACCATAAAACTGCTTGGTTAAGACTCCCCTGTATTATATTACACACAATTCACTCAATATGGATGTTAACACCCTAAAACCCTGAATTTCAAACACTATACACAATGTTCCAGGTTACTTCTTGAATATGTAACATTGTGTATTCTAGAAGTGCTGCTGTCTGTCTAAAAACCACAAAATACTCAGTCGTATACATACCTGAGTCTGTCCTCATCCAGACAGTCTATGATAGCGTTCCTGTCATTGACGATCTCCACCAGCTTGGCCATCAGCTCCTCTTCTCTCCTCCGGTCCCACGCTGTTTTCAGACGTTCTGCTCAAGCACAAACAAACAAACATTGTAGTCTGACACTTGATCTGTTTCACGTTGAATGTGTTTCTCCACGCAGACCCTCACCTGGTTTGTCCATCAGCCTCCTGAGCTCCTGCTCAACGCTGGGCTGCTGCTCCTCCAGGTCCTGGGTTCTTCCACTACACATAAAAACAGCAATCGAATGTAAATTCAAATGCTTTATTGTATTTGTTACTACAGCCTAGAGTTCTGTCTTCGGTCTGCTTGTTTGAAAGGTTTTATTTACAGCACTTAAATATTCATACAGGCCCATTACTGCCTTAACACATTTTCCATGAGATGCACTTGAAAGCTCTGGAAAAAGCTAAGTACATCAGGGGTGCAAATTATAATACCAACTCCCAAAAAGTTGCATCGCTGTGTTTAACATAAATAAAAGCAGAATGCAATGATTTGCAAATCCTTTTTGACATATACTAGACAATATATTTAATGTCTTACCTCATCAGTTTCATTCATTTTTGTAAATATGTGCTTATTTTGAATTTAATGCAGCACGTTTCCATACACAGCATCTCAATTGTTTTTAATCAGGGTGGTATTAGTATAAAACAACAACAAAGATTGAACAAATTTAGCAAAGTTTATCCAACATTCATCAAATTTGGTACAAACATAGCTGGACATGTACTTGTGGTATTTGTGAACATTTTCATGTAACTTTTGCTAAATTCTTGTAGGCCAATGTGACATAAATTACCATAATTATGGAAAACATAGTCCTATCATACACTACAAAATTTATTTGACAGCTTATTTGAGGTAGAGAAGTCTCTGTCTGTCATTTTGGGCTGAGCAGGTCATTTACAGTGTTTATAATCTTTTTTGCCATTAATAAGAAAATGACAGGATCTTTGTCCTGGTGGAGGTTTAACGTTGATTTGTGAAATGTGTGCTGTTAAGCAGGATCCTGCTTCACACTTCACACTCTGTGCACTGCGGCCGGTGGGGGGTGGGCTGTCTTGTTCCAGGACGTCCTGCTGTGGGACGGAGGCGGGAGGACACTGGGAATTCAAACTGTCAACCTTCTGGCCACAAGTCTGTTTCACTAATCGCTAAATAGTGGCATGCCCCTTTTCTAAGTGTGTTTGTGCGTGTGTGTGTGTGTGTGTACTCACATGTAGACCAGTTCAGACTCCCGGCGCATGGCCACCTGCTTGTTCCTGATCAAGTTGAACCACTCAACCATGAGCCCATCCATGACAGAGTCATCCTCACCCTCTGACACACAAACACACACACACACACACACACACAGTTAATTCCAAATACACTCCTTCCTCTAAACCTGCCTGCTTTCACTCTTTACTGAAGAGGAGGCCCGTACAGTCGGTGTGTTTATCTCACCTTCCTCGCTGCTGCGGAGCTTCACCTCTAGCTCGACTCCCCTCTTCTCCAACGCGTTCAAATTATCTTCGATCTCCTGCAGTTCCTTCAGGATGTCCTCTTTCAGAATGTAGTCGGGTTTAGCCTACACACGTCACACACATACATGCATTAGTGATGACATTAGTGATCCCAGTGTAGTTAAGTTTTCTTATCATTTTGGCTTTGGCACACATTTAATCACTTAGCTCGCTAACTCTGTTAGCCTCAGCTTGACGGCTAAAATGCTCTTGCCACGGTTACAAGAGTTAAAACCACTGGCTCAAGGCGTCGTCTTCTTCTAAATGTTTGTTTTGACTGAGCAAAAAGGGCTTCAATTTATTAAAATGACACGATAGAAGCTAAAGCAAACTTATTTTCTCTCCGAGGTTCAGTACCTTGGAAATCTTTGACTCTGACTTGGCGCCAGTTGCAGTTAGCTCTCCCTCACCGTTCAGGAATCCTGACACAGAAAGAGAATATGAAGAGTGTTAAGAACAGAGACAAACCTGGAGAGCTTTCATTCATATTTAGGTCATCTTTAAGAAGACTGTTTGTATTTTCTGTTTGTTTTTTATGTCCAAATGATATTTAAACAGGGCAGCATGACAACACAGGTGAACGTGTTACCCTTTGGTGCTGGTGGAGTGACAGAAATGCTCGGGCTGGGAAGATGAGGGGAGGAAGAAGGCCCGACAGAAAGCTCTGGAGTCGGTGACTTTCCAGCTCCATTAGACCACGGTTTAAGGGAGGACTGTGAGGGACCAGCCGGTCTGTGGATGGATGGAGGATGAGTGGAAAAGAGAAAACAAGAGGTAGAATTTAATTAATGGTGATTTATCTGCTCCTACGAGTCCTTTTCTGTCTCACTCCGGTTTTGATTCATGAGAGTGGGAGGAAAGGTCATGTGGGGAAAGGAACTCTGAGCACTGAGCATATGCTGCACCACGGAGGACTCTACTCAGTCTTGACACCATTTGGGGCTCACATGCATGTGGCGGAAGAGGACAGGCCGAAAGCTCTGACTACAAATGATGGCCGAGCCATTTGGAGGAGCAGCAGGTACAGGCTTCCTGCGGGAGGAATGGTTGGATAGATGGATGAAAGACTGGATCAAAGGATGGATGGATGGATGGACAGGACATCGGGAGCAAAAAGCGCTCATACAGTTAATGCTTGATGATGGTGAGACGCTGTGAGCACGCCCACGTACAGATACTCCCTGCTGGAGGTATGAAATTAGGGAAAAGAATCAACAGGAAACAGAGAATATGGCGACAAATCAGAACAGGTCAAATCAATAAAATAAGTCTTACTTGGCTTCTTTGGAGATGGGTTTGAGCTTCGACCTCCAGTCTGCAGGAGACTCACTTTCTGATGCTGCTAAGAGAAATGAAATCAAAGGAAACTTTTCACTTTGAGTCCCATCCACCAGCCAATCTCAGTTTCTGTTTCACTGTATTGTTATGAAGAGATTTGAGCAGGTCAGATAAAGGTTGTGACTCTCGTGGAGCCTCACCAGAGGAACAAGGAGCTCTGTGACATTGAGGTTAAATGTTTCCATCGTGCATGTGTTAAGACTGTGATACAGCACGATGCTGGAAGAATCCATGCCCTCAGAGCATCTGATGAGTCAAATTGATGCAGTTATTTTCACTTAATTTGAAGGTTTTTCTTCCCACTTCATTTCCAAACTGGACTTTGTTTGGTGGTTCATTTTGTTTGAGTCTTTATTTTCATAAGGGATCACACCGCGATGAAAGATCATATTAATGTTGCTGCAAGTGTTAGGGTCAAATGTGGTTCCTGACCCCCACTAGGGGTCGCCAAAGCTTCATGTGGGGTCAGGGTGGCGTCTTGATTTTAAGGGGTGTGAGAACAGTTTTTGAAAATATACAGTTACACTCATTTCTGTGAGGAAAACTAATTGAAACTATTCATTTTAAAGTTCAGACTATTATTTAAGATATAAACTACTCGCACAGGGTAAGGGCAGTACAAAGACCTGAACACAAACTACATTCACAGAGCCTTCGCTCTCTGCTGAACAGCCTGGTCCTGCATTAGAAAAGTACGCAGCTAAAAACAACCAAAGAACAAACCGAATAATGTCTGAGTGTCAGGAAGAAGAAACAAAGAATTTCTCAAAAATAAATAAATATTAATCAACAATAATGTTATAATATCAATAATAAACTAATTAATATAAAAAAAATATAATGAAGACAGAATTTTGCACAAAAGTTTCCAAAAATATCAGGAAAACTCATCTCTGATGTAATATTCACAGGAAATGCTCAAATTTCATCAAATCGCTTGTTTTGCACAAACTTCCTGCAGTCATTGCATTCACTATTCGGCTTAATTGTACAGTTCATCAGTTGTTCTGTCCTGTCATTGTTATGCATTGCATAAAACATGAAAAATCCCTAAAATATGTCACTTAGTGAGGGGTCATCGGTGTCGTCAGTTTTAGAAAAATGTTGGGTACTGATACCAGCGTGCATCCCACCCTAACCCATACCGGTTAAGTACAAAGTGTTTGAGTTCTACCTGAGGTGTTGGCTGATGCACTGCTGGGCTTTGAGGCGCCTCTGTCTGGAGTTCTGGCTCTGAGGCTGCTCCTGCTGGCCGGGGTGGAAGCAGGATTTGGGGGGTCCGGGCTCTGCAGGTCAGCGAGGAGTGACGGGTCTGCTTTCAGCTTCACTCTCCCTCTGACGCCCTCCGTCTCCCTCTTTGGAGTCTCGACTTGAGAAGGTCTGATTAGAGGTGAAGTGATATTAAGCTACTGTTGACCGGTGGAGGTCAGGCCAAAACAAGGTGAGTGGATGTGCGGTTCATTACTCACTTTTCAGTTTTCTTCAGCGCTACAGTCATCCACGATGGCTTAGTGTTGTTGTTGTTCTCCTCAGCCAGTTTTTTGGAAATGATGGCTGCTGCCGATGCTTTCGTCTTGCTGCTCTCACCCACCTTTCCCGAATCTCCAGCGGCACCTGCTGCTTTAGCTTTCTCCCCACCCGTGTTCAAGCTCACATTCGGCTCTTTTCTGCCAGTACCACCGACATTCACAACCACAGTCGCAGTCTGACCTGCTGCGGCCTGCTTACCAGTCACATTCAGCCCTCTATTTATGTCAGTGTTGACGGTTGTAGTCTTTTTCTCTTCATCTTTAGCGGTGTTCTCCGATTGGATGAACTTGAGCTTAGACTGCAGTGTCTTCGCCGCTGTGGTGGAGGTATAAGGAGCAGCGGTGGGCTTGGTGGTGATGGAAGTGGTTGTGGTGACGGGAGATTCACAAGTCGTCCGTGACGCTGTGGGTTTGGAGACTAAAGATGTCTGACTCTCTTTAGCAGCAGGAGAGAAGCTTGAAGCAGGCCGGGAAGGAGACGAAGTGGAAAAAGTGCTGGAGAAGCTGGGAGGCGTGCTGTGCTTCTCCGTCAGCCATGTTGGTCCCAGTCTGGAGGGGGTATGAGTGGGGGTATTTGTGTTGGTTTTAGTGTAGTCTGGTAGAGGAGTGGTGGTGTTTGTGGGTAAATCTCTGAAATTTGCCATTGTGTTTGCAGGCGACAGCAACCTGAAAGACAGTAAGCACAACATAGAAATTCTCCTTCCTGTTCAGAGGGAGAGTCAAAGGCCAACAGCTGACCAATCAGAACTCCTTTTGCTGCTGTTTTAGCTTGAATAACTACAGTTTTATTAATTCTGTATCATTATTATTATTATTATTATCATCTCACAGAACTAGAAGCTTTTAGAAAATCACACAAACAAGAACTGAAAGACCCTCAGCTGGCTAAGAAAAGCCTTTACAAGCTGTGATAGTTGCCACAGTTATTAATTATTAGTTTTTTAAAACTGTAAAACATGGAAATAAAAAAGTAATATCGCTTGAAATAAAGAAATGTGTCACCTTTAACTGTATGCTGTCTGGAAATTAGGTCATCTTTTATCTGATCCTTTTTCTAAACTCTCCATGAGTCTAAATAAGTGCAGTACTCTTATAATGCATAATTTAAATGTAAATTTAATTAACCAATTAATAAATCCCTTTCCAGACTTATCAATTCATTAACTGATTTTAATTAAAAACAATCTTTAATCATTCTGGTGGCACTCTCCAGGCTCTGTAGATTATAAGGATCAGTTCTGATTAAATGAATTCACACGGGGACTTACTTTGCACAGCTCCTGTGATACAGCTTCCCTTCCACTAGGTGTCGCTGCACCAGGTGAACGTGCTTGTTACAGGACACACATTTGTTACTCAGAGTGCCTGTCTGACGGGATTTCTCAACCAGAACATCCTAGAAGAGGGGAGTGGAGGGAGAGGTGGAAACTTCATTCAGGACAGCTGATCTGGTTCTTCCTGTAACTGATCTGAGGCAATGTGGGATGTTTTTGTTTTGGAGCAGCAGTTTGATACAGACATAACAGAATTTTGTAGGTATTTGGTTCATCTTTAAGGTCATCTCTGGCTTGACAAACTCATTTCTCATCAGTGAAGTAAATCCAAAATCAAGCTTTTTTTTTTCACTTTCAGGACTTTAAAAAATGTGATTCATAACTTAGCAACACTTGTGTGAAGTATCCAGGCTGTAAAGTTACCTGCGTGGCATTTCTGGTTTGTTTTGGGGAAGGAGGGGGTCTTGTGATGTTGGAGGAGGGCGGAGGGCTGTTCTCTCTGGCGGGTTTGGATGAGGGAAACACCTTAGACGCCACCGGCTGGTTCTTCTTCCCAGGCGCCTCCTCTGTGGGGCCTTCAGCTGGACGCTTTATGCCTCCCATACCACCAACTGCAGCAAATACAGACACAGTCAGGCAGATGAGACAGGAAGAGGGAGACAAAGGCAGGGCAGCGAGACACTGATACTCACTAGGGGAGCGTCCATGGAAGTAGTTGTAATACTGGGAGACGTACGTCAGGATACTGAGGCGGTCGGGAATCTTAAGAGCCACCATGTCTTCTGCATCCAACAGAGCTGGAATTCCCAACTCCTCCTCAGCAACCTTGAACGCCTGCATCGACAAAACAGACCAAGTGGATTTTTAGAATTTAGACCGTGGGCCCGAGGTTGAAAACGGGCCAATAAATCACATAAAAAGCACAGTCAGACTCTGTGAGAGTGCAACAAAAAACATGAGGCATTTCAACACACTTCATACAAGACATTTGCTGCTTGATGTTAGTATTCAAGGGCACGTTTGAGACTGTGGGAAAAAAATGAGTGCTTCCTTGTTGACTTCAGCTTTATTTTGTCAGGATCTTCTTACAAGTTTAGTCAAATTCAGTGTGCTTTATTTTTATTGTCTATCTGAGTGCCTGAGTGTCCATATTTCCCATGTGGACTTAAAATGGATGTTTTCTGTACTCCATCTCCACCTAAATGAAATCATTTTGTCCAAACGGCAGAACTGTGAGCGCAGATTGAATCTACACCTTACAGAATGTGTTAAGAGAGACTCAGGAATTTCCAAACAAAATTCTCATTCAGCGAACCCATGGAAGCAGAAAAAAAACAACAAGCAGAGACAGGCCAACGAGCACCAGAGGCTTAATCAGTAATCAGATGATCAAGGGAGCTATAAAAACAGTTCACTTTGCTCTGCCCCGTGGCACTTTAATCCTATAACTTCTTATTGTTTGATTCATCAACCTGTGGTTTCACTTAAGATCCTGAATAGCGTCACATAATCACTGTTAATTCTTTAATTTTATTCGACATCACGTTAAAGTTTGTGATGTTGAGCTTTTGTCAGTCGCAGAGCTCAGAGTCCTGTAATGACGCTCCAGAGAGAAAATGAAAGTAAAGAATGCAACAAACTGGCCAACGTCAGAGTGGCCAGATTGAAGCACTCTGGATTTGGCAATGACTTCTCTTCTCAGCTATGTCTGAACACTGACGCTTTTCGATTTCAAAAACTCCCCGTTACCAACATGTGGTGCTGAAGCAACATCCAGAGCCAACACACACACATTGAAGCAATTCATAGCTGCAGGAAACAATGGCTTTCATTATCAATTAACCAGTCAATTTGTTTTTGACGGATTGAGTAATGTCAGAAAACTGTTTAGCGCGTCTGTCGCAATTTCTCAAGGTTTAGGGTGACGTCTTACATCAAGTGATGACGTCCACTGCGGGAGATTCTCAGATATTTGTGGTTGAAAGCTCCAGAAACAGCCAATAGACGGACCTTTATTTTAGATTTAGCAAACTACTACTTCTGAGGTCAAGAGTTAACTTTCATGTTTAAGGTTATTTAATCTAAAATTACTGTATATAAATGTCATTGTGTCAAGTGTCAAAAGTTGCCATGAAAGGCTCAGATTCTTCGTCTTGCTTATTTATTCTCTGATCATTTATTATTTATCTAGAGCAGCAAACATTTCTAACTTTGGACATTTTATTCAGGCAAGGTCTTAAACACTTTGAGCTAAATGCTAATCTCAGCATGCTAACATGGTCACAATTGCAATGCTAACATGCTGACATATGTTAAGCATGCTCACAATCTTAACTGAGTGTTGGTATGCTAACATTTGCTAATTAGCACTAAACAGTAAGTAAGGATAAAACAAAGTTATGTGCAAATTGAAATTTTGATCTGATGATGGCGCTATAAACGAGAGAGGATCACCAAAGTCAACGCCGTGGTGGCGCTGGAGGAAAAGTCAGGGGTACATTTAAGGGTGTGTTGTGGAATTTTCATGCAAATAAACAAACTCCACAAGGAACCTTTAAGTGATGAGGATTCATCCTCTGGGGACCATGAATGCCTCGACCAACCCAACGCTACCATCCATAGAGCCGCGCTGCTAGCATGGCTAAAAGTACTTCAATTAAGTGTAGTATCAGCATTAATAAACCTACCATACCGAAAGCATTTGTGTATTCAGGAAACAGTGTGTGTCAGAGCAAAAACTTCCAACCATCCAGAGGTCAACATGCAGAATGTAAACATGTCTTACCAGTTTGTTGTTCTCATAAACATTTTCCTTCTTCAGTGAATCAAAGTCACTGCAACAGAAGAGAAAGAAAATGAGTAACAAAACACATTAGCTTCCAGCTTCCCTTCCTCATCCATTTGTTTACAAGCAGTCTGGACTGAACATGTGTTATTTAGTCATTGACAGCCCTCACATGAACATATAGCATGACTCTGACAGTATGACTGATCCGCTCGTCACACACGTCACATGTCTGCAGTCAGGGCGTCTTTAAACTGAAACTTACACAAAGCTCAGCCCGCATTCAGACATGAATGTGTTTATATTGAGCAAAAAGAAGCCATTAATCAATATTTAGTGTTTCTGCCCACATAAACATGACATGTGCAACCACACTGGTCTGGCTGCCGGTAAAAGCTGGAGTGGAAACAAGTGGAACAGCTGCGTCTCTTCTTAAAATGAAACTACTGTCTGTCTATCATAATGGCCTCTCTGGAACAAAACCAGGCGTCTCTGTGTGAAACTGGCCAAAGTTCAATAGAGATGACGAGTCAAGTCTTGAATATTTGAAAAATTCAGGCAAAGCCTGATGCAGGCAGATGTTATTCAGACCATCTTGTGCCAGAAGACCTCTCAGCTGTCAAGGACAAAATATTAACCATTATTCCCTGGTGGAAATTCCCTGGTCATCATCAGAAAGTTCTGGACAAAAAAGAGAAGGGGGTGTCTTTTAACTTGCCTGTAAAAACTGGATTCCAAACATTTGATGGAGGCACCAGATTGAAAAGGATGTTTAACAGAGAGACGAACTGTTTGAGATCCCATGCAGCTTTTTTTTCAGCACACACTTCAACGACAGTAACAGCAGCCACAGAGATGAAAAGAGCTGAAACAGTTAAGACATCACGGTGGACTCTGGGAGCCTGTGTTGGCCATTTTCTTACATTTTAAGGACTAAAGATCATCCAAAGATTAATGTAGAGGTTATTCAATAATGATGAACATAATTAGTGGAGCAGCAGAGGTTTGATTTACACCTACAAGACACAAAAATGGCTGTTTTTAAGTCTGATGTAAGTCTAGTTTCACATGACATGCCGGTCAACGACAGCTCTGTGACATGTTTTTACATTACTTGAGACCAGCTCCGCTCAATGCACGGGCCTAATAATTAAGTCTGCCAGATGAATTGCTGTTACGTAAGAAGATAATTGATTGAGTCCATTCAGGCTCGAATGCTCGGCCTTGGCTCCCTGTATGTTCAGCTTGAAACTTCATGTCTTGAATTTTAGTGTGACCGAGCAGATCAGCCCACAAACCACTTCACAGTGAAATATTTCAGTGCAATAAATCTCATTTTCAACACTGAGTGTGCAGAAGTGATTACATTTCACAATCATGTATCCAGCTGTTTAGAAGACTCAAACCTTTATGGAGATTATTGGCTGCACGTCTGATGTTGTATTGTCTCAGGATTTTACCCGGTCAGAACTTGAGACGTGACTGTTGTGGCATTCAAGTCTTTATTGTTTAAGTCTGACTAGAGTCCAAGTCTCAAGTCTTAAATCTACAGCTCTGAAATGTTGAGTAACAGGACAGACATAAGTAAAGTGTTGCCCTACAGAAAAGTAAAACCAAGCTCCAATGTTAACACATGCAGGCTCCAGCACCACTATATGGTTACTGGCCCTCTCTGCAGATCTCTTGGGGGCCAATGTGGCTGCATAATGGCCCCTTTGGTCCCTGAGCTCCACGGTCTACAGCTGAACCTCTGCTCCTGCTTTTCCTGCAGACCCATAAGGCTGAAGTTTGTTCTCTGTCACCGGAGAACTGAAGAAACCAAGCTGGAAAGTAAACCAATAGACTCCTTCTTCCAAAATGAGCTGTTGTAAGCAGCCAGGACACAGACAGACTGGTCATGGTATGTTTTACTTCATAAAGCCTCTCAGTTCCTGCATTTATCCAGCCGTGTAGTTCCAGTACTTACATGAGATCGGGTCTGTGTTTGTGGATGAGGGCGCAGAAAGCCAGGCCGTCCCTGAAGGACGTGGTCATGTTGGTGATGGACACATCCCGGTAGCCCTCACACCGGAGCCGGCACCACTGCTGCAGCGCCTTGACGGCCGACATCCCGGAGCTTAGATCCCGCACTGATCCGCGTGTGAGCGCAGCAGCGCCGCTGTCGGTTCAGCGAGCTCCCCCTCCCTCCAACAGCCGACTTGTGAAACTTTCCACCGCAGCTTGGACTCGCTGGATCCGGGAAGTGACAGACGGCAGGCGTGCGTGTGTGTGTGTGTGTCTGTGTGTGTTTGTGTGTGAGTCTGTGGGAATCACCTTCTCTCGACTGAGAAAGTGGAAACAAAGTGGATGTGACACCTGCGAAAGGTCGACAGTGACGCGGCATGGGTGGAGTTCAGTGCGCTGTTGTGTGTCTTTTAACCCTCTCCGTGTGCGTGTGTATGTGCGTGTGTGTGTTGGCCTATATAAGATTAATCACAAGGCCACGGATAAGATGTTAGAGATATGAGAACAGGAGTCCAGATTTGTAGCAGACCTCACCCTGTCGGAATTTTATTTCTTTCATTTTGGCACATTTAAAGACATTTATACCTCAGAGAATACACGAGTCAGCTGTTTCTAAAAATCCCCACCATGTGCAATATGTGTGCAGTTATTTCATGTGAAACTCCCCCTCAAAAACCCACAAATACCCGGAAACAAACCTGAGGGTTTGTCCTGCTGAACCACCTCCCGAATAGCAAAGATGACCATAATATGTTTAGATTTCATATTTCTATGTGCTGCCATTACATCTAATGGCTGTTTAAGGATTAGAACATAAAGCTATTTTAATCTGCGGAGGATAAACTGTGAAACCAGTTAACCAGGTGTGGTTGTTGCTTTTGTAAGTCAGCCTGTCCTGTCCTGTCTGCTGGGTGTGTAGGTGGAGCCGGGTGGTGTCTCTGTTCTCTAAGTTATCTGACACCTGCACACATGTTCTGTTCATAATGCATCAGGCCGACAGCACAGTGGCCCTGTTCTGCTCATTCAAACCTCGGAAAATCCAAAAAGACAGTTTGTAAACTGAATAATCTGCAGATTTCAGTTAAATTAGGTGGAAAGTTAGGCCCTGGGAAAAAGAAATAAGCTACTGCAGCAAATAGCGCCACCATGTGGTCATTTATAAAGCAGTACAATCATGTTTATGTCATATAGGCATCACCATTTTCCACCAAAACATTTATTTTTGCAAAACAGTTTTTCCACCACATCATCTTTTCATGTTCTTTATCAGTTTCCTGTGATTGGCTGCCATATCCTTGAAGCCCATTTGACATCAATGGCCATCATTCTTGAATGGGTTTAGACAACATGAAAACATCAACATATCCGAGTTCATTTGCCTACAAGTGGAGCTACAGCTATGTGATTTACTTAAATTGCTGTCACTCAGTTCACTTTAAAGCTGCACTAATCAATATTTCATATCAGCAATGGGTCAACCCACAGAATTATCACACAATTTTTGCAGATTCCCTAAACTACTGAGCTTTTTACCGCCTTTCAGCCCCCTCTTTTTTCTTATTGTTTTGGTTGACTCTCTCCGCTCTCATCAAGTCCGTTTTCAGTTTTCAGCAGTACAGGTCTGATAAACCTGCTGTGTGCTCCCTGCCCAGCAGCAAACAGCAGATACAAAGCCGAGCTGGGGAACATTTCAGAGCACGTAACAAGCCAGGGAGTTTTCTCAAGGGTTGGTGGCGACCAAAAACAGAGCTAAAAGGAGAATGAATGGACTTTAATGCTAATGTTGCTCTGTGCCTGCTGTTAAATGTTAGCAATTGTTCATCATCACATTCAACAACAAATTCAAGGTGATGATTTGCAGCTTTGTTTGCTGCCACCAAGTGGCCAAAACTTTCAATTAATGCAGCTTTAAAGCATATCTGATTCACTTTAAAATCCACCTTCAGTGGGTGAAATTCTCATCTTGCTGCTGTGATGTAGCATTGTACTCCTGAGTGTCACAAGTACACTGTGATATCACTGCTGGGCGTGGCCAACTTTCAACCAGAAGAGGTCAGTGTTGTGAAGCTTCCCTTTAAAGTTGCACACTTCTAAAATTCCTTGATAGGATTCAGGTGTTCTCCAAACATCACTGTGTTTTCAAGCGGTGCTGAACTTAGATGGAAAATGAAACTTACACTGTTATTAAAATGAAAATCGTGGAGGGATTGTGCAGACTTGGCGCAGACATATGCTTCCTGGGTTTGTTCTAGTTTAACATGGTCGTATTAATCATGGTTGATCCTTTGCATGAACTTCTTAGATCTTGTGACAGTGACGTGTTTAATCTCATATTACTCCACATGTTCTTAATCATCATGTTCCTCTCCGTGTCAAGGGTCAAATTTGTTTTTTCTATATTTATATCGTTCACATGGCCATCATTTCACTCAGTCAGATGTTGAACATTTAAATGGATACCACTTGAACCATTAATGATGAATTAAAGCTTCAGGCAGTGAAGGGAACCTGCCACTTGAGGGAAAAGGACTTTCAAACCAGAATCGGATACTGTAATGAGGAGACAATGTTTAAGAGTTGTACCATGCAAAGCGCATACCAGCACATTACCTAAAACAGATACGAAAGAGAACAAAAAAAAGGCGAAGTGGGAAAAGTGAGTGTGATAAGAGGGTAAACATTATGCAGATCTCACCACACCTTTGACAAAGACCAAATTCAACTGACTGTAGGTGTGGAGGCCAAACACAGTCATGAGGCTGACATTTGTGGTTTTGTTTGAATTGTCTTGATATCTATTGAATGGGTTGTAATCAGACATGATTCAGACATTCATGTCCCCGTCATGATGTAATCACTCCAGTCATCACTGTTCAAATTTCCAATTTGTTCCATCAGCCTCAGCTGTACTTTGCATGTAGCGCTAACTAGCAAACGTTAGCATGCTAACACTTTAAACTGTCATTGTGAACATGGTAACATGTTAGTACCACGGTGCTGCCTGAGTAGGCTACAGCCTAACCGAGCTGTAGTTCAGTCTTGTTTTTTATTAAAGTTTTACTTTTTGAAGATTTTGACTTGTTACAAAAACTCAAAGGATGTGACATTTCTTCACTTATCCAACTCTTATCACAAACCTAAACGATCCTCAGACTTCACAAAACACATACACACACAGGAGTTGTTCTGTTTTTGTCGATTTGACACCATTAACTCTAACTAAAAAAAAACACCCCTACAGAAAAGACAATTGAACAATGAAGCTGCTTTTAGCTTTTTTATGACCCTCATGACTCTTGTTCACAATAGTCAAACTCAACAGTTTTTTGTTTTGCTTTCTGAAGCATATTGTGAAGCTTTCTTTGTCAAATAAGCTACATAAACATGACTCAATGTGACTGAAAAATGTCTGGGAACAACAAGTTTTTCCTCAAAAACACGTAAACCTGATTCATATACTGTATGTTTCCATCCTCCCAAACATCCTATGGGTACTTATTCCAATCAAACGTGCAGAATCCCCCAAAAGTCCTGTGAAGTCCTGTACTTTGTCCCTCTCCCCACATGCCGACCATACAAACACCACCACCCCCCCACGCACAAATACTTAATCCTCCCAAATCCAGACAGGAAATGCCCTCGTCAGTAGAGCAGAATGCTTTTGACAGACCCCCGCTGCTCTTTCTCTCTCAGCTCTCTCTCCTCCCCCTCTGCTGAACGATATATGTGCCCTCCACAAACTGCCATCTGGAAACAGTTAGCCTGTGAACATTTGCACGGGGCCAATATAAACAGGCCTATCGCCAGTATATCAGTAGCGGAGGATAGCACTATCAGAGGGGGAGATCGTTGTTTGCTTTCACTTTCTGAAGCTCATGTGTGTGTTGTCTGTGCTGGAGACAATCAAACAGTTGTTGGGTGTCACGGCTCGTGAGATCCACTCAAAGTTTTGGCTTCTTTCCATTTCCTGCTTGTTTTCTGGGTGGTTTCTATGGAGAGCAGCTCATAGTAGACATTGTTTAGGCCTATTTAATTCTTAAGAGACAAGCTTATTCAGCTCTGCCCTCAGATGACCCCACATATCTTCACAACAGACATCCTGAGACTCCTCTATCTTCATAACCACTGGGTTTAAAATGGTGGAGGCTAAGATAGGGAGGCTGCGGAGGGATGCAGAGCTGATTAAAGGGAAACACTGACAGAGGAGGAGGAGAAAGAAGAGGAGGTGGTGAGAAATAAGTGGCAATCCCCTCTGCTGTAAAGACAACAGGAGGAAGAAGGAAAAAAGTAAAATACAGGATATGAGACTTAATTTGAGCCAACACACAGTTAATGGATCCATGAGTAACTGTAGGTAAACATTAACTACCCATCGTGACGTTTCTTAGTTGACAAAGGTTGTAATTCAACAGATAAGCTGGCCATATTTTAATATTACACCTAAACTATCTGTAGTTCAACCTCACACCTCAACGTTTCTGAGTACTAACTGGATTCGATGTGCTGTTCAAGGATGACCAGAGAGACGAGGTGGAGAACTTTCTTACATTTATTTAAAATTAAAAACAATGTATATATAAAATCTATCATCACATATTTGCAGCCTTTGGGGAAACAGCAGTATCTGTTGTGAGGAATGACAGAGGCGATCATCACAGCACTGAGAAACTCTGTCCTCTAGTGGCACAAGAGCTCCAGCAACTCAAAATCAAATGTACTCAAATGAAATCTGTTGATCCCAACTAAATCCTCAAAAGTAGACTTTTTTTTAATAAAATGAGGAATTTTCTTTGCCTTGAATCTTTAAGGTGACAACATATCGGGGTCAAGACATCAGCTGGGAATCACCAAATTTCCATTTTTCTATACCTGCTGCTGCTCCGAAAGACGTTTATCACGAAACAGAAAAAAGATCCAGTGCAACAGCAGTTTTCATGTGGTTCATTTAATTACATTTAAGCAATCACACAAAAAATTAAACACAAGAATTCATCATAAAATACTGCAAATATTTAGTCACAATTCCACTCACCTTAAGACAAACGACAGTAAAATATACTCTTTACCGGTGGGTTTACATGCTTGAAAATATGTCGGCGTTTTGGCGTTGTTTTCTTTGCAGCACACATGCGCTCTTCTTCTTACAATAACTTCAAATCAGATTTTCACAGCATCAAGGTCAAATATAAGCAGAATGAGCTCAAGAACTGCGTCTGCATTCAGTTGCATTCTGCCTTCAGAGGCGTCAGAAAACCAGTGCTCAGGAAATTCACAGTAAAATGTTTTCAGAAAACTTGTGGCTGGTCTATTTATACTGTAGTTATGCAAGTAATCCTCGTGCATAGCAGTACTATGGTCTTCAAGCACTGAAAACAGGCTTACAATACGAAGCTGAACAGAGGATCGTCTGGAACGAACCAAGAGACGCTCAAAAACACACAAACAGGAATCATAAGGCACCTGGATCAACCTTTACAACACTGCAGTTTACTCATTAGTGCAAAAACAGGCTGCAAACAGCTTTCAAGCACGATATTTTATATCATGAACTATATTCGGACACATTCTTAGGAAGGCAGAGCATCCTCCCTTTCACTTATTGCACATTGTCCTTCTGCTGATGAGTTTTAAAAATGCAGATTCGATTGTTGAACTGAACTAGAAGATGAAACTAAAATGAAATGCGGAGACGAAGCCTAGCGTTTTGTTTGAGTCAGGTGAGAGTTCAGCTTAGAGTCATCAAATATTAAATTCTCCACAGATATTTAAAGCAGTGTCCAGACTACTGTAGGACAGGGATTGTATACTGTTCAAACTATGCAAATACTTTAACCTCACTGTCACCGTCCAATACTCATCGAGCGGACTGTGTACCAGCTTGTGATGTAAACAGCCAACAGCAAATGAAGCCAGTGATTAAAAACCGTCAGATTCATCACATCCAGCTGATGGTGAAGTTCTGACTGAGGTTGAGACCAAGATCTGCTACAGTCAGCACCTGCAGAGAGAAGCAAGAAAACACACATCATTTCAGCATGAAGGATGTCTTTATTTAACATTAAAACAACAGAATCAGTTTATATAACATGTTGCATGTTTCAGATTTAACTATGAAAAAATATATAAAGCCGTTCTTGTGTGAAATAAATGATGGTACAACTAAACATTGACAGCTGAGGACAGAAATGATTCCTCCAGGAAGTGAAACTGACAACACTGGCTGTATCTTGTGATTAATTATGTTCTGAATGTTGTTTGGGAGCATGTGATCAGTAACCAGGCACATTCACCGCTTCATCTTATGAGCTACATCCACCTACGCCATTAAACACAAGTCACTCAGCGTGACCATCAAGTACAACAACAGTCTCTCCTTTTCTGTGTGTGTTCATTCGCTCCTGACCTCTAACCTCACCTGTTTGGCTCCGTAGGTGAACACTGCATCCTGGGAGTTCACGAGCACTCTGCTCGGCTTCTGCTTCACACCGTAGAAGGAGGCCGTCTCCACCGTGATGTATGTGGCCTCCACGTTGCTGTGGAGCACCTCTGATGTCATCATGTTCTACATAATAAGCAGATGAATGGATTTAAGTTAACACATATTTTAGTGAATGCTGCATCAAAACTAGACATTGAAGCTTCACTAATCAATATTTTTATATTAAATATTAGTCAATTGACTGGGTGTAATGGGTCTAAGGTTTCTATGAGGAACATATGATTTCCTTTTAGTTAAAAATTATGATGGCCAGTCCAGGTCTGAACATGGAGGGTGGATTTCTTTTCACTTTCGAGGCACAACTAATTGAGCATGAGCACCTGAGCGACGTTGAAGACAATGTAGGAGTACTGGTTGGTCTCGTAGGTGTCCATGCTCTCGCCATCGTCCCAGTAAAGATCTCCAGTGGCTGAACCTTCATCAGAGAGAGCTGCGACTAGATGGAGTGGCTGACCGCTGCTTACCCACAGTGTCGTGTTGGGCGCCTGTGCGAACATACACGGAGAGAAAAACAAATTTGACATGAGAAAACACTGACTAAGGTGTGCTTCTGTTCACAAAAATGTTCATATTTAGTTATCCCCAGAAATGTTGTATAGGATCCAGGTTGGGTGTTCGTATTAGGTTAAAGGGCAAGTTGACCAAAATCACAAAAGCCCTGTTTGTTGTGGTGCCGCCTCAGAGTCGAGATAAACATGCCGTTTACTCCAAACTAATCCACTGACCTCGCTGTCTGTTTCACTGGAACTACTTTCTACTGAAGAAATGGTCCCAGTGGAAATGCGCGACATCACAGTCTGTGGATCGTCCAGATGCTGTCTGACATTATGTTTCCTCACTGGCAATTTCAGTGTTTGTGACACTGAAGGAAAAACACGTATTGACGAACTGCCTGCCCTTTAACTGAAGACCACAGAATAGGCTGTAGACGGTGGAGAAGTGGGCGGCGTGAAATGCAGACTCTGCAGAGTAAGTCTGAGGTAAAAATATCTTCAGCAGAAGCATTACGGTTCATTTCATGCCGTATTCTTCTGATCGGTTGGTTTGTGGATGTGCATCGTAGCAACAGTCACATGTTGAGATTTTAGTCTAAATTCTTGACGCAAGCCATCTGATCGCTGAGGCTGTAAACTGTCTTGGACTTGTCTCACAGTGCGATCTCGGACTGACAACCAAAGGTTTCACCACCAACCCGAGGAGGCCGAAGATCATGCAGAGGTTCAGAATCATTCAGAAAGAACAACGGTGTACACTGAATGATGAAACCTGTGCTTACCTGGGTTTGTATAACAGAGCCCTCACGCAAATGCAGGTTGATCTTATCTAGAGGAGCCTGCAGTCGAAGGTCTTCACCTTTACTGCGCACAGAGTCGCCCTGAGGTCGGAGGAAGCAGAGGACCACATGTGGCCAGAGACTGTTAGTCAACTGTTTACACCAGTTTATTCATACAGCGCTGTACACTCTGTGTGTCCTACGCTGAATGTTGATAGCTGGAGTGTGGGTCTTACCGTGTAGTAGTCATACCACACACCCTCTGGGAAGTAACCATCCACATAGTCGACTCCAGGATCCAATACTGGTGTCACCAGTAAACTCTTCCCCCACAGGAACTGTTTGTCGATCCCGTAGGTTTTGACATCTTTTGGGAACCTTTTGAGTACATACAGGATATACATCAAAGGTCCTCCCGGTCCAGCCAAAACTAAAAATCAAATTAGGTCAATCAAACAGCGTTACTGACTCAAACATTATCGGCCGTGCAACAGTGTGTCCGTGCACATGTGCGTGATGGAAGAGAGTGTAGAGGACAGGGAAGAGGGAATAACGCAGCAGCAGAGCCTGCTTCATGGCGGTACGAGCCAGAGGGCTGAACGCTGTTGGGTCTTGATGCTGCAAAGCAAACACAGTAAAAATTTCTAAAAGGGAGTGAAGGACGTACTGCAGCGCTCTAAATGTGGTATAATCAGAACCACAGGGATTTGCAGTGGTGTTGTGGTACTTTAGTTGCTACTACAATGCCTTAATAGCTCCTGAGTATTTTTAAGCTCCATGCTTTGTGGCTACATTGGAGCCGCATTGTTCTTACCTTCGTGTTGATGGTGTTGTGGTTGCGTGTGAAGGGATAGAAAGCTCCCAGCTGCGTCCAGCGGACACAGAGTTCCTCCTGCGGCTCTTTGCTGAAGCCACAGATATCTGCTCCCACCAATGGGATGCCCAGAAGGTTAAAGGTCAAGATACCTGAGGAGACGAAAGAGAACCATTATTAAACTAGCAAATGGACAATTTCGTGCACAATTCTAGGACATCTAAACACTGGTGTTGCTGCTTTTTCTCATTTTAGAAAAGTTGAGAGAATAATTACAGAGCAGTGTGTGCAGTAAACATGTGTAGCTGCCGCAAGAAACCTCTAAAAAAGATTTTTAGAACCACACAACCCTCAAATTATCAGTTATGTAACAACTAAATGTGTCATAAAATTCTGTAAATATAATCCAAATTGCTGACTAGTATTGCTTTTGTTTAACATGGCAATAAAATAACATCTAAAGCTACATCAGTTAATTCTAGGCGCAAAAGGCACAAGATGAGAGACATAATCCGCTTATAAAGCTGACATTTAACAATATTAGAGTCCTTTTGGGGTCATGTTTTCATCCACCACAGCTCTATCTCTGTTTTGATCCCCTCAAACTCTCAAAAAAATGTCTGTCTCTTTAGCTTTAGCACTTTAGCTAGCTTCAACTTTGCTCACCAGCTAGTTGCTAATTTTGCATGTGGTGTTAAGCTGGTTGTAAACAGCAGGTTTATAGGAGCATTTTTACTGATAACAGCCGCCTGAAGGGTTGACAGAAGCCGCGAGGCTGAGCCAAAAAAAAGTGTAGGCAAATGGAAAAAACAAAACCGTGCTAAAGAGGCTGAAAGAAGTCAAAAAGCTCTGCAGAGTTGAGGGAAAAACTTTGTGGATTCACCACGAGAAGCAACCGCTGTCACATAACAAACAGTGATTCCTTTGTTAACATACAAACATTAAAATATGGAGCTCCAACTAGGTTGCTGATTTTGATCAAACTAATTTTAAATGCCTGGATTTTAATACGCTGATAATCACTGCTAACTGACAGAGGCAATACAATGTTGGGCATCTTTTTCTTCTACACCCCCAAACATAAAAAATTGACAAAGTTTACTATTAAAACATAGCTAGCAGTCATTTGTTCAGCTGTGTGTAGCACACCAGTCTAAATGGTCTCACCTGCTATAGACGTGTACATGTCTTTCCACTGGCTCCTGTTGTCTCCCAGCCAGTGACCAGAGTACATCCCCTGACTGGGGAAGGTGGAGCGAGAGATTACAAAAGGTCTCTTTGCCAAGATCCGCTTCAGAGCGCTGGACAAGGGGACAGAGAGGACAAGCAGAGGATTGAAGGAGAGGACACAAAGTATTCATGCAGCGAAAATGACTTCCAGTTTTCAGCATTTTATCTTTGCTCTGTGTCTGTGTGTGTGTGTGTGTGTGTGTGTGTGTGTGTGTGTGTGTGTGTGTGTTGTAGGTCTTGACCTTGCAGACGCCTTCGCTTCCATAAGTCCATACAGGCTGTGGATATTATAGTGTATGGACTGCTTTTGCTTCGCAGTGGCACACACAGTTTTGGCTCTCAGCAAACCGCCAAGTATGCCTGAAAGGAAAAAGACACAACTTCACATTTTGATAGTCATTCGTACTTTGCAATTGCGTAAATGTTTGTTGTGCGATAAATGCATGAGAGCTGCATCTCCCACCGGGTGTGTAAGGAGGATTTTCAAGACTGTTTGATGGACAGCCTTTGGTAGAACCATCCAGGAAATTTGACGGCTCATTCATGTCCTAAAAACAAACGAGACTAAGTTCAAGGAGGAGATGTGGAATTAAGAGAGTCATGATAGCAAAAGTGAGTTCTTCAATTGCATCCACTCACAATCCATAATCCATCAAATGACACCTTCTCATGGAATCTCTGTAGGTTGTCGTACCACCATTCATGTGTTGCATCATCAGAGAAATCAGGATATGCTGTCAGACCAGGCCACACCTGGAGGGAGACATGGAGAATTTTATCACTAATACATCCTGAACGTTTCCTTCTGACATCTCATTCGTGAATAATATGCGTGGGTGTCTCACCCTCCCGATGAGTGTCTTTCCTTCAGCGTCTTTAATAAAAATGTCTCTCTTCAGCCCTTCATCGTACGGCCAGTATGAGCCCTTAGGCTGCGTGCTGATGATACCTGGATCCTGCACGTTGGGACATAACTGTCACACAAACACGCCAAATCAAACGAAACGCACATACGAAAGCGAACGCAAACTACCAGGATCATGACGTAGCGCTGGTTGTGCGCGTGTAGGTCCGTGACCATTTCAGGCAGCGTGCCGAACTTTCTGGAGTCGAAAGTGAAGTCCATGGATTGGTCCATGTAGTCGATATCGTTCCACTGGACGTCCTGCGAACAAATCAACACACGCATGAATATTTCACAGAAGAACTCAACAAGCCACACTGTGACAGTCTACTGGTTCGACTTTACCTGAGGTATCCCATAATTCCTCATGCTCTTGACGATCTCCCAGGTGGAATCGCTCGAGTTGTAACCCCAGCGACAGAGATGGTAGCCGAGAGCCCAGTAGATGGGCATCGCTGGGAAGCCTGCGAAAGCCCGGCGGGGTGAGGAGAGAGAGGAGAGCGATTAAGTGACAAATGCAGGAACTGAGGGAAACAAAAAACTCTGAGGTCAACAGTAATGTGAAGCTGTTCATATCTATGTATCCAGTCTGCTTCTGGACATTTTAATCATTCAGGTAACATTATACAAAGTCAGTTGCTATGATCATCAGAGAACTGAAGCTCAGAGTGACTGACATGTGGAACTACATCTAAAGGTAAGTTACAGTACAATAATGTTATTGTAATGCAGCTACTGAACGCGCCCACATCCCAGCGAACCCCGACTGACCTATGACCTCCACATACTGCTGAATAACTGAACCGGGATCAGGACCGAGGAAAACATAAAAGTCAAGGATTCCACCAATAGTTCGCCAGGTGAGGGCCGGGGCAGGCTGCAGGACCACATCTGATAAAACACAAAAACTACTGATGAAACCTTTGTGAGTTATAAGAAAACCCTTCAGAGTCAGCGACAAGTCGGAACACTAAGATATGCAAAACTATGAAGCTGGAGAGCCAATAAACAGTGAAAGTACAGAGCAAATAATGAGTAACAAAGACAGAAATGTACAGTTATATCAAAATTTTAAAACAAAGCTGATTGTTCCAGCTCATGAACAGTGAAATTACACTTTGATTGATACTAAGACAGCAAACCAGTTTGACATCTCAGTAAGCAATGCTCAGTGTCTCTGTTAGAAAATACAACATAACCTATGAATGACCTCTTCATACGACACTGGACAGTCCTGATGGTAAACGGCCATTTGGGACTTCTGTTTTTATGAAAGTGCTTATTGAGCAGTTTTGTGACACTTCTGCAATCCACCAATTCTGACACTTGTGTGTATTATTGCACGTAGTGAATCCTGACGTCGAAGAACAGGGCGACGTGCAGACTGACCCATTGCATTGCTGTTCAGCAGGAAGAAGCCGTGTGCGTTCCCTCCGTCCTCCATTGCAAGGTAAAATGGATGAGCCCCATACAGGTTTGTCTGCTCCTACATTGTGGAGAGACACACAAGGATACCACAAGAACTTTTTACAAAAGGTACACAATCAATCAAGCCATAATCATAAGCAGCAAGTCCGTCATTACACTTTGCACACAATTTCCT
Organism: Chaetodon trifasciatus; assembly: GCA_037975065.1. Taxonomy (NCBI): domain Eukaryota; kingdom Metazoa; phylum Chordata; class Actinopteri; order Chaetodontiformes; family Chaetodontidae; genus Chaetodon; species Chaetodon trifasciatus. Next base: position 2,295,119 of record JBBMOE010000023.1, read on the forward strand.
GCATTACATTTCCTGCTCGCTTGCTTGCCAAATTGTTAACCTCAGTGGTTTCTGGATGCCGACATGCTGGTGTTGCCTCACAGAGGTGCTTTCACAACTTTACCATTTGAACGCCAAACATATCGTGCACATGATTTTCCACGTTGTAACCATTAGCTCACAAATTACATTTGAAGGCAGCATCGGTTCCATCAAATGTCCCAGGAAGCTAATCCACTGAGCCTGCATGCACAATACCCGGACTAAGAGGAATGCTTATGCCATTCATTGATTTCTATTTAACACGTGACATGTTGCTGCTGCTGTGACATGTCAAAATGTACGCTGTAAAAAAGTCTTTTGTGCACGCTGACTCACTGTCACTGTCAGAACTGAGCCATCCTTAATACTGTTAGATAACACATTAACACCTAAAAATCAAACATCTGCTGTTTGTCACATGAAAGGTATATTTGTGTCTGTGGGTAAAATAACTAGAAGCAGAACACTGACAGAGGCAGGAATTTCCATACCATAGGAGGCACATCTCTGGCCCACATGGTGAGCGTGTTCCAGTGGACATCGTGCAGAAAGGTGGAGCGATGCTCGCCCAGGCCGTAAATGAACTGACTTGGCAGGGAGGTGGAGAACTGGAGAAACTGATCCGCGTAGAAGAGGGGAGCCACTGTGGTGTTCAGACTAACAGGAAACAGTTAATATTATCATTATAATACAGTCAGCTATTTTCACACCTGAACGTGCCATAAGAGAGTTTATAGCACTCTAATGGAGCCTGTTCAAGTCAGACTTACAGCACTGCTCCTGTAGAGCTCCTCTTCACAATAAGGCCAAACGGCTGCTTTGAAATCTCTACAACGTAGGCTGGACTTTGTGCCTTCTTGGTGGCGGTGGGAACAGAGATGGGAACCTCATACCGTGAATCAGAAGGGTCGGTGATCTAGATTGAGAAACGTGAGGAAAAACATTAAATTACAGATCAGGTAATGTACAGCACAATGTGCGCATTGAAAATGTGAAATTTGTTGTCTGCGTTACTGGTGTGTGCAGATATGTGTAGATTCCTCTTAACTTTTTTTTTTTTCCATGAACTCCAGTGAATTAAACAAACAATAACTGAGTGAGGAAGTTTATACAGTTAACTGGTGATGCTAATGTTGAGTCTTCACAGTCAGTTACACAGTGAAATTAATTAATGCGAAGGAACATTACGCTGCTTTCCACGATAAATTTGAAGAACATGACACTGCAGGCAACATCGATAAAAACCTGTGGTGAACACCAGCAGGTGTTTCCACTTATTCTGGCGGATTAGACCTCTGCTTGGACTGGGCAGGTGAGTACAGAGAACAGACCTCGCTTGATCAGCTTTTTCATGAAATGTCACAGTAGGAAACATGTAAATATAACATGAATGACATGAGCTTCAGTTTCAGGGTCCTGGTCTTGTGCATGCTGGCTCACTTCCCCAGCTTACTGTGACACTTGAATAAAATGGAGCCATCATTGATGTTAACAGTAACACCTGTGCTCTTCCTACTATGACAAGTCAAAATGTTGTTGTGAAAAAGGCCTATTGATGTTTCCTCTGTTTTGCTTGTGAGCAGCTTGCACTTTTGTTATTCTTATTCATTCAGTATATGGAGTTTGGTGACCTTAGCAAACTTAACTTCAACCTGCACAAAGGTCCAATCAGCCAACATAGCTTAAAACATCTGTGTCAGTGTGTCAGACAGTAAAGTTACTGTACAAAACAGAAAGCGTACGCAATCTGACTCACCCTGACACGTAACCGTGAGTCTGTCTCGTGACGTATCTCCACCTCTAAAGTGACGATGTCTGCTGGGTAGTAGGTCTTCACCTCCCTTACCAGCGTGCCTTTCTGTCCAAGGGATGTGTCGTTTATTGACACAAGCGAGTAGGAAGCGAAATCCGGAGGATAGAAGCACCAAGGTATACCATTTTTCCCCGAAGGGCGGGTGGTAGTGGAGGAGGGAGAGGATGCTGGAATAAAGCAACAGTTCCTTGCCTCACACAACTCTCTGGTCACAATCACCCCTCTTTCTGGGTAGCAATCAAACCTCCATGCCTCAGGAATTAAGCTGCAAGCCTCACGGCGGGCGGCAGCTGTGGTGTCATTTAATCCAGAGCCTGGTGTTTGTGCAGAAGCCGGTGGCGGCGGTCTATGTGGCTGTTGGTTGGACGGCCTGTGCAACCAGAACACGGTGCCCAGTAGCCAGCCTCCACAGAGGAGAAGCAGGAGGCAGCCAATCACCAGGAGGCCTGTGGTGACAGAACATGAGCGCCTCCGTGGAAGCAAGGAGGTTTCCTCTGGCTCTGGTACCTTAAAGCACAACAAGGAAATCAGATAAGCAACACACTGAGAAAAGCAATTAATCAAGAACACCTAGAATAACCCCTCTACTCTGCAAAAAAAATGTTGATCCTTTCTAGTCACCACCAAAGCTACATGAGATTTTTTCTAACCAAGAAAGTCTCATTTCAAGTTTCTGCAGCAATGATTTGGACTGATTTCCTTCACACATCCAAAAGTGACTGCAGAAGGTCTGAGGCAGGGGAAGCAGTACACATAAAACACATAAACTTACTGGAATGTCTTCCTGGACAGCCGGACGAGGCTCTTCTGAAAAAATTGCACTGGAAAACCGAACATCTTCAGGGTTGAGCCGCTTGTATGACACCATCCTGACAGTGTGTTTGTCCAAGTGAGTGACTGAACACACGAGAGAAACAGACAGAAACAGCAGATCAAAATTCAGTGCAACAGCAAATTTCACTTCCTACTCTTTGTAGCGACACTTTCTTTGATGTGATAGTTGCTTTCACTGGTTGAAATCAGAAAGCAAAATATATGCATAAGACAAAATATGGGACTATAATGGGAATTGTCATTCTAACAGTAAGACAAGCAAGAGCATTTCATCAAGATCATTAGAGTTAAAACACACACACACATTAAAAATTTAAGGTCACATTAAGTGACCATATATGTGCACTTACACCGTCATTAATCACCTCAAGTATGATTAATGATCATAACCGGATATTACAAACACGCTGCGTCTTTAGCTCTGGTACGTTAGCCTTCATTTTGAGGACATATCTTATTCATTGCAGCTACACTTTTAAATAAAACCTAATCTTGACTTGGTGAGGGCCTCAAACACAACCCACTAGTGACAGCTCCCGTTATTAGAATCTAAATTTGAGCTATTAGGCATGCCCCCACTGATATGTGTGTTGCACATTTTATCCAAAGGACACTATGTTGTAAGTTAGCTAACTTTAGCTAGCTCTGCATAGACAATCATGTGAATGTCAAAGTTCACCAAGGAGACGTTTGACAACTTAATTAACTGGAGTCTTGACCACACTCGGGGAATTATAAGTATGATAAAACAATAAATAATGCTCGCCCGGGGCTGACAGAGCATATTGTAGCCATGTAACGTTAATCAGCGTTAGCTAACTTTAACAACAGTGTAACTTTAGCTAACATGAGCTAACGTTAGCTGACAAGGGCGTTAGCATCAGCGTTGCTTACCTAAATATCCTGAGTTTTACAGACAGAATAAATACGGCACACACAACAATTCCTGTTACGTTGTTACGTTAGATAAACAATTCGTAATGCCGATAACCTCACACGTCTGCATCGTGCGCGTCTGTTTATGTTAATGACACATTCAAATTCCTCGTAATTTGGAATACTTCCGGGTGGAGAGCCCCGTCCAACAATATACTATATATATCGATATATATGTCGAATTCTCTTATGCTATAAAAAAAAATTAAGACTAAAGATACCGCAATCTTTAAATAAAGATAAAAGTAATTAATAATTTCTAATGTGGTCCTTTTTTAATCGCCGGGTCAGGAGCATGTTTCGTTGTTTCCGTGCCACTGTGCTGCCTTCAGGAGCAGTTTGGGTTTTGGTAACCTGTAAATGAACGTGTTTGCCGCAGGCAAATATAAATAAATAGGTTATGTGTGCTGTGGCAATGCAAAGAGAGAGACATGTAGTAGGACATATAATGACCTTTCATACATGAACTCCTGCAGTCAGAAACCCCCAGGCAAAAGTCTTTAGTACTTTTACTTTTATTGTTCAGTATAACATGTCCCATACAATTAGACAGAGGCAGCACTGGGCAAAATTTACCATCTACATGGCTTCAAATTATTGCCTTCCACATCACAGCCGCAGAGGATGTTACCTTTATTCACAATGGTTACTTGGCCTTTAAGTGCGTCTAAACCAGGTGAGCCTGATTCATGATTTGGTTGTTCATTAACTGCTGTACAAAACAGAGATAAAAAACTAACCACCACTAAGGCAAAATGGTTTTGGCAAAAAACCTGATGAATATGATTCCACTGCTTCATTACAGGCAAACTTTTTCAGATATTTCAGTAGCTCATGGCCAAAGAATGAATTCCAGTTTCACCTGATTCCAAGACTTCTCATTGGCCATCATAACATCTGATACAAAAACACTTATTCTTCGGTCCAAATTTCCACAAACACAATTAGTCTGAATGACAAATACTGCATGGAGAAGTGAAATCACAGATCTTAAATGAGTCATTTTTACTACCATAAATACTAATGTGAGTGCGGTATTTCAGTGCAACTAACATAAGAGTGATAAACGTGAATAAATACGACCTCTAAAATTTATCATCTAAGCAGTTTCCACGACTTTTCCGAAAGTTGCGTTTGTAGGAAATATCTGTTTGGTCATTTTGTCTGAAACTGTGTTGTTAGTTGCCGAACATCACCTGACATGTGTCTCTTTATTCATTTGTCTGCACCGCTCTGGGTGTTAAATATTGTAGCTCTTTTTGTGAACGACCATATAAAGCTATAATGATGGTCTGTTCACAGAGGTAGTCCTTTACTTCTCCCTCTTCATTCATGTTTTACTGCCTAAGATCTTGTGTTGTAATACTACTACTGGTACATATCTCTATGGTTTATATAAATACGTCATCAGTCATTTTTGTCTGTTATACACATATTAATAGGAGAGTTACAGTCACTCTGTGATAGATCATCGTTCTTCACGCTGAACGCAGACTCGTCCTCAGTCTGAATCTGCTCATGCTTCCGCCTGTGCAGCCTCAGGCTCTGTGAGCGGCTGAAGCCTCTCCCACAGATGTCGCAGCCGTACGGCCTCTCTCCCGTGTGAAGCCTGAAATGGTTCTTGAGGCTTGAGGCTCGTGTAAAACTCTTGTCACACTCTGGACAGTCAAACTTCTCGCCAAAGTGGATTTTCTCATGTTCCCTCAAGCGGCCGGACTGGTTGAAGCTCCTGTCGCACAAAGAGCAGTGGTAGGGCCGCTCTCCTGTGTGTGTGAGCCGGTGTCTGTTCATGGCCCCCGAGTGGGCGAAGCTCTTCCCGCAGTCCGGGCAGGCAAACGGTTTCTCTCCCGTGTGGACTTTCTGGTGACCTTTGAGTTGACCCTTTTGTGTGAACTGCTTCCCACACAGAGTGCACTGGTAGGGTTTCTCTCCCGAGTGAATTCGCATGTGAATCTGAAGAGCAGACATCTTGTGACAGTCTCTCCCACAGAGCCCACAGCAGTAAGAGCTCTTTGTCAGATTGTCATTGAACTGTTCCTGCACCGGTGAGGCTGGAGGACTGTCTTTTTCACTGTCAGCGACGTGATCGGGATCCTCTCCAGGCACTGTATGAACAGAAATCACACGGTGAAACATGCCGCTTAGTAACACTGACGACAAAAACAACAGATATTAACCTTTTTGCTTGTTGAGACGCTCACTGTGGAATCAAAGTGAGATAAGAACAAATGATCCGGTGATCGAGCTTCAACTCATTCGCGTGCTGTATACGCATTATTGTCCAGTGGAGTGAAGCACGTGGAAATTTCGGTTTAGCTGGTACAATAAAATGCTATGGCCAGGCACCCCAACTTAAAAAATGTCCACAGAAGTAATATTCATTTTGCACACTTGTTGATAAGCCATCTCTAAGGGTTGAAGTTCAGGGTTTTCCCCGTCTATTCAAAGGCAATTCAAGGGGTAAACCTAACCCTTTACTGCCATCTTCATTGAAAATTCCAACTAAAACACAAAGGCTTTTTTTTTAACCAAAATTATTTTTACTTTTAACAGCAACTGTTTCAACACCAAGCACACACACATAACATGTGGCACTCCAGTGTGGAGGCAATGTGGGAATGATGCATTCATAGTTTCTGCAAGATGAAGGTAAGCGATGAATTACTGTTGCTCATGAGAAAAACAATGTGTTTGTGCTGAAAGCCAAGTTATTTTATTTATTTTTTACTTATTTTTTCCAATAGCCTGCATGTCATGTGACCCACCTGTTAGTATCTGTTCACAGGTCACATTGGAAAGCTTTATTCCTTCAAATCAGGATTTTTTCTTTCACTTAAGCACATGACCGTGCACATTCTGCAACCTTTGTCCCCCCAAAAATCAGGGAAAACTCAGAAGTTAAGTTTCCGTTTCTAAACATACACTCAGCCTGATGCCGGAACAAAGCCAACAGGTCAAATGCCGGCTTGTCATCTTTGGTGTATTACACGGAATTGAAACATGTGCATCAAAGGTAAGAAGAAACACAAAATCAACACTAACCACAAGTGCAGGGTTCTCATTTTCAAACCAGTCAGTCAGAGACAGCAAAGAGTCAGTCGGAGTGAACTGAAAAAAAGACAGTCCACCTTCTGTCACTTCAAATATCAAAAAGAGTGATGGTTCATTCTCTAAGAAACCACCTTTGGTTGAAAGGCAAACACAGTACAAAAAAAGAAAACATTAAAGGAGCACATTAACCAAACAAAGGCCGAGAATTTAATTTAACATTATTTAGCTACAGGTAATAAATCAGTCAATGACAGTTGTGATTTCACTCGCCAAAAATGAGAAGCCTGCTGATTTAACCTTGAAGTGAGTGAAGCTGGGCAGACACTATGCTTTTATTCATCGTGCATGTTGTTTAACTTCGCACTACATCGTCCTTTGTGCACAGACAGGAGGCAGAGTGGCCGCTAAGTCATCTATGGTCACTTTGCCAACATCTTGCTTGCTGCCTCTGGTGTGTGAATGGATGAATGACTTACAAGCCATACGGATAGAATCTTAATCATATAAAAGTGATCTATTAGTATTGGCCACGATGCGTGTCACCCCTGATCGGTTTAACAGAATTTGTGGACAGCAGTCGTGTGGGAGATCAGAGCAGGGAACTGCTCCAACTGCACATCAGACGACAACCTATCCAGCAGGAATTCATCCTGCTTCTACAATTAGTGAAGGCCGTCCAATTTGGGATAAAATAAGGCTTTATCACACAGTGCCTGCCCTGCTATAAGAAGTGCCAGCTGCTATAATGAAGCTGCACACCAGAGAACAACTAGAGAGTGAAACAATGAAAGAGTGCTGCATTTGGACTCTTGTAAAATAGCAGCTATGGGGGAAGAAATAAGGGCATTCAGTAATATGAACTAAAGAGGGAACACCATCCAGTTAGTTCAGGGAACTACTCCAGTTTTTCAATGAAACTAGGTTGACTAGTATTTTGCTTACTGTTGACAAGTTCCTCTTCTTCCTCTTTTACTGTAATCCTAATTTCCGTGTTGCTTTCCTGCTGCTGCTTTTCAGTCTCCTCTGCCGTGGTACTATCCTCACTGACGAACACCTGGTCGTGAGCTTCTTCTGCTGGGGACAAGTGGAAAAAAAACCACGCGTGTAAAAATCACCATCACGCTCGGTTTAATACAGAATATAACAAGAAAATCTGGAATCTCACGCTTCCGTACCACACAAAGGTTCCTCCTCTTCCTCCTCCTTCACTATTACATTCATATGTGGACTGGAAGCGACGTCCTCTGCTCGGCCTTCTGGGTCTCTCAGGTGATTTTCACACTGAGCTGCTTTGTCACAGTTAATACCCTCTGAGGCGCGAGGCTCAACTGCACTGGGCAAACTCTGACCGTCAGATACCTGTAAAAACAGTTCCATGAGAACAAATGGAGGCAAAAATGGTGCTGGGATGCTGTAAAGAAGTATTATGCAAGTATAAGTAAACACAGATTCTGTGTATTGTCACTACCTCAGATCTGATGTTGCTGTCCAGGTCTTGCTGAGATGATTCACCAACTGCAGCTTGAACTGGGTCGGAGACGACATCTGTAACTGACACGTTCTTGTTCTGCGTACACGACCTTTTGTGGTTTCTGAGAGTTCCTGCCAGCGAGAAGTGCCTCCCGCAGTCCGTGCAGGTGTACGGTTTTTCCCCTGTGTGAATCCTAGTGTGTCTCCGCAGCTCCCCCGGAGCCACGAAAGACTTATCGCACTGCGTGCAGCTGTACGGTTTTTCTCCCGTGTGAGTCCGCATGTGTGTCGTCAGAGTCCACTGCTGCGCGAAGGTCTTCCCGCAGTCGGAGCAGTGATAGGGCGTGATGCCAGTGTGGAGGCGCTCGTGTCTCACGAGCGTCCCCGACAAGGCGAACCTTTTGTCACAGAAAGAGCACTGGTAGGGCCTCTCTCCGGTGTGAGTCCTCTGATGATCTCTAAGCTCAGCTGCTGAGTTACAGCTCTTGTCACAGTCCGAACATGGAAACTTCTTCCTGGTGAAGCCCGCAACAACCTCAGAGTGCATCGCCTCCAGGTGTGTTTTCAGATGCCAGTGTCTGGAAAAGCTCTTCAAACAGATGGAGCAGTGATACGGCCTCTCGCCAGTGTGTGTCCGCCGGTGCAGTCTGAGCTCGCCCTGACTAGCAAATCTTTTCTCACAGAAAGTGCATGGGAATGGCTTTTCCCCAGTATGGACCCTTTCATGGATCATGAGCAGCCCCTTTTCTGGAAATCTCTTCTCACACATCGAGCACGGGAAAGGCCTCTCTCCTGAGTGAGTGCGCAAGTGGCGCTGAAGTTTAGAGGCGTAAGGGAAGTCTTTCCCACACACTGAGCAGCTGTGAAGAGACGGCGGTTTTTCATTCTCGCTTTGATCGAATGTCTTGGACGGAGCCTCTGCAGGTACAATCCCAGGGATGGCACCCTCTCCTGTGAGAAGAGGAAGATGAGAATGGATTGTATTTAGGAAAACAAAAAGGTGGGGAAACATTTCCAAAACAGTTAATGTGACACTGATGATGAACAGACAAGTGGAGGAAACCTATAGACTGTAGGTCAGTGTGATAATGGTTTCCTGTAGTAAAACACTCAATGTGTAGTTGTTCTTTTCTAAAAGTACACACATCATTTAGACTTTTTTAATTAGCTTCAACAAAGTGGTCGCTATAGACAGTGCAGTTGCAATATATTTCTAATATATTGCCAATGTCATTTAAGTATACAGAACAGCCCTACTTTTCCTACCACTCAGTGTACACTGTGCTATGACAACTTATTTGCTCACTGAGATCTGAGAAATCCACTTCTTCTCCATCAGAGTTGATCAGGCCTCCAATTTCTTGCTGATCTTCCTCAGCGAGGATCGCAGCTGGTCCGAAGTCCTCTGGGTTTTCAGAGCCCATCTCTCAAATATACAACCTTGCAGAGGTGAACAACCAAGAGTCAATGACCACACACTCGAATAACAATTTAAAGCAAGTGACTGAACATAAATAGCCAAATATGGCTAAAAGCTTCAGAACTGTTGCAGACAACTAAGCAACCACTGCTGTTGCTCTTTGGACTATTAATACATGAGAGGGCTGACAATAATCTAAGACTGGATGTGCTAGAAATAACTATAATTAAAGACGTCATCCAATCTTGCATTTATGAGGTGCAGTAAGAAATAATTTATTAGTATTATAATGCAAATCTATCGAACTGTTCTGCGTGCACATTCATCTCAGATTACAATTTCGTGCTATAAAGGCCTCTCACACACCAGTCCAGCTTGTACAGCCTGATTTTAATCAACCGTCTGAATCAATCAGGATCTTCTCTCTCAATTCAGCCTTAATGTTCAATATTTTCTTTCTTAGCTCCTGAAGAAAAGTTGAAAAATGCTAATTACAAAACGGTAAATCGCTACAAGGATGAGTAAATTAATAGACTTTCATATAAAGGACCCAATCACACGTCTGCACACAGGGAGGCAACTTACAAAGTCGAGAGTAATTTGGCATCTGTAGTATTTATATGCATGCAATGTGAGGTAATGATGTACATCATAGTTATTACAGACTGGCTGTAAGACAATTAGGATGATTTTAACAAGCGTAAATCAAGTCTGCCTTGATGGACAAATCTGACAGGCAAAAACATACAATTTCACTTTCCTTTATTTGTTCTTATATCGCACACATCATATTCAGGCTTCTGGTAATTTGGTCCAAAGCTCATCAGGATGATTTCAAGCATTTGGGACATACTGGGAGTGGTGACATGGATGAATCACTATTGTTCCAGATGTTTTTACAATTCAAAATGTGCCACGCCATATATTTGATTACTATTTTAACCCAGGTGTGTCTTATCTCATAGTGTTGTGATAGGTTTTGTAAATAATCCCCAAGGACTCATTCACTGACTGAGGCTGTCTTTTGTGCCTCCAGCATGGAGTCTCAATGGGGTAAATGTCATTTGTGTCCCTCCACTGGGGCGATCAGCTACACAACAGTGCCTCCACCCTGGAAGGCTGCTACTGTCCTGCTCAAGGACACTTCCTCAGGGTGACTGCTTTGAGGTGACGGGGGTCTTGAACCTGCTGGGCCTGATGGACTGTTTACCTTGAAAAAGAGTGGTCCTTACAATGTTGTTGATTAACGAGGTAGATATTCAGGTGCAACATTATAGGTTATGGAACTGTTAGTGTCAAAAAATGATGGTGTTTTTAAATGGTTTGAATATCAAGGGGATACCTCTAATGGTGCATCTTCACTGAGTAGCCCAGTTAGCTCCGTAGCATTAGCTCGGTGAGACTCATTTTTGCTCCATCCATTGAAGTCTCACATTAATTGTAATTTCAGTTAGGCAGCAACCTAATTGACTAACCTGTTGGTATCTATGGTGTCATTATCTCCATTTCATCGGGAGTAAACGCGCCCTGCAGCACAGACACCGGTATCTGACCTCTGGATGAGATGTCTCAGTCGTGACGCGGCTGCGGTGACCAGCGCTTTGGTCAACGACCACCTCTGCCTAAGAGAAAACTATTAGCTAGCTAGCCACTGACATGGCGTTTAGGAGCTGTGCTGGTCGTAGTTATTAGCGAACCATTAGCCCCCCAAAGCTACAGCCGCTAATCAAGAATAGTAAGAGTTACGACAGAGTCACCGTCGAGTCCAACGTGAAAATAATACGTTAATTCCGTTGCAACTGTTACCGTCGCTCGTGTCACACCTGCTAACTGAGCTAGCTAACGTTTAACAACAGACAATAGACATTTTGACCAACCTCAGCATAGATTTTTCCCTCAGGTAAAAAGTAGTCGCTCGACTGAAGTTTATTGAAACGACTTGCCAATATTTCTACTTCTCTCTCATTTTCGTGCTCAGTATGTTCAAGCGCTATGTCAAGGGAATGCCATCTAACTCATGAGTTAAGTTAAATAAGCGTTTGGTTCTGATGATAACCTTTCTAGCTTGAGCTGCTAGCTACCTACAGTAGCGTCGGGACTTCCGGTTGACTTTTAAAATCACAATAAAAGCTTTTTCTAAGCACGCAGACATATCACATAAAATAATGCTCATATTAGTTAAAACAACTCAACAATCAGTCATTTTTAAAATATACAAATAGATAGAAATGATGCAGCTATATTATACCAAGAATAAAAGAATAATTAGTGTGTGTGAGTTCACGTTTTATTATTATTACTGTGTTTGTGAACATAACTTTGTGGTTGGAGCACAAGCCAACCTTTGGGTGGTGAAAAGTAAACTGACAACAACATAAACACTTGTACAAAAACAGTAAAAGATACATGAAACTTCCAAACTTTGTGTATTTATTGATTTTTCAATAATCCTTGAAAGGTATCTCAGGCATTTTGGGCTGCTTAGACACTCTCAGGCAGAGCACACCAGGATCAGCCTGGAGGAAGTGAAGGACGTAGCTGAGGAGACCTACTGAGCACTGCTGGATGGATGAAGGATGATGGATGATGGATGATGTTGTTGTAAGACAAAAAATGATGAAAAATGATGATGAAACACACTGTGGCATGAGAAAGGACCCTTTTCACAGCAGACACATGAATTGTGAAATACAGGTGTAACTTACAGAATTACTATCTGTTGTATTGTGTTAGTAATTGCCGAAACAGAGCCATAATTAACGGTATTCCATTGACCTTTTGTGTTTTTCCTGCTTTGAAAATGCAAAATGTCTTATATAAAGAAAGAATGGAGGAACATGGCATGCAGTTCATGTTCTTGAAGTTATTTCAATTACATTTTCATTTTGTTACTGTCGTTTTGATGAAAAATTATATTTCAAATCCCCAACAATGGTAGACGTAACGTTAACAGTATTATTCTCCTGAATGGTCATAATAACTGAATGCATAAAGCAGCTTATATTTATGTCTTAATATACAAAAATGAAAGTTCAAGCTTAAAGTACAAGTTTTTGATTGGAGGACAAAATTTGTTTTCAGGCTCTGAGATGAAGCCTCGTAAAGGTAAACCTATAGTGAAGCCTGTTAGAGGGCAGAGCATATACGAGGAAGAACACAGAGAAACAAATGAAAATAACCACGTTTCTCAGTGATTTATTAAATACGTAATCAAATACAAGCATGTAATAATGGAGCTGACTGTACACCACATACACAAGACCTTTACCACATTGTCTGGTCAATCACTTCAGTCATATGAAAGACGTTTTACTTCACATGGTAAAAGAAGATCAAACCATGATACGTTTACTTTTACCCTCTATATATTCACAGACTATTGTGAATTTCCAGCTGACATCATTGATTTTTTACCACTACCAGCTGTTGTCGTGGCCTCCCCAGGGGTTTCGCTGGAGGTTTTGGCTTCTTGTCGTGAATCTTCAGATGTGCTCGATACCCCTGAGAGTAATAGAAGCACTTTCCACATATCCCACAAGTATATGGTTTCTCTCCAGTGTGAACTCGCAGGTGAACTTTCAGGTCACAGGCCTTGGAGTAACTTTTACCGCAGATTGAGCAGAGGTGCGGCCGCTCTCCGGTGTGAGTCTTGAGGTGCACGTTGAGGTGGGAGGATTGTGAAAAGGCCTTCCCACACTGATCACAGTGGAAGTTCTTTTCTCCAGTGTGAGTCAACTCGTGTTTTTTAAGCGAATCCGCTGTGACACAGCTCTTTCCGCACTCTGAACACAGGAAAGGTGAATCTCCTGAGTGCATGCGCTTATGTATTTTAAAATAATATTCGTTTTTGAATGTCTTGTCACAGTTAGGACATGCGTACGGCTTTCTGTGGCTCTGGCGGTGTTCCTCCAGCTGTCGTTTCTGAGGGAAGTCCATTCCACACTCTCCACACACATGAACTGTTATAGGAGATTCTTTAGGAGGAGTTTTCTCTTGAACTAATGTCCAACTTTGTAGCTCTCCTGTAAGAAAAACAAAGACATTTATTGTCAGACTTTTACATAGTCAAGGCACAGTCACACCAGCTTTGAAAACCTTAAAATCTCCCTGCAAAATCAAATCAAAAGCTTCTCGTAGCCTCTGACCTCTGTGAACTTTCATGTGTGTTTTGAGGTTTCCACTCTGGGTGAATCCTCTTCCACATATGAAGCACTTGAACGGTCTTTTCCCTGAATGAATCACAAGGTGCCGTTGCAGAGCAGTGTTGTGGGAGAACGCTCTTCCACAGATCGGACAGTCGTAGCACTTCTTGAGTCTGCGAGGCCCCCGGTCTTGTTTTGGCTTTTCCTGAGGTGGCTCATGAGAGGTGCTGTCTTCAGGTTCTGGTCGTCTTAAAGTTTCTCCTAAAAAGGAAAAAAAAAGAAAAAAAAGAAGCACAAGTTTTCAATGAGAGAAACATTTTATCACCTCATGAAGTTAATACAAAGTTGTTAGCAGTTGCTTATTTACATATCCAGCAGGAGTATGTCTATTTGGACAAGTTTGCTAACCTTAGATTTAAGACTTATCACGAGTCTAGATTAGCATATTAGAAATCTATAGTGGTGTATGTGTTCATACCATTTCAGTCAAACCCACCTGTACGTGCTGCTCTGTGATCCTGGTCCTGTGTCTCAGGTCTGTGTTCTTCATGGTGATTCACCTCTGCAGCCATCCTGCTCAGGTGGATTTTCTTTGATGTGGTGTTAGGTGGGAGGGTTGTGGTGAGCCCGAGCTCAGAGGGTGGTGATAAGGAGGAAGTCCCAGAGGACCAGGAGGGCTGCTCCACTGGACAGCTGTCATTACACTGCTCCTGATCCTGTGATCATGAAGGGTTTTAAATGATCAACATGTGTGTCAAAGTTAAACACCATAACTGCACCCTACACAATTCAGCCAACAGTGATCGTCTCTTCTTGTTTCTCTTTATCCAAGATGTCAAGGTAGCTGGAGGAAGTGAGTCCAAATTAATGAACCTGTAACCAGAGAAGAGTGATTTAGCAATTCTTACCGCCGTGCCTCTGAGCAGGGCACTGAAGTCAATGGCTTCTCCTGCTGGAACACTGTAAGCCTGATGACCCTCTGCTGCTCTCCAGTTAGATGCATTCGGGTTCTGGTCCCACATGTTGTTACCTGTGTAACGACTAAAGTTCCACAGAGATGTCTGGAAAATATAAACCAGACATGAATGTGAAGGATGTGAACGCGCAGCCGGTTCACTTCAGCATCTACAGGATGCAGCTTCGCTCACCTGACCGTGACTGTCTGCAGCATGATTGTCTTGGTTGTCAAGGAGATGCTGGGGTCTATTTCCTGTATAAACAAATGACTCCTATTCATTCATTCATTCATTCATAATATAGCAACTGGTCAAATGAATAGTTAAGACTTAAGCAATGTGTGCAAAGCACAAGTAATGTGCATACAGAGATGATCTTAAGTTAATATTTAAACACTTTTTACAGACACTCCCATTGTGACAATTACCTGTACAGCTCTATACAACTGCAGCACAGACTCAATCAATGCAGTATGTTTACCCTGCACAGGCTCTGATTTACATGTTAAAGTCAGTCAATCAACACACCTACCGAGGTAAGGAGGCTCCCAGCTCAGGTCCTCTCCATCTGAATCAGGTGGAGCTCCTTTGGGCCTGCTTGACTTCCTGGTACCCCCCACCTGTCTGGGTCTGCCCGGCTGCCTGGTGGGGCCGATGGGCTTGGCTTTGTGAGTTTTCTTATGGTTGTTGAAGCCTTGCCTGTAGTAGAAACTCTTCCCACACTCGTCACACCGGTACGGCTTCTCTCCTGTGTGAACTCTGAGGTGAACTTTAAGCTCTTCAGCTCTGGCGTAACGTTTCCCACAGACGGAGCAGAGGTGAGGCCTCTGTCTGGAGTGTGTAACGTAGTGAGCTCTCAGAGTAGATTCCTGCTTAAACCTCCTCCCACATATAACACACAGGAAAGGTTTCTCTCCTGTGTGGTCTCGCATGTGGTTCTCGAGTCCCTTTGAGGTCTGGAAACCTTTATCACACTGTGGGCACTGGTGGGGCTTCAGGCCCTCGTGCCCAGCTTCATGTTCTTTTAATTTCTGGATGCACGTGAATCTTTTGCCACACTGTGTGCAGGAAAATGGTTTCTTTGATTCATGGGCTTGTTTCAAGTGCTCTTCTAATAGCTGTTTCTCTGAAAATTGTGTCCAACACAAATGACAGAAGCAGATTTCCACTGATGATTGAGCATCTTCAGATTGAGGGAAACTTTTCTCTAATGCTGCCATGTTGGTGAATTTCCCTATTGGAAGACAAAGAAACTTACTGTAAGTTCATACATCCTTAAAGCTGCAATCAATCAATTAGTACGTGCACTGTGATGTGGTCATTTAAAATGATAAACCTCTAATCAGGAAACTGTCATCAGCAAAAACCAATTCAGACAAACATCACCTGCCCAGCACCAAATGCCAAACAGGCAAAGTTAGCGACTATCTGGTGAACATAGTGGCGTATTTAGCAGCTAAAATCAGAGCTAAACGGAGAGTGAATATAAAAACAGACAATCACAGAAATGCTTTATCAATAAAAGGGCCAAGACACATACTGTAGACCTCAGTACTCTCACCTTTATGAACCCTCTGGTGTGTTTTGAGGTTTCCAATCTGTGTGAAACCTCTTCCACACAAAGTGCACTTGTACGGTTTCCTTCCTGAGTGAATGACAAGGTGCCTTTTCAGAGACGTACTCGTAGGAAACTGCTTTCCACATGTTGAACAAACATAAGTCTTTGGAGTCCTTCGCTCCTCTTCTGGCTGCACAGGCATTGCAGGTGCTGGATGGCAGATCCGCCGGTGGACCATCAAGCTTCGGTTGACTTTAAATGTCTGTCCGCAGTCGCAGCACCTGTGAAATGGGTGTTTTTTATGCTTCGCTCTCAGATGGCGGTCTCTGGCGTAAACACTCTGGAAATCCTTGCTGCACTCTGCACAGCTGAAGAGCTCCTCAGCATCAGTTTTCTTCCGACGCTTCCTGGGCGTCGTTTTCAGACGGTGGTTGTGTTCAGGTTTGGTGGGTGTAGCTGTGTGCTTGTCACCAGGTAATGTAACATCAGGAGCCTTACCTGCATGAATGGAACAAAGAAGCTGGTAGGTGTGCAGATCAATACCAAAAATGTCTTCTTTGGTGCATCCTTTGTGAAAATACAACAGTCTCAACTGAGTGTTTTATTTTTATGGATATGAGTGCATGCATTGATACCCTGAATTGTGTACGGGACATTACCTGGATGAGCTGCATACATGAACGCAAATGTCCGCTTCATGTGTCAATAGAGCAGGTAATGTGGATCAGTCATACATCCTCTAGCAAAAGAAGTGAGTCCCAATCAATGAATGACAATTTATTCATTCAAAACCAAAACTCTTTCCACTTACTAGAGCTGCCGGGATCCCATCCCAACTCCTCTCCATCTGAGCTGATCAAACCACCAACTACATCTTCTTGTCGTTGCACATCGGTCACAGCTGTCGTCTCTGGGTGTGTTTTCATATGCGACTTCACATGGCTCATCAGAGGAAAGTTCTCACCACACACACGGCAGAGGAAAGGCTTCTCCTCAGTGCGCGATCGCAGGTGAGCCATCAGAGGAAAGGTAAACCTCTTCCGACAATAGACACATTTGTGAGGCTCGAGTCCTCTGTGGTGTTTCTTGGTGTGCTGGCATTGATGACTTTGAGTTCTGAACTCTTTTTTACAAATCTGACAGAAACATTTGTCGTCTCTGTCCATCTCCTGAGGCTGTTCAGGTTTACCTGCTGCAGTGTGATTGTCCTCGCCGTCACAACAAAGTTTGACTTCTGCTGGAGAGAAAAACAGAACAGAGTGATCATACAGGTTATGGAGAGCACAATGCTGAAACTTTCTCCTCCCTGCACCAGTCTTCTACTCACCTGACTTCTTCTCGGTTTTTAACCCAGATGAAACTCTCTCACGTTCAGTCTTAATTATGCTCTGATCTCCATGTAACAGGCTATGACCACAGACACTTCCTCTCCAGTGGGGACTTATGTTGTCATCTTCGAGCTGGTGTCCATCAACACATGGGACATTACTGGCAGGACTGTGCTTTCCATGGTTGGACAACTCCTAATTGGCAGAAAGTAAAGTCAGTGAATGAAAAACCCCAATACTAAGAAGGTAAAACTTCACCTGCTAGTAACCAGAAAGGTGAACCCTCGCCACCAACCACGTGACGACAGGCACCCCCCCCATCCCATCCCTCAACAGTTCTACATTGCATAGTATATAGATTCATAGAATTACAGCAATGCAGTCCTTTCTCTAGCTCCATGTACTCAAGTAACAGACTGTCGATGTGAGGTATGTTCAGTCCATCGTTCTATGTTTTGTAAACCTGAGGCAGTTTTTAGCCTTAACATATTCTGTTTTGTACTTATTTTATCTAATATTGCTCTTGTGTTTCTCCATATTGCAACTCTGCTACTGCAACGACTGAAATTTCTACTTTTTTCCACTTAATCTTTTTTTTTTTTTTTTTTTTTTTTTTTTGGAGGGTGTTTGTGTTTTCCTTTTCTCTAACTGAATCACAATTCAATGAATTAACCTAATTTTGAAATATTGGAATAACGTAATTAAATTACCTCAACTCTCCAGAGAAATTACACTTACATCTGATTTTAGGAACATTCATGGGATTTTGTTTAGGAAACCAGCAGTGGTGGAATGTACATTTACTGAAGTACTGTATTTCAGTACAAATTTGAGGTACCCCACTACTTTCAGAGAGAAATATTGGACTTTTTACATCACTGCAAGTGACAGCTTTACTTACTGGTACTTTACAAATCAAGGTTTTTGCATTAAAAACATACAGTGAGCTTATGAAATGTGTTTTGCCATCAAGTTAAAAACCAACAGTGTATACAAATACAGCTGAAACAATTAGTTAATTGATTGATTAGTCAATTGGAAGAAAATTAATTGGAAACTATTTTAATATGGTAATTATTTAAGTCAGAAGGTCTTTATAGAAGCAGCGATACAGCACAACAGTTAGCATGGAGCGCTAGCCGAGCAGGAGGGAAGCTAGGTTCAGGGTTGCCAGATCGGAGGACTGAAATAAGCAATTCAGGCTGTTAAATAGAGCCCATAACGGCTGTCTGCTAACAGTCCTAAAAACATAACTTTACAGTTTTAAGCAGTAGCGTGACTGAAGGATTAATATCTAAATATTATTTTGACTAAACTAAATGCCGATTTGTCACTTACATTTTGTCAGATTAATATCCAGCGTCCATAATTTCTGTGAAGATATTCTTAGATTCACTATGGAACAACCACACAGCTGTGTGTCTAAAATATATAAAACTGTGTGTTTTGACTAAAAGCTTTTCATGAGTCTTCACAAAGACTTAACAGATTTCTACTCGGGGCAAAATTAACAAAATGCTTCTTAATTATAATTACTTTCCACAGCTGGACTTCCACTTTAGTAGTTCATGCTTTTGGGTAAAGTGTAAAAACTACAGTTGTTTTATTTTTAAGTTGCACATCTACCTACCTGGATCACACCTTGACCAGACCTGACAAGATGATGACTTAATGTGTGGTGTTTATATCAGGTTTTTAGGAATTTTCTAAACAAACAAACCATTTTTTACATTAACTGTAGACTTTCTTAAGAGGTAATGACAGTTACAATCCTGTTGTGTAAACATTTAACCCGCTTTGAAATGAAACCACAGACTGATCCATCCTGCAATTTCTGTCAAAGCTGCACAATCAACCACACACGTAATCGCACCACTGTGACAAAATATGCACTTTCGTTATGAAACATTTCACTCGCTAACTCACTCACAGGCTTGAAGAAAGGTGAAAGTTGTCAGTTTCCTCCCTCAGAGAACAGCAGGCGTAACATCTTGAATGCCTGCCTGTTACAATACGCTCAAATGCTGAGGAAAAATCATCAATCATCAACTAGAAATACCATCCTGCAGTCATCAGCTGAGGTCACAGTGAATCTGACCTTTGACTTCAATTAAGAATATAAAAAACTAAATATTTTCTGGAATTTGTGCACAGCATTAAGTCATATTTTGGCAAAATTCTGAGAATTTGTTAGAAATAAAATGATGCACAGTGAATTAATGCTGCAGGAGTGGTTCACGTTGACAACAGCTGCTGCTCTCAGGAGTAACCCACCAATGTTTAAAGACGACAGGGGACGAGGATTTCATACTGACAAGATTTTGGATGAACTATCACTTTAGGAACAAATAACTTAGGTCATCCCTCTATGACTGGTGTGTTTTTGTGCACCACAACATCATCAAAGGAGGGTCAGAGCTGAGTGGACTCAATTTTCATAATGTAAGCAAACATGATTTCAAATGTAGAAAAAACCCAAGCGTGTTTCTGAAAAATTTCTGTATTCCATCATCATGGATTTTAAAATAACAAGGCTATTGTGCATAATTTTTTAACATTAAATATTAGTATTTGGCATGCAGGATACAAAGGCACTCAAATTGTACAGATGGGCTACTAGAGAAGAGTAAACATAAAAACATGGGTACAAAACATGATTACAAGAAAGACGACACAGAAAGCTTCCGAATAATTCTTGGCAATCCACACCGACTCTGTAGCACATATTTTCAGACAGTAATCTTCTCTGCTGTAGGTTGGAGGAATGGAAGGAAGTAGATAAGGAAAGAAGCGCGATTCACTGTAATATCTTCAGACACAGTTTACAACAAAAGATGCATCGATAGATCAGCTGTTAGATGTCAAGCCTGGCCTCTTGCTTCGGTCGCCCGAGCTGCCTGGTTGGCCCGATCCGTCTTCCAGCGTGTGTGCGCTGATGCTGCCGCAGACCCTGGCGGTAAATGAAGCTCTTGCCACACTGTCCACACTCGTAGGGTCTCTCTCCGGTGTGAAGCCTGTGGTGCACCTTCAGCTCCTCCGCTCTGGAGTAGCCTTTCCCACAGACACTACAAATGAAAGGCCTGTCTTTAATGTGGGTCTGGTAATGTGCTGTTAGGTACGAGTTTATCCGAAACGTCTTCCCACAGATGGTGCACGCGAACGGTCTCTCCCCGGAGTGCTGCATCTCATGCAGCTTGAGAGAGGAAGCTGTGTGGAAACCTCTGCCGCACTGGGAGCAGAGGAAGGGTTTCTCCCCCGTATGGATGCGCTGGTGAATTTGAATGTAGCTCTCATTAATGAACCTCTTGCCACAGTCAGGACATGAGTAGGGTTTCTCCTTGATGTGGGTTTTCATATGTTCCTCCAGCTTTTCTTTTTCATCGAACTGAATGCCGCAGCGGCGGCAGAAGAAGAGCTGTGATGTGCTGTGCTCCGCTGCGTCTGATTCACCGCCTGTTTCTGAGTGTGTAGTAATGTGGTGTGCTTGTAAAGCTGATTGACTATCGCACTTTTTCCCACATTCCAGGCAATGGAGGGATGATCTGATCCTGGACTCCCCCGGCAGAGACTTCAAGTATTCAGAGAGTTCTGATGGTATGGGGTTCACCTCATCGTCAAATTCCACAGCGCCCTTACGACCTTCACAGAGGAGAGACGAATCACAGGTTACACTTCAAGAATAACAATCTCTGCACTCAAATCGCTTACATGCACATACGCATACACACACACTGTAATTCTCAATAAAGTATAATCCAGTCTCACCTAAGTGAACTTTGTAGTGCGTTTTCAGGTTCCCCTTCTGGTTGAAACCTCGACCACAGATGGAGCAGCAGTAAGGTTTCTCTCCCGTGTGGATCAGCTCGTGCCTCTCCAGCTTGTAGGCATGAGGGAACTCTTTGCCACACACTGAGCAGTGGTACTCTATCTTCTCTTTGGGCTTCTTCAGGAGCTCAGGAGGGATTTCTATCGGAACTCGAACCATCTTTCTACCAGGACGCTTCTTCCCTAATTGGGGAAAGAAAAGGTGAAATTAGTCTTTGTTTGTTGCTGTAACTCTTGTCAACTCGCTCTTTT
The DNA here is from genome assembly GCA_037975065.1 of Chaetodon trifasciatus. Lineage (NCBI taxonomy): Eukaryota > Metazoa > Chordata > Actinopteri > Chaetodontiformes > Chaetodontidae > Chaetodon > Chaetodon trifasciatus. Next base: position 2,316,725 of record JBBMOE010000023.1, read on the forward strand.
CTTCACTGAAGTAGATCAGAAGTATTCATTTCCTTCTCAGGCGCTAAACACTTGATGAAACTGGCTTGTAAATCACTCACAAACTTAAAGTCACTCTCTCTCGAGCATGATGCAGATCCACCTGATCGTTGTCACAACAGTTCTACACAATCATGGCAACCTTTGTCATGTGTAAGAAAGAAAAATAAAGGCAGCACCAGTTTAGACTTGGCACACATCAGCATGTCTCCATCTAAACTGCTGCCAACGATACTTTTCCAGCTGACAGATGAGACAGGTTGGACTGGAACTGCTGCTGCTCTGACTTTAGATTACTATCAAAGATGATGATTCTGTAACGTGTCTTCTTTGTGTTGATGAGTGCTTTATAACACTGGACCAAGTCCAACACAGGTGTAGATTAAAAATCCAGGTTCCTCATAGTTGCTGTCGACAGCACATCTACCGCTCTAAATGACTGCACCGGGTTCATTTAACTGCATTCAGCCATAGCAGCAGTACTTTTACTGTGTCCTATATTACCAGTTAACACACTGGTGGAACTGAGCCAACCATGAGATAAAAAGGTATTACCTGCAGCTGCACTACTGAGCTGGTTATACACTCCTGTGGACCATTTTATTTGCTCTTACCAGCAGAAACACCCGTGTTTTCTCCTTCTCCTTCAGCAGATGGTTTGGTATCTTTCCTCCTTCTGTAAGTTCGCTTTGCTTGTAAAAGAAAAAAATGTGTATCGCTTTAGTCTAAAACATGAAACTGTTGTTAGACTGTTAGATGAAAATGGGTTGGGTGTCCAAAAGCGATTCAAAATTGGATTCACAATGTTGAAAAACCAGCTGAAAGTGACATTTGGACTCAAAGAAGTGGATGAAACTTAACCGAACTTCCTGGCAGAAGAGGTTTTCCATATTAACCATTTCTGTCTAAAATCTATAAATGCTCTCTTTTCCCTCTCCACCACACATTAAAAACTGAAACCCCACAAATGTCCACACCTTTATACAGACCCTAAACCAAAACAACACCCAACCAAACTTCTGAACCTGTTTTTTTCTTGTCTTACCAGTAACACGACGCACAGTTTTAGAGTTCACTTCTTCTGATTGCACTGTGGCAGGCAGATTCCTCTTCCTTCGGGTACGCCTCGATACTGTGAGATTATAAAGTAAGACCTATTATTGCAAAACAACACATGCAAAATTTAGCACTTCAGACGCATGAACAGCACCACAAAAATCAAGAGGAACACTCACTTCCAGGCTCTGCCTCCAGGTCTTCAGCGGACAGCACTGGAGCAACTGGGATCTTTCTTCTGCCTCTTCTTTTTACTTTGAGACAAAGAAAAACAGCAGAAAATACAGAGAAACACAATTACAACATTGACGCTGAATTCTGAAACACGTACGGCGTCTCTGCATCACTTCACTCACCAGGACTTGCAGGGACGTCCTTCTCAGTGTCTGAGACATCCACCGACACCACAGTTATTTCTGGAACCTTCTTCCTTCTTCTCTGTCTCTTTCCTGGTGACATTACATGCAAAAAGATCACCTCAGAACTGAGCTGCAGCGGTTATCTACAACCTGCACAGTTTCATTTTTCTTTTGACTTGTGTTTACCACGATACAAGGACGAGACAGCTGCCATCTTTCCTACTCTCTCTTTTTCCTCCCCTTCTTCCCTTTCTTCATCTTCCCCCACTGACACAACTTCCATGAGGAGCGTTGGGCTACTGCTGTCTCTCTGGTTTTGGCCTTGCAGCTGAGACTCGGACAGGATGACAACCTGTGATCATAATCATTGAAAACCATCAGGAACATACCCCCCAAACCTTCCCCAGGTAACAGTGCTTAAAGCCTGCAGGATGTTTTATAGCAGATATAATCCAAACTATTCTGTGGTAGTAAAGTGTCCTTTTTGTTATCTTTGAGGGGTAGCAGGCAGCACAGGATAGCCTGGTGCTGTGTTTGTAACTGCAGGCGACTGGCATCTGTTTAAATTAGTAATCTGGCCTGTTTATCTACTCTGCAGTGAGCCTGAAGACGCTGTCCTCTGGTGACTAACCTTTGGTTCACTATTAGATTTTGACAGCGAAATTTAGGCAGACGTTACACTGTGGTATTCCAGTAATTATGGAGTGTAAAGTCAGTATCTCAAAGACTTTCACAGCTGTTATGTACGAAGATGTCACCCTACACAACGCGCTAATTTTAGCAGATAGGGGGACATCAGTCAAAAATACAATCTGGGGGGACTTTAGGGACAAACGTGACAATTCATTTGACAAGTGGATCATACAATAAAAACATTTCCAGGACAACTCGTTGTTTTAAAAGACATTTTCATTCATTCCCACTTTGTCAAACCGGAAAAGCTGCATTGAAAAATTCAGGTTTTGCAGGGCGCCTATTGGCTCAACTCTACTGTCACTCTGGAGGCTGTATATTTGGTGCTGTTATATAGCATCATATGCAATGTTACTATATGCTATATATGTGATCAGAGGTTTCAAGAGACCTGTAGGGGACAGCCCTTGTTTATGCTGTTGTATCTCAAAAATTGATATGTCTGAAGGCAAATTACCTTGCTAGGCTGAGGACTTTCTGTGCAGTCAGAGCCTCGGTCAAGACTGTCTCCTGGAAAAATCAAGAGAGTTGACTCAGTTTCAGAGATACCTGACATGACAACTGATATCCAGCATCTTCAACAGTATTTTTAAACTGCAGTTGACGCCTTCAGGCCTCACACAAATGTCTGCATGAAAAATAAAGTCAACATAATGATAAACTGAATGCATACTGCATTTTACTAATGTCGTGCGCTGTGACCACCTATTACACTGTGAACGTGAGCTAAATAATAAGAGAAAACAAAAGAACTAAGGCTGTGTACAACAGAGTTTGCATAAGTCTAAAAGGTCTTGTTTTGGAAATCTTTAAATATCCTTCATTGCCAATTCCAAGAAACTGTCTTATATTTTTAACTGCTGCCTAAAATATTCTTCACCAAATAAACTCAGATGGGAAACTGAAACAAGAGAGGCCCCTTGAGTAAATAAATGTTTGCACCAGTCGTGGCCGTGCAGTAAGCGTGCTGTTATGAATCACTTACTGGCATCCCATTCAACCACTTCGCCATCGGAGTTGATTAAACCACCTATTTCTTCATCTTGTTCCTCCTCTTGTTCCTCCTCCTCCCCTGCCTGCAACCTGACAGTCAGATGGAGCGTTTGGTCCTCTAAGTTTGCAGATGCCATCTTCAGTCCATGTGACATCAGGGGTTTATGTTCAGGAGAATCCTAAACAGAGAACACAGGGTGACAAGGCATTCATTTTATGTGACTCTGAGGAGTCCTTAAAGTTCTGAGAAGAAGCAGTGACACCAGATTTGGACATTTGGCTCATGCGGCTGGAATGCACAAATGTAAAAAGGATGACACTTTTGAAACTTATCAGTCTACAATGTTTGATGAATAAAGTCAAAATATAACAAAAGTGTTAAATATAACACATTCAGCAGTGAGTCAGTAGTGGTATTAGAGGGCCACGTTGCTGTTTGACCACATGAAACCACTACTGGATGACTAGATTTCTCTACCAACTACTAATGTTTGCATGTCATTATATAATGAATTTCAAGTGTTTTTACATACTGTTTGACAAGGTGCTGATCTTTTGGTCTCATGTAGTTCTGCCTCTGTTGGCAAAGATGTGCTTTGTTTTGCGTCACGGCTCTGCTGCTGAGCGTGACACTCGTCCACTGCATGTGTTCTCTGATGGGATTTCGTGTTTCTTTTGTGACTGGCGGACGTCTCACGGACTGTGTTATTGCACTGATGCGCAGTCACATTTTCTGGCGCTTTTCCGCGTATACAGGAAATCTTGTGTTTCTCAGTAGAGTCCATGAGCATGAGTCTCTGCCGCTCCTCTCTGGCAGAGGAGCTCTGCCCGCAGAAAGTCGGGCCACCAGACTCCTCTGAGCATTTCTCCTCTGAATGTACCCTCTCGTGTCTCTCTACTCCGTATGAAATGGAGCTCTCCCTCCCGCATGCTTTGAGGAGGGGAGGACAAGAGTGTGTGGAAGCGTCTTCTTTTTCTCCCTCTGAGCTGAAGCTCTCATCTGTTTAACATCACAAGACAAAACAAAAACATGAAAAGTCACAATCGAGTCACTGTGTGCATGTCATCTAGTAAGGGTTTGATATTTAAGATTTTCCACTCACGATTTTCACTCACAGTCCAGCCTTCCTCTTCCTCTTTGATGATTACTTGAATCTCTGGTGTCTCACAACTGTAGTCAGGGCTTGCTTTTTTTGAATCACGATGTGGTGAATTCTGGTCATCATAGTTTTCATTTAAACTCAGTGACAACGGATCTTGGAGTTCAGGATCCTGTTGAGAAATAAAGACAGAGGCATTCATGCTCAGTAACCGATGCCTGCAAGGAAAACAGTAGCAAAACCTCAGAAACCTTGAAGATGTGTGGCCACCACAGGTTTATGGTAGCTGCAATTAAAGGGAAAATACTATACATAATAATATAAGTTTCATTTGGAAGAAATAATTTGGAAAATACAACTTCTAAATTCTGTATATGCAAAGAATGATATCCAGCAGGGCCCTTAAAGCTTAGCACATTGAGCTGAACAAAGGTAAGTAATGCCACATTCATGACAGCAGATCAAGACAAATGCCTCATTGTTACAACTTGGGTGCGTTCATATATTGTTCCAAGAATGTTGCACGCGTTGCCAATCCTGTAGTCTAATGTTAAATCTGTATTGCCTAATGCACACCTGGTAGACAGGTGCGTAGGAGATGAGATGTAAAAGACAGTAGTGAACTCTTTTTTGCTCGTGATCATTTTCATGTTATAATATGTTATAATACATTTTTATTTTGACAAACTTGTTAATAGCATGATGATATAAATTGGTTTGTATGTTGTTATAACAAGAAATCTAACTTGATTTTTCACTGTTTTCTTACATTTTCTAGAACAAACAATGAATCAATAAAGCAAATAATCAGACATTTAATCAATAATGAATCACTGGTTGTAGCTCTATTTGAGAACAAGTTTCACCATAACCCACAATGACAAACTTGACTTTCTTACTCCTTTAAAACAGTCATTACACTTTTTGTTTTCTCTAATTATTGGTAGTAGTAGTAGTAGTAGTAATAGTAGTAGTAGTACTAATTATTATTACTATTAATATTATTCTCAATATCTCAGTATGTATTATTGTACTTAACGTACATCTCTGCAATAGTACATTCAACCTTTATTTTAACTGGGAAATACATTGAGGTAGCGACCACATTCACAATAATTATATACTTAAGGATAAATAGCACAATTAAATATTAAAGTAGATCAATGAACTAAAACGAAACCCGCTGGACCTGAAATAAATGTAGTTAAACATATAAATTGCCTTCAGGATAAAAATGAAAATGGAGTTAGATCGCTCTGCATGTTATTCCAGTTTGCAGGTGCACAATAAGAAAAACTGGATTTTCCAAGTTCAGTAAAAGCAGCTGGCACCTGCAACACCACCGAGTCGAGAGGAGTTATACTGGTACTACATACCTGTCTATCACCTCTACCCGAGTCTGTATGTACATATACAGTTTACTTCATGCGCATCTGATTCTATTTTCATCTATGCACACTCAACCCAGCAACGCACCTCGGTGTACAGTACACAATACTGTCGGCTTGTACTAATACACAATGTATTATTGTAACAATATCTTATGTCTGTACAGTGTATATTCAATAACATTACATATTAGAGTTCTAGTTCAGTTTCTATTTTCGTTCTATTTAATGTGTATCGTTAAAGGTTTATAGTGTTTAAAGGTCGTTTTCTTACCAACCTCTTGTGTCTCATCTATCTAACGGGCAGAAAGTCAACATTTGCTATGATCACAGTTAGCAAATGTATACTGATCAAGCATAACGCCAAAAAAATCCATTAAGTTAAAAGTTTTAGTGCACCCGTTTAATGGATTATGCAAGCGACTGAGCTTTTAAAATACCTGTGAGCATCAATAACAACTGCATGAAAGCAATAACGTTACAGCAGGCTCCTGGATTAAATAAACTTGTGTTTTGTTAGGTTTTCGACCATTAAACTTTAAACTACAAGCTGTCTGTCAAATATTTCCTTCACTGACGCTTGGAAACAAAAGAGGCCCGACTACTTCCCGACAGTCAGAGGCAGTCAATTTAAGTTCTACACGTTACTGAAAGCATCGTTAGTTAGTTTCACAAAAATATCGCTAGCTAAAAAGCTAGCGACCAATCTATTCTGAAAATCATAGTTGTAAATGATGTTAAATACAGGAGCGAAAGGCGGTCAATATCCAGACCGATGTCACCCAGGTCGACCCACGCCTACCAAGGTACTTCTTATTTATCTAGGTACCAGGTTAACGAACTGTAACGTTATCTGTTAGCAAACGTTAGTTAACTATAACAGTTAAGCTAAATCCAAAATCCCAGAAAACGAGAGCCTGCTGCACAATGACACCCCGGATAGCAGCGAGCGTTAAGTTGTCTACGTTACCTCAAACATAATGCGCCGGTTTTGAAGGATGTCATAAGAAAACCAGGGTGAACAGTAAATGAAGCTAAGTTGCGTTATTCTGGATGAGGGCAGCTGTCATGAACTAACGCTACTGTGTTTGCTAGCTTAACTGTGTTGCGCCACCACTTCTGCTTCTTCTTCTTCTTCTTTTGCAGCGGTTAGGATCCCTAATGGCAGGTCACAGGCTGGAAGGCGCGTACCGCCACCTACTGGACAGTATGGAAAAATGTCATATAAATGCTACATGTCATTTTACCTCCTGACGGTCATCGATGGAGCCATAAATTTGGATATAACGAGCATCATTTTTGGGTTGTGAACCCACAAGGTGAAGTCTACATTTGAGCCATCATCCCACGTTATGACTGTGATGAACCAAAGAGTGATTTACTTTCTCAATTGCAATGGTCATTTTCAAGATGTGACATTTCAAAGACTTTATTTCAGGTATATGTATCTTGTAGGGTTCACAAATTCAGATAGAAATTTCAAGCAGGCATACCCAGTATTCACAACCAATATCAAAATTGCTCAAATTCAGCAATTGCAACATTGCAAGCTAAGTAAATGAGAATAAAAAGGAAAGAAAAACATTTACTCAACCTGGCAAATTCAGACACTAGGCACATTTTTATACATTTAAGATTTGTCTATATAATCTTCCATTTTGCAGGGTGATGCAGATTTTCCATATTTTGTCTCCTGGACATTTTAGGGGAAGGTTACCTCAACAATATTTCCATGGATTTCTGCTTCATTAAACAGTTCACCCTGAGAAGAGATCACAGAGGGTGTATAACTATAGTTTAAATTTAAAAAAAAAACAAAAAAAAAAAAACCCTGGCCCCTACACAGTTTGTGCACACCACAATTTGTTATTAAATGTATTTATGCATGCATGTGCTGTAAGTATGTTACTATAACGTCTTAACCTTTTGAATGTGTGTACTGGTGGTGATTCAGGCCTATTTGAAGAAACACTAGGACGTAGCTCACTAAAAATACTATATGGTCTCCCCCATACAGGCTGAGCCAACGTGTAAGTTAATAGGTTACTGTTTTATTAGCACCGTGGTCAGGAATCCCTCATACTCCAGGCCAGAATCTGAGCTTCAGTGACAGGGTCCCATCTGAACTTTGAACTGAAGCAGCTTTAAAAAGCCACATGGCTGAAATCAGACGTGCCTCACAAGCGTTACAACATCATCGAGGACGACAAAGGACGGGCTCTTCCTCCGTCCTCCTCCTCTTCCACGCCGGCAGCAGGTAAACAGAATTTGGGAAAGGTAAGCGTGACACCGGTGACGACTGTTTTCGGGCACCCGCATGACGTGCGCGTGCGCGTGAACGTGTACGTGGGGCTTTCCACAGCAACGCGGAGCCATGGCGGTGGCTACCCGAGCAGAAATATTTATCCGCTCCGTGTACGGTTTAATGTAGGGTTAACTTATGAGAAGCAGATGTAAGTCATTGGACCAGATAGTCATGTCATCCTCCACCTGGTTACCTGTCAAAGGCTGTTCCTGAGGCGAGGTAAACTGAGTGACGATGACTATTAGCACTTGCGTTACTGACTTAGCAAAGGTACTCTGCACTTGCCGTTACTGTTAGCTAGCTACCATTTGTGTGCTAACTAGCATATCAGTCTTTAAGCTCACGATAAGACATTCTGGTGTCTCTAATATCAGTATGCTGTAATTTCTGCTTTACAATAACGTTAAATGTTGCTGACCTAGCTAACGATAGTAGCTAACGATGAGCTAACCAGTTACAGAGTACATCTAAAGTCCAGATGAGGATGTGATAAGTTAACCTTAACTACAACCAAAGCAGCTAACAAGTCCTGTAAGCTGTCAGTGTATGAATTAACGTTATCGCTTTCTTCCTGTTTCGTGGTTTTGGTGCTGACAAGCTCACCGTTTGTTGTGGTATCTGTGCAGTAGCTAACGTTACTTATTTGACCTAATGCTATCATGACACTGGCTCCTTGTAAACAGTGCACGTTTACCGACTTTAGCATTATGTGCCAAACTGATTCTTATGCTGATACATCACCCATACAAATCAGCACTTGCCTTAGATGCACTTAAAAGCATCCTATGCCAGTCAACACCTGCTATAGGGTCACTGCTTTTTTTTCTTTCAAATTTTAGCTAGCGTAGTTCCTTAACTACAAGTGATGTATGCTTTGCATTTATGCTGACTGTGTAATTTTAGATGATTAGATGTGTCTTTTTCCTGCTGTTCCAGGCAGCTACTGGTTTCCATTAATTTCCATTATGGCATGAAAATCACACTCTGGAAAACTTCCTGGGTTTTCAAATTCATCACAGGAAATATCAAGCCTGCATTAATTTTTGCCAAAGTTACTCTTATCTGGCACATAAAGCAGTATGCAAACCTTTCAGATCAGTTTGTAATTAAACGGCACAAGTGCTGAAACCAGTGGTTGGTTAATCCGTCCCATTATAAGCCATTAATTGTTTCAGTCAGTTATCGAGCAAAATGCCAATCAATTTGTGGCTACAGCCTCTTCACTGTTAAGATGTTTTGCTCTTCTCTGATTTATATCATTGTAAACTAGGTTTGGACCGTTGGTCAGACAAAACCAGAAATTATAAGACATCACGTTGGGCTCTGGAAAACAATTTCAAATATTTTATAGATTTTTTTACATTATCAGTTACTTTATCACTTCTTCACTTCTTTCTCCTCTTATTCAGACTTGGATATGTTGCACCAGAAGGAGTGGGATTCGCCAGATAATGGTCTGGCAGCAATAATGGACCACCCCCCTCACTTTTCTGATTCTCCTCTGTCGAAGCCCTCCACCACCAAAATCTCCGAACATGAATTCTCATGCCACTGTTGCTACGACATCTTAGTGAACCCCACCACTCTGACCTGCGGCCATAACTTTTGCCGCCACTGTCTGGCTCTGTGGTGGGAGTCCTCTCACAAGAATGAGTGCCCTGAGTGCCGGGAGAAGTGGGAAGGCTTTCCTAAAATCAACATACTGCTGAGGTATGCTTTTAACAGCCAGATCATATCAGCGAGTGAGTGTTTTTCTGACCACAGTATTCACATTTCTCTCATGTACAGTAGAGAACAGAGACCTACTGTCAACTTCCAAAGAAACAACAAGTGTGTGTATGTGTGCGTGTGTGTGTATGTGAGTGCGCAGGCACGTGTGTGAGTGATTGTGTGTTTGTCTATCCGTGTGTGTCTTTTTTGTGTGTGTGTGTGTGTGTGTGTGTGTGACAGGTATGGTTCAAATACACCGTCACAAAGCAAGATCTAGATATAATTTTTAAATTTGTGATACTCGTGCTGATGCAGTTGTTGACTGTCCATACTAAGGCTGTCAGAACTGTCCAAAAAAAAAAAAAAAACATGTTGAAAATCCATGTTTGTGCCTTATGTCCATAGGAGGGAAAACCAATACAACAAGGGACATAGTACTCATATAGATTTCAACTAAATGTCTTTTAAAAGATCTTCATATGTACACATTACAAAATAAACAACTTATTTTCAATCAATGAAAGTGACATTGTGTGCAGCGAGAGTGCTTCAGGCGGCAGCCAGGAAACAGGCTGCAGTGTAATCCCTCTGGGCATTTGCACTCCGTCAGTGAACATCCACTAAAAGTGTTTGCTTTGACACTGACAGACTCAGATTGTTAGAAGAGTGTGAAAACATCATGGAAAGGGTCCCTACAGAGACAGACCTTTTTGTGAAAGAGTAAGATCCGCTTTGTTTAACCACAAACAGCTGTTTTTTTCCCACAATCAAATATTAATTTTCACTGTCAAATGTAATTGAATATAAATTTGAATTTAGAACATTTGTTGGCAGCTCTAGTCTGTACCCAAAACACTGCCTTACTTTGGGAAATATAAATCTATTTTTCTGGAAACCCCCTTTTTTTTTTTTTTTTTTTTTTGGAACTTAGTTTTTATTTGTTTTTTATCTCAAACAGTACTTCAAACATTTTAGTCACACACGTTCTTCTTTTACAACTTTTTACAACTAAGTGTCACTTACACACTGGGTATTGAACAAAACAAAACAAAAAAACCCACATACAGAAACAGATCTTAATAGAACTCTCCACTCAGAAATTTGTTCTTTCATAACAAAGAATGAAAGTACAATAAGAGGATTCAGAGGTGTACAAAAATATATATACAATAAATATAGCAGGCCTGCAGGAATAAAAGTTAGTGTCAGACAGCAATAGTGTAACAGTCTCAATGCAATCTTCACAATGACACGAGAGAAAAAGTGACAGGTGTATCAGTTAAGTATTCCAGGTTCACTGTATCAATACAGACAGCACAGGGCTCCATCATTTATTAAAAATAGGCTTTTGAAGCCTTAGTGAATATGTGATTTGCTCTGTCTGATACAGGGCCCAGATTTTTTGAATCCAGATGTTATAAGTGGGCGGCACGGTGGAGCAGCAGGTAGTGTGTGTGCAAGAAGGTGGCCGGTTCGATTGCCGGGTCGGGCGGGGCCTTTCTGTGTGAAGTTTGCATGTTCTTCCCGTGCATGCGTTGGTTCTCTCCGGGCACTCTGGTTTCCTCCCACAGACCAAAAACATGCTCATTAGGTTAATTGGTGACTTAGATTGTCCTTAGGTGTGAGTGTGAATGGTTGTTAGTCTGCAGTCGGTTGGCGACCGGCTCAGGGTGTACCCCGCTTCTCGCCCGTTGACAGCTGGGATAGGCTCCAGCCCCCCCCCCCCCAGTAAACAAAGTATTCAAAAGATATTTCCTGGCCTTTCCCTGCAGGTATTACCCCAAGTAGTGCCACAGTGGAATCTTATGGTATTTCCTGTTTGAACACCTTTTTGAGAGCATCAAATATTTCCCTCCAAAAAAAGCTTAACTTAGGACACTGCCAGAATATATGGGTATGATTGGCATTCTGTGTGCCACAGTTCCTCCAGCACGAACTGGAAAGCCCTGGACCCATCTTGGCTGTTATTTCTGGAGTTTTAAAGAATCTAGTTATTATTTTCCACTTAAATTCTCTCCATGAGTTTGAGTGAAACCCCCTTTTTCAATGTAACAAATTATGCCAAAGTTTTCACACGTCAAACATTTTCTGAGCTCAGTTAATTTGGTCTCTGGAATGTCAGCAAACAGCAAAAATGCTGATTTCAATTTCTCAAGGCGACATCTTAAAAACGTCTTCTGTCTGAGCAGCGGTCAAAAAACCCAAAGATATTCAGTTCACTGTCATAGAAGACCAGAAATTTTTCATATTTCTGAAGCTTAAACCGTGAAATTCACACCATTTTTGCTTAAAAAGTAATTTAAGTAGTTGCAGATTAATGTTGCGTTGATTGACTAATCATTTCAGCTCTTCTTGACAGTCTTGGTATGGACAAAAAAAAGTATTAAGGTTTGATACCTAGTCCAAATTGATGGGTCATTATTGCTAACAAAACTGTATTATTGTGTAAGTCCTCCATAAAGACGCTGTCTGTCATCTCCACTTTACATCTGCCTGATACACTGAATTAGGAACTCTAGTTTAATCAACTTCTATATTGCATTGCCATACTTCCCATTACAGCTGTTTTCCTGGGGAACGAGACATTTTGAGTACATTTACCTGCACACTAGTATCCATGTTTTGAGTCTTATCCTGCTCTTGATCTTATTCAGAAAATGACGTTCACATGAAACAATTTGAAATCTGGTTATTCAGCTCCCTGTGCACATGATGGTAATATAATCCTGATTTGTGACTTGAAGTGCAGCCATGTCTTTGACTCTGCTTTTGCTTTCTATGGTAGTCTGTTTGCTTAATGCAGCTGCTGCATGGGTTTTCTTTCACACTATTCCAAAATAGTTAAATTAGTTTTGTGAAGCCACCATTCATTCATTGGTCAGGAATTTAGTAAGTTAAAGGAAGAAAAGAAACTTATGGACGTATGTACTAAGAATTATGGAGTCAGTCGGTGAAGCGGGAAACATTTGTCTGGGTGTTTTTAGTTGACCATTAATAAGTTGTTCCAAGAGGGAGAATTTTCCAGATGTTTTATTAAACTGTTTCAAACACAGTGAAAAGCAGAGTCTCGGGCTGAACTTTCACAGACACTCATGAATCATTACAGTGTCTCACATAGAGCTGACATGGTGGGATATCGCACTTAAAAACGTGCTGACTGTTTACTAGCAGAACAGAATAGAGGAGGCAAAGGGTGAAGGTGAAGTTTGATCAGAATTACCACAAATCTTCCTCAACGTGGTCGTTGTTCCATCCCATGTGCTCCTGCTACAAGTTTGCACTAATCAGTTTGAACTAGGTTGGTCGATGCCAAAGAAAAACCCTACAAACATCACTATACATTCACCACCATTATCTACTAATTGCACTTCTTAACTAAATGTTTTTCTTTGTAGGGATGCAACTGACAAGCTGTTCAGTGAGGTTGTTCAGCGGAGGAGAGAAGAGATCCAGGCTAACCCCAAAATCTCCCGGAGCTTGCTGGCCTTCCAGAGGTAGTACACTTCACTCTGTGATACAAGTCGTTTTGGTCTAAAGAGTCGGGACAGTGTGTGAACTCAGTATACACTGAAAATGTACTCTGGCATTGCACTCCTGTAACATTGTCAGACTCATTATGGCCAGTTTTCAAAACAAAAAGGATCAAAATCGATGTAGTTGAAACAGGGATGTCTCCTTTTTTATTCCACTCTTTCCTCTTCCATCATGGCATCTGAAGTCGTGTACTGCACATACTTCCTTAATATGTGTAGTATTGTTCAACATACATTGGCATGAATAAACAGCAGTATGCATCTTTACAGATGCACTGCTCAGCATGCGTCACGTCACTTCCTGAGAGCCTCCTCAGAGACATAGGTCGTTTCTCAATACCAAGTACGGCAAGTTCAGACTTACGAACTTGGCAGCTCGGATTTAGCAAGTTTGACCTGGGAGTGCAGTCTCTCCAGGACGGGAGGACGCAGGACAGTCATTCTGCAACTGGGACGGCAGCGTACTTGATGACGTCACCGTCTCAGCTCGTCCATTAGCAGGACGACACATCTCCGAAAACTTTGGAGCAAATTTTAAACTACGTGCTATCGTGATGGATCGAACACAGATTTTAAGTTTTAACATCCACTTTCTCACATAAAATAATCTTAAAACTACCTTCCGTACTACCAAAGCAGTAGTATTTCGAAACTTGTAATTTACAATTGTGAGTCCTCTCCTCTGACATCGTTTCTACGAAATGCATTCTGGGATACGTGGCTGCCCCAAGTCCACACAAGTCACCACCCGATGCATCCTCGATAAAATGGGAGGTGCAAGAACACATCCGGGTATTTGACCGTACTTGGCGAGATGCAGACTTTTGAATTGGAACAGTACTTGGACTGAGAGTGATGACGTTTCTCAAGTGCACAAGAACACTAGTACAGAGAATAACGCATACTGAGAAAGGCCTATATGTTTTGTCACTACTGCATTGCATTGTGGGATGCTTATGCCGGCATGGTTTCCAGTGTTTGCACATTCCCCTGAAATAGCACCTCACGTACTATTGTTTCATACTAAGGTTTAGGACATGCTGAAAAATCTCACAGACTGTTTTCGTGTGCTTGATACCATGTTAGTATGGAATTTCGGACTCAGGCCTTGTCAAAACCTGGTGCCTGCATTAGCTGACAGGTATCACACCAGTCAAGTATCACACAAAAATCTGATATCAGAGAAGGTCCTGGTCCAGCATGTATACATGGACGAAGTCAAATACCAAAACCTTAAACTAGCATTGCATTCGCTCAGCTTTATGCAGTATATCCTACATCGTACAGAATCTTGTGTCATCACGACAGTACACAGGAGGCAAGCAATGTGTGTCACACAGGAACATCTGCAAGGTCGACATCTCGTGGTTGTCTCCAGACAGGCGGTAACCTCTCACTGCCTTTGTGGCCTGAAGCAAAGGAGACGGCATCTATTAAATATCTCCATGTTTTTAGGTATGGTGACAACTTGGGTCGATCCAGGACAAATCAGCACAAAGGAGCGGGTTTCTTCTTTTCTGGAGTCCTCACTGCACTCACATGTGTGGCTGTAAGTATCCAACAGCAGTAAAAAATAAAAAACAATCTCTCCCTTCACATTTAACATGTTATCTACTGCCGAACGACTTCAATTAGCAACTGGCCTCAAAATTGATGCTTTGTTCGTCGCTATCATTCTCCTCTAACTTAAGTGATGACTTCATTTACTGTCATAAATGACAGAGAAAAACAGCAAATTGTCACATTTAAGAAGCTGGAAGCAGCAAATGTTTGACATCTTTGCTTGAAAAATGAAACAAGTCATTGATTATCACAATAGTCCACTACTTGATTAATGGATTAATCTTTGCAGCTCTAGTTTAAGCAGTTTGCATTATTGGATGGGTAAATAAGATTCATACTCATAAAATACAGCAAGTATTATCAGTATCCACTGTTACATTCTTACTTTGCATTACTAATCAATGCTATTTTATAATCCATAATATCCGGCTGAAGAGTTTGTTTTCCCTTGTGCCCACTTTTACTCCGGTGTATTGCAAAATGTGCTTTTGAGGGGGTTGTTCATATCATGTATACAGACCGTGTTTATTTTGTCCATGTGGCACTCGGGAGCAACGTCACTGTGTGTTTTGCCACGCAGGCAGTAAGTGTGTGTGTGGGTGTGTGTGTGTGTGTGCTGCTTTGAGAGTGCAAATAGATTACAGCACGGTGCTGGTTTTTGACCCCGGTTCATTAATGAATATCATGACTAAATCTAGCTTTTTAATGAGAGGGGACTGAAGCTGTGTGCGTTTCTTTTGGATGCTTTTTGACTGTGTTTTGAAATGTACTGTAAAAGATGAGATGTGACATAGAGCTTCTCTTTAATAAATATTACATTTACCCTTCCTGGCCTGGCTCCACCTTTTCTGGAGTTAAGACATCTCTTCCCCTTTGATTTCCAAAACTTAAGGCAGTATTTAAGTTTCCCCTGTACACGTTTTTAGTTTTTTTTCAGCAGGAAAACAAAAATTCACTTAAGAACAACACGTTATTCACCATCACTGGTCCCAAGTGCTTCATTTATTGGTGATCATGTTAACTTGATCCATGTAAGTTCGCATTTGTTATGCACAGAGCTGACACAGTATTTGATGGTGGAGTTACATGCAGCCATATTTTTTTTTTTTTTTAGGAGTGGACAAGTTTTTTAACAAGGAGTAAATTTTTTCTTTGTTTAGATGTGACCTTGTTCTGAAGAGGACACACTGCTTATATAGACTAAAAGATTCATTGTGAAAATTATCAGTAGATGAATGGATGATGAAAGTAATCAGTGGTTGCAGCCACCACGTAAACCTCTTAATACCCTTCTTCTCGCCAGGTGATGGTGCTGGTGTATCACTGGAGCAGCGGTGTGGTCGACCAGCACGATCCACTGATCAGTAAACCTGTGTCCCGCTGGACGGCGGAGGAAGTCATGTCCTGGCTGGACCACTTGGGTCCCTGGGCTCAGCTTTACAGAGAATCCTTCCAGCAGGAGAACGTCAATGGAAGGTAGATGAATTACACAGAATATTGTTACAGTGCAGTTTTTCTTTTCTCAACCTGATTTTGAAATGCAGACACATTATACCCTCTGAAGCAGAACTGAGTCGAGCCATATTTATTCAATACGTTGTCATCTTTCAGTGGAAGTTCTGTAGTACATTCTTCTCTTTTGAGCTTTCGGCCTACAGAGACCACCCTACAGTGTGTACAGAGTGTTACAGCTCATGCTGTAGCTCATTATGTTTATGCCATGCGGTGTTGATCTCCTCACTTTAGGCTGCTGTTGATGCTGGGGGATGAAGAGTTGTTAAAACCTCCTTACAGCATTGAAAACCAGGCTCACCGACGGGCTGTTGTGGCTGAACTGGACAGAGTTAAAGCCCTGGGGGTCAAACCTCCCCAGAACCTCTGGGAATACAAGGTAAAGATCTGCTCCAGGACGCTGATTATACCACAAAGAAACGGCTGATCATGAGCCTTTTCAGAGAAAGTTGGTGGAAGTCTCTCAGTAATCTGTGCATCTTTAGATGTATAAATACAGATGTTATGAATTTCACGTGACAGCTCCTCTGAGCAAGTTTGTGTAAAACATCTTGTTACACTTCTAGTCTAACACATGCGTTTAAGGATGTAACATTTGCTTTTAGTCTCCAGCCCCTTCATTTTAGAGAATACCTTGTAATTAAGATGTTTCGAACTGAGTCTCCTGTCAGTGTGTTTGTCCAACCAAACGACGGTCCACTCACTTTGTTCACTTGTACTCTGTCACTTTCTACCAGGCTGCTAATGCAGGGAAGTCTCTGTTCTTGCTGTATGCACTGAAGCGCTCCCCTCGTCTCACGCTCCTCTATTTGTATTTATTCGATTACGCTGAAACCTTCCTGCCCTTCCTGCACACCTGCTGTCCGGCCATCACACACATCGACCACTCGGTGGAGAGCAACTTCCTCAACACACAGGTGACACGTTGCACACTGCCAGCTGTAGATACTATACATTAATGATGTTCTGGGCTCTGATGAGATTACGACGGTGCTGTGAGCTTAAATATCCCTTTAAAGAGTAAGAATGGTGATCATTTTTAGTCAGCAAATCCTACTAAAAGACCAAAATTCACTGCTGTGCTTCTGTTGGTGCTACTGAATGAACATGTCACCATGTGGTGTGTACTGTGGCTCATTGATGTGCTTTTAATAGTTTTTGGACAGCAGTGGAGCTCTGTGGCACAGAGGAATAATCAGGCTTTGGCTACATTGAGAATATTTGTTGGTTGGATCAATTTATTGTTGCTTTTCATGAGATTTGTTGTATCTCTCCCTTGATTTAAAGCTTTAAAGTTGGGATTTTATTATGTAGGCAAACAGAGGTGGTGGATCCAAACCATCTTCCTCCTTGCTAACTAACTTTTACTCATCTGTCTTACATCAATACCTGTTTTGATAGTTTACAAGCACTTTCCAACCATCATCTTTTGTCTTCTCTGATGTCCCTGTGTTTGTCAGTTGGAGCCCAGTTGGCGACAGTGGGCAGAGTTTCTTGTGAAGTACCTCCTGCTTCCATACCAGCTGATAGCAGAGTTTGCTTGGGACTGGCTGGCCGTCCACTACTGGACATCTCGCTTCATTATTGTTAACACCATGCTGCTGTCTGTGCTGGAAGGCTGCGCCCTGTGGAGACTCTGGACAAGAGCCACGATCAGGTAAACACAGAGGGAAGACTGGGTTTTTCTTTCTTTTTGATACAGACAGTCACTTATAGACCTTTTCCACTGAAGTAAGGACTCATTACCTGGAGCTCCACATAACCTTAACTTGCTGTATTAATTGTGTCATATTGCTCTCCAGTTGATTGATTGATTTCTGGATTAAGACAAAAAGGAAACAGCAATCCAAAGGATGACATGCAAAAGTACAATACTTATTTCCAGCATGGTCCTTCGTGTTACACACTAAAAACAAACAGACAAGGAGCAGACAAAACTGAGACTAGAAATACTTACAGTAATCGGGGGGTGGACACGAAACATAAAACAAAATCAATAAGAAAACAGAATTGCATGTAAAAACTATCCAATTTATCAATAAATATCCACCTTGTTCCATAAAATCTGCTTGACCTGTCTTTTAAAAATCCTTCGTGATGATAGGAGTTGTGTAGCAGTAAGCAAACTATTCCAAGCCATGATACCAGTGTAAAAGAACAAATTTTTACCTGCAGTTACTTTAATTTAAGCTACAACCTGCTCCACTTAGCTGCATGATGAGATTGCAGCAGGTGGACATCAGCAGCCTGGGGTGTTCAGGCCGGGGGGATGACAAACAGTCAGAACACTGATGTTGTTGGGCAGCAGTCGCGCCTGCAGCCGCTCGCTGTCTGGAAACACCTGAAGACTTTGCCGTTATGTTGTCAGTTTCCACTGTGTTATACAACCTGGAACATTTCAGATAGGGACAGCTGCAGAAAGAGGTCGGAACGTCAGAACGTCCACTCCTTGATTCCCTCCCGACTTAGAAAATAATCTGATGGAGAAGAATAATAATGATTCTAAAAAGCAAAGAGCCTCCTCATAAAGCAGAACAGGGGGGTGTGAACAAACAGTGCCAGTGTCCTCTCAACAACACAGACTGTAGGATACTGAACAATCATTTCTTCTCTCAGGCTTTTGTTTCTGTTGCATGTGTTTGAAAATTCCTACACTACTTGAACATGGCAGGCTACTCGTTAAGTTCTAGGTGGGCTACATACACTAATGTGCATCTTCCACTTTCCTTAGGTCTCTGCCGCGCAAGATGTGGAACCACTTGTGGAACATGTTATCTCAGGGGTTTGCCTTCGCCCTCCTGTGGCCTTTCGTCCCTCAGTTTGTGTGTAACTGCCTCTTCTACTGGGCTCTCTACTTCAGTCCCATTATTAATATAGATCTGGTGGTGCAGCAGCTAATGCACCCGGAAACACAGGCGCTGTAACAAACTGCATGCAGTCAGTGCGTAATGAGTAAGGCCGCACAGTTCATAGCAAATGAAATAGCCAGAAATCAGGTTGCTGAAGAAGTGCTTATTTTTAGCAGTACACTTTCATGAGACTGGCTTATTTGCTGTTGGAAGGGAAGTTTTCTCACTTCCTTTCTTGTCTCTCCGCTGGATGCTTGCCATGTGGACCAAGAGAGGTGTTGGGCTATTGTAGGAGAAACAAAAGCAAGGAAATATGTGAGATGTTATTGATTAGGAGAGATTTTACTGCAGCTCTCTCCCTCTCTCCCTCTCTCTCTCTCTCTCTGTCTCTCTCTCTCTCTCTCTCTCGCTCTCTTTGCGTACACAGTGCACTCACAAACCACATTGCCTAAATGGTCCAGAGGGCAGTTATGCAAATGATGGGTCATGTTCCATCACTGGTGGTAGTGAATGGCCTCATAAGGAGTTTTCTGACAGCTCTGTAGCACTGAGATGGCTGCGAGCTTTTATACAGACTTGGCTGCTGAAGGTGGAACAAAACAAGTATTGATAAAATTCATCTTTGTTTAACTTATTTTGTTAAATGTCTTAATCGCATGTACTCAAAAAACAGGTAAAAGAGCAACTGCTGCTTGAAAAGTGTCAATCACAGAATTGTGGTAGTTCAAGTGTATATGAGTGTATATTATGCAGAGGTTTTGATGCGTTCTTTCTGTGCAGTTCCGGCTTTGGCTGTGATCTCGGTGCTACAGAGCTGTCTGAAAACTCCCCCGGCGAGGTTTGGTAACACGATTGACAAATGTGTCAGACGTGGAGTTTTGTAGTTCTGCAGTCCGACGAGAACTTCAGGCTTTACAGCTGATTCAATGGAAAACAGAAACATCTCACTCTACATGTGGCACTTAGATTTTAAGTCTAACATATGGTCTTAATTTTTTCGGTCTCTTCTGATTTTTATGATTTTAAGGAGAAAGTGTTCGAAGCAGGTTTTATTGGCTGGTACTGCTGACACATATTGCTTTGCACATTTTTTTTTTGTTTTGTTCACAGTCTCAATTTCCATGTGATGGATGGGTAGAACTAATCAAGGACTTTTATTTTTTACATAGTTCATTTGCACTTAAAAGTTCTACACTGTGATTATGTTCTTCAATGTTCTCTAATGACAAAGAAAAAATAAAGATTTTTACATGCCATCCTGCTGTGGGAATTTGGTTTTTTTTTTTGTGACTTAGTAATTGCAAGACAATTTCAATGCAGGGCAGTTAAAACAAGAATCTCAGGATGTGATGGTCTGAAAAACACAATTATCACTTATTGAACAAATGCCTGTCTTGTCCAATGCTTGTATAGGAGCTCTACACTTCCCAGTTATATAGGATAAGATGTAATTTATTGTCAGGGGGAAATTCATGTTACATCAGGGCAAACAGGCTAACAGGTGAAAAAACAAAAAACATTTGAAATGAGATAATTTAGATAAAATATATATATAGGAAATTCTATGAAGTATGTACATTACAGACATTACTTATCTTAAATATCACTCCTATTTTCCTTCTATATCTGCACCTGAGCAAAGCACGGACATGTTTCCTTATATATTTAACTTGCTACATCTCTGCCTGACCTTTAAAAATGCTCCAACATCAGATAAAAGTAAATGAATGTATAAATACTATTGACTTTCGAAGGTCCTTCAGGCCACAGGTTCAGTGTTATGTATGCTGTAAGCCATGTGTCAATAACATTATTTTACATAATCTGTATTTTCATATACATATATGTCAGGACATATTTTATATAGTGCATATTGTGTTTTGAACAAAAAGATTTATTGTTTGTTTTAAATTATAGAGTGTTTCTGTACAGGAATTTTCACTGAAAACTAAATTTTTTAACCTAGCATTTGATTAAAATGTTTAATGGCCATGAATTAATTTAATATGCAAGTACAATTTTAAAAATAATACACACTACCTAAAACAGACTAAAAAAAAAAGTAAAATAAAAACTTAGAGTAGAGACTAAATATAAGGCCATAACGTTGACTCTAAAATGTGTCCTGAGGGTCTGAAAAAACAAATTGATGAATCTGTAACAAAAATAAATATTTAATTTAGGTAAGCAGTCTGTTCTTTATGTGTGTGTACTTACGTGAGACATAATTAGCTTTGTCACCTGTAGTTTGAATCTAACTGATGTGTATGTCTCAAGGTGCTGTACAAATAAAGTTTGATTGATTGAAATCTTTAAAGCGACTGCCCTCTAGTCTTCAACGGCGGGCATGGCAGCAACGGTGGTCGCCATAACAACGTAGGCACTGTCTCAAAAGAGCACTGAGGACTGAATACGCAAAAATAATTACAAACACAACTACTGCAGGCGAATTTTAACTTGATAAATATTCAGAACGAGTCCATTCAGCTCTAACGTAAGATTATATAAATATAAATCCTATTTTTGACCTAGGTTACCATGAATGTGTTATATGCATCGCGCGCTTTTAACTCGTGGACAGCACTTTAGCGTCTTTCCCTTACGTCATTGTTGCGGAAGTGAAAAGTCTACGTGGGGAAGAAAGGTTGGTCTGACCGCGTTTGAATACCTTACACATCAACAGCACCCATGTCCAATCCAGGTTAGCTGTGTCCCCAGTCGAAACAGTCTTCCTCCCCGCCCCCGTAAGGCAAATGGACGCGTTGGGCAGCCGCCGGGGCGTATAAATGGGACTGAGAGCCGACGACAGCTTGTAATGCTGCGCCGGGTGCGGCAGTCTCTCCGGCAGGTGCTGTTCCTGATGGCCCGGAGACCGGGTCTGCTCTGCGGGGCTATCGTACTCGGCGTCCTGCTCGTACTGGCCGTCAAATTCACATGCAGGTAACAGCGAGCAGTGTAAACAGCTTCTGTGTATGTACTGTTAATGTGAGCTTGTATTTGCAGGAGTACATGAGACCTCCTGAATATCATGACTGAACATATCGGCTGCTTTGCGGAGAGATGGATGTTGTAGCCTTACTAAAATGTAAATTAGCTGCTTATTATAATAATCTAGGTGCTTGGAGTCAATTAGGGTCATCACTATGTTGTGCGCCTGATCTGAAACTGACGTGTACTACAGGACAAGAGGATTAATGCGTTAAACCGTTTAAACAGACAGTGTACTACCCAGAGTTTTACTGTGTACCATCCCTTCAGTGTCAGGATTCATTAAGGTTTTGGAGACAAGAGGACCATTGCTCTGTAGTAAATGACACACATTCATCTTCCAGTGAGCCCAGCTGTCCAGGTCACAGCTGCGAAGACTGAAAGTTGAAGCAAATTGCAGACAAATGATCTCAGACGGTCTCTCATCCGGTTGTGGTGGAAGAAGTATTGAGTAATAGTAGTCAAGTAGTCATGCCATTGTACTGCATTACAAGTAAAAGTCCTTCATTCTAAACAGAAGTCAAGCAGAAGTGCAAAAGTACAAACAGCAAAATTTGTAGAGCTGAAACAGTTTACTCCATTACTTGAGAAAGAAAATTAACCATCAGCTGTTTTTATTAATTGATCAATCATTTGACTTTATCGATCAAGCACTGATGCCAAACATCATCCAATTCTGGCTTCTGAAATCAGAGGATTGGCTGTTTGTCCTTGTAAATCGTGACCGTACAAAACAGGAGTTATGAGGACGTCATCTTTGGCTTTGGGGAAACATAATGTGCAGTTGTAAAGTCCCCAGAGCCCAAGGTGATGTCCTCAAATAGTTTTTGTCTGACCCACAGGCCAAAGCTTAAGCTGATTCAAGTTACAGCCATAAAAAGAGAGAATATTCCAGCATGTTTGTGAAATAACGTGACCTCTAGCCATTTAAAACAATTGCAGAGGTCGTATGTGATCTTAATCTTGTGTAAATCTGCCACATCTGTAAACTGTAAAGTAAAAATTCCACCTCAAATTAGCGAAAACACAGAGGTCATGTGATAATATTAGTCCCGAGCGAGTCGGCATCGTGGTGATTTAGATTTTTTTTTGTTTGTCTTTCCTGGCCGAGAATCAAAAAGGCTGCGCTGGCAACTGCAAATGAAAGTTTTCACAGCATTTTTGGTGCAAATCCAGGAGGCTTATTGTTCCTGTCGTTCAGGAAGCTGATGTTATGCAAAGCCTTCACATCATATCCGGGGATAATGTCAGTAAATCTGAGTAAAATACAGGCTTTGCTTATCCTGTACGAACACACCGCACGGGGGGTGATTTCTAAATCACACGAGGTCCCCCGTAACACTAATCCCTTGCGAGCAGCGCTGTAGTTTGAGCACTAGACAACAGACTTTTCTTCCTGTGGTCCCAGCTGTGTTGATCACACCAGCGAAGACTGAAACTTGAAGCAAATTGCAGACAAATGATGTCGGACACACTTTGCCTCTCGACTGTGGCAGAGCTGCTCCACATGTGACAACCCCACACTGAAATCTGTTCTTTCTGCAGCCGTGCTAATAATGTGGTGGCACCAGCTCGGCCTCCGGTGCGGTTCTTCTCTGCCGAGGCCCCGGTAGTGGACCTCTACTTGGGCCAGCTAGACCAGGTGAGACAGATATTTTACAGTCTGCACGGTTAACTACAAATGTTGGTCCCCATTAGTAATCAGTTAAAGGTCATGCAGAATTACATTACATTTTCTCTCCAGGTGGAGCGTCTCAGGAGTGTGGCCGAGGTATCGCTCATCTTCTTCTACGCACCGTGGTGCGCTCACTCCATGGCCGCCCGGCAGGAAGTGCAGCAGGTCGCTAGGAAGCTGGCCAAACAGGTACAGAACACCTGAGGACACAGCAAGCACCGTGCACAACTGTTTCAGTAGCAAATAGCAACTTTGTCAGATGACCTCTGACATAGTAGCAGAAAACTAGGGCTTTTTGTTATGGC
This sequence comes from Chaetodon trifasciatus, assembly GCA_037975065.1. NCBI lineage: Eukaryota > Metazoa > Chordata > Actinopteri > Chaetodontiformes > Chaetodontidae > Chaetodon > Chaetodon trifasciatus. The sequence goes on from JBBMOE010000023.1 coordinate 2,340,772, forward strand.
AACATGCTTGTCAGCCTACAAAGACACGTTAAACATCTAGAGGAGTAAATGCAGCTTATAAAGTTATTAGGTTGAATGTGTCCGACTGTCAGGACGTCGTTCATTAGGCCCTGACTTTTGAGCTCTGCTTTTGCACACATGACTGAGACTGATGACACACATCGCACTGTGTCTGTGGTCTGGAAGTAGGTTGTTTCTTTGTTCAGCTCTTGTTTCTCTCCCTCACACACACACACAAACATACACACACACTCACACAGGTGCAGTTTGTGGCTGTGAACTGCTGGTGGAGTCAGGGGAAATGCAGGAGGCAGAACCGCTTCTATCAGTACCCGATCATCCATTTGTTTTACAGAAGGTAAGACGGAGAACGCTCATTGTAATGTCACATGATGAATGATGGAAGTGTGAAAGGTGTGACAGAATGACACAATTGTAACTTGAACGTTCTTGTAGTTTCTTTGCAGCGGCAGCAGCCATATTTGAAGTATTGTAATCCAGCACAGGCTCATTGGTTCTGCTGGTATTGAGCTTGAGGTGATTGTTGTTGCACCATGTGATGAAGCTCTCTGGAAAAATAGTCTCAGAGTGAAAACAGCATGTTTCTCAGCAGAAATTAGGCACTGCAATCCTGCATGTAAATAGAGTGAGAATTTCCATTTCACCAAAAAAATACACTTAATACCTTTTATTATGATCACCTCCAGCGTCTTCACCACGTGTGTTATGAGTCTGGACAGACATGGATGTGAACTACAGTGCTGGCAGAGACATAAAAGCATGAGGCGGTAATTGTACTTTCCTTTGTGTTTCTGTGCTGCAGGTTTGGGCCTATAGAGTACAAGGGTCCTTTCGTGGCTCCATATGTGGAAAGTTTCATCCTCAGAGTCATCACACCGCTCACTTACCTCCCATCCAGAGCCAGACTTGAGGAGTTCCTCTCCTATCACGAGGTATTGTTTGACTTCAGGCCATCTCATGGAGAGTTGACAGAAAAGCATGTGAAGAGTTATTCAAGTCCCTAATGTTAGCTGTCCTTAAGGAAAGATATCACTGCACCTTTACGTGTGTCTTCTTTTAATAAGACTATATGTCCGTGTGATATGTTCTAACTGGCTGTCTCTTGTTTACTTCTAGCCTCGGGTGGTGGGTTTCTTCCAGTTTAACTCTTCTCCTCAGCCGCCGGGGTACATCACATATCTGTCCTCTGCCCTGCAGGCCCTGAAAAGGGGTAAGAAGAGATCAGATAGGCCTGAAGACAGTTCATTCAGAATGTTTTAATCATATTGAGTATTTAAGATTAGACTGGAAATGGCCATGTTTTGGGGAGCTTGGTCATTGCTGAGCGCACACTCTTTACTTGCTGATCACTTTATAAACTGCACTGTAAGCGAGGATAAAAGGACAGAAATGTCTCCGCCCTGAGTCTCTGTTTTCTGGTGCAGATTTCCGTGGTGTTGTGCGTTTCGGGGTTGTGACCAACAAACAGGTGGCAGAGGCCCTTTCACTTGAAGACGAATCCGTTTACCTTTCCAGAAGATTAAACTCCTCTTTGGTGAGTCACCAGGCTGTGATAGACAGAACGTAAAGCACTTCATTTTACTATTACTTAAGATGTATACTCAGGGATTGCACCAACATCCTGCTGTGTGCTTTCCTCTGTCAGATTTTCCCTCGAAGGGAACGGAACTTCACGTCAGAGGCCATCTGCAGGTGGGTGTTTGAACACCACGAGACCGTCCTCCATTGGCTGCAGCCTCCAGGAACAAAGTCCCGCCTCCTGGAGTACGAGCTGGCTAAAGGTCCGGCACTGCTGCTGTTCCTGCCACACAATCCGCTCGGGTCCAGTCCCAGTCCCATACTACAGCAGGTGAGCAGGGATGGGACCAAAATTTGCTTAGCTTGCCTCGAAGACGCAAGTCAGTCTACTTCTTCTTGTTCTTGCTCTTCTTCTTCTTCTTTGTCTTCTCCTTGTTTTTCTTGTCTTCTTCCCCTTCTTCCTGTTCTTCTTCTTCTTCTTCTTCTTTGTCGTCTTCTTGTTCTCGTGCTTCTTGTCCTCTTCCATTCTCCTCTTCTCCTCCTCCTTCTTCTTCTTTTTCTTTGTCTTCTTTTTCTTCTTGTTCTCATTCTTCTTGTCCTCTTCAATTCTCCTCCTTCTTCTTCATGTCCTATTTGTTCCCCTTCCTCTTCTCCTCCTTCTTCTTCTTTGTCTTCTTCTCCGTCTTGTTCTCCTCCTTCTCCTCCTCCTCCATCTTCTCCTTCTCCCTCCTCTTCTTTTCCTCCTCCTCCATCTTCTTCTTCTCCTTCCTCTTCTTCTCCTTCTCCTCCGCCTCTGTCTTCTCACTGCCTTGTTTCTTTTGTCTTTCAGGTTGCAGACATTGCTTTGCGCTATCATTCCTGTGACAACAGTGACCACTCCAGCTTGGACAAAAGTTTCACCTCCCACTCGCTGTGCTGCCAGTCAGTTCTCCTCCCAGAGTCCAGTACCAGTGTGTGTGAGGTGTGCCTCAGCTTGTCACGCTCCATCCTGACCGGCTCCTCTTTCTGCTGCTCGTTCCCCTCCGCGGCTCAGGGAGGAGACGTGTTGCAGTCTTATCTGAGACACTGCTGCCTACGCCAAGAAACTGCCCCCGTGTCCATAAAAGACACAAACTCAGTGGGCTGTAGCAACTTTCTCAGCAGCTACAGCCCGTTTAGTCAATACAGTGCCTGCTGTAGAAAGGTAGAACCTCATCTCAATGAATCACAAGCCAAAGAGGATCCAGACATGCAAAGAGGCCCCCTTACGCCTCCTTCTTCGTCCATGGCTCCATCCTCTGGCCCTCAGCAGGGAGGAGACGGCATCACAGGACTCCGGTGTCAGACCAACAGGACGCTCAGGTTTTATCTGCTGGACGTTGCTCTGAACTGGCCTCTGGCGGTGAGGCTTGGAGCAACCGGCAACAGAAGTGCTTCTCTTCACCAGGAGGCCGGAGCGCAAGGTCATGTGAACGGCGACAAGTCGTTTGCAGCCATTGTGAACCTGAAGGATGAGGTTCATTACGTTCTCCACCGCAGCCCAGCAGCCACACTGACGGAGTCTCTGGGTAAGTTAAGGACAGCGTTTCATTCATCTGCTCTGTGTGTGCTAAATGCCACTAAGATGGATGCATCTATAGTCTGAAAACACATTTCTTGGTTTTGTGTTGCCTCCTGTTGCTGGACTTGGGAATACTTTGGCAGGCACACTTAGTGCCTGTATGCTGTATGTGTGTGGAAAGCTAAGGCGTTTATCAGTGTGCAGCTGCTGTGCTTGTTCACATTCACAGACTCTGTGCACAAAGTTTGGTGCAAATTCTATATATCACCAAAGACAAAGCTGCCATTTTGCATATCATGCAGATAAGCTGATGTGGCTTAGTTTCATGGTCTTTTGCATACTGAACATATGCAGATGTTTTCAGGGAATAGTCACCACAAAGGACGGTGGTGTGGCTTTCAGAGTTCTACGTGAGAGTAAAAATTTAACTTTAAACTTATGAAAATGTTGTTTTGAGCTCCCACAGGATGTCTAATAATGTCATGGTGACCTGTATTTTAATGTTTCTGACAAACAGAAAAGATAAAATCGTGCACCTGCATGTGCTTGTCGATCCACTGTGATCTTCAAACATCAGGCGGTGTTGGCATGTTTATTCACTGAATGAAAACAGACCCCTTTAGGCAGTATTTTGTGAGGGTATTATATTAACCGTGTCAGGTCTGTTAATGTCAGTGACAGCAGTAGGTGATAAAGTTATAAAAAAAACCACAACCACAAGAAATCTGGCCACTGACCTGGTGTTAAAACTGTTCTTTCAGCATAATTTCAATCAATACTTTCATGTTTGTCCAAACAGAAATTAAAGTCGTCCTCAAAGCATTTGTTTAATTGCTCAGCTTGATGATCCCTGAAGGTTTTTTACCTTCTCTGTGCACGTTGGAACTTAGTGACCGTGTGCCAGAAAGACCTTCACTGCTGCAACAGCTGTTTTAATGGAACCACAATGATCCTTTAACTGTCTGTAAGGTTCCTTTTGCAGCTCATCAGCTGGTTAAAAACTGTCAAATGTGAAACTGATTCCAGTAGAACTCTGATTCCAAAAAAGTTGGGACGCTGTGCAAATCATAAAACAGAAAATATATAATTTAAACACATCTGAACCATTTCAAACCAGTTTGGACTGGGGCCACTAAGGACTGGGAAAGTTGTGGAATGCTCCAAAAACACCAGTTTGGTAAACAGGCTGGGTGGTAACAGCTGATCGTATCATGAGCATCCCAGCTTTTTTGAGTGAGGGTTGTATTGATTCTGTGTTTTCATGGTGTGTATCTTATTAAAGAGGCCTTCATCAGGAACTTCAGTGCTCCATACAGCCTCTTGCAGAGACACTTGGTGGGAGAGGAAGACAGAAAAGGAGGGGAGGGGGACAGCAGGCATCCAGACAAAGACCAGCACTCGCCCCCACACCCCCTCATCACAGAACTGACCACTTCCTCCTTCCTGCCTTCTGTCATGGACCTCCAAAAGGTGAGAAAAGACTCCGTTCCTTTCATCCTTTAAGGTGTGTTTAAGGCACCGTCCCACACCGTCCCCTTCCTTATACCCTTCCCCTTTAAAATTACAGAGGCCTCCACAGCTGTGAGAGGCCTAACGGTTAGAGCAGCCTTCATTGTGTCCCGCGTGGCGTAGCCCACATTTAAAAGATGTTCTCCCGTAGGACGTGCTGCTCTTCTACTACACTCAGTGGTGTGGATTCTGCTCTGTTCTCAACCACATCATCATCCAGCTGGCCAGATTATTACAGGGAAACAGCACCATCACCGTCGCCAGGTACACTGTGTGTTTCTATGTTTGACTGTTGATGCAACGGGCTTCCACCTTCTCCGGCCTTTTAAAGAAGAAATGCAAATAATATCGCTCCATGTTGTCTGTGTAGGGTGAATGTTGCACGTAATGACCTTCCATGGGAGTTCATGGTGGATCACGTTCCCTCTGTTCTTCTCTTTCCCAAATACAGGTAAGTGAGACGCACACGAACACACAGACATTTGCATTTTTCAGTCATACCTGAACATTTGGTTGCTAATGACCAGAATAGTCTGTAGAGCTGAAGCTGGAAACTTCAGGTTTTTGATCTTTTCACACAGGATTTCTTTGTCTTATGTGAATGTAAACTTCATATCTTCAGTTTTTGCACTGTTGGTGAGACAAAACAAACTAAATTTTCACTCGTGTTTCCCTGTTCCTGCTTCTCTTCAAGAAAACATTTTAGTGTGAAGTTTCCAGACGACCTGCCCATCACATTACCCAACCTCCTCCACTTCATCCTGCAGCACTCCGGCTCTGTGCAATATGCAGACAAACCGGTGATGGCGTCTGGCGAGGAAGAGGGTCCAGGACCCAGTGCCATCTTCCATGAAGAGTTTCTGTCACTCCAGCGTGAGGTCCAAGTGCTGCGTCACGCCCGCGAACGTCTCTCCCAGCAGCTGGCGCAGCTGTGGCGCGACAACCGGCGGCTAACGTTTGACACTCGCAGCCTGGAGGCTCAGAACTTAGAGCTGCAGCAAGAAAGGCAGAGCTTAGAGGAACAGCATCGGGAGAAAAGCCGGCAGCTCGGGGAGGCGGTGAGACGGCTGCAGGAGCTGGCAGACACTTCTGAAAACCTGCTGAATGAGAACACACTGCTCAGGTTCCTGCTGAGGGCGCTGAAGGACAGGACAGAGGCTAAAGAGCAGGCGGAGGTGGAGAGAAAAGAGGCAGAACAGAAAAGAAGCCATATGGCCTCCTGACCACAAAGACTGCGGGGAATCCTGAGAGCAAGACAACGTAACAGTGGTTAGACCTGAGATGTAGAGAAACACGGGGGACTTTTAAGCTAAATAAAGCTGAGATGAGGAGGTCATGCAAATCCCAGAGGCTGACGACCTAATAAATCATGTCGTAAGAGAAAACGAGGATGAAATGACAGTTTTGATCTGTCAGGAGAAAATCTGACTGCGGTTAAGTCAGGACAAAAGTAAGGAAACACTTAAAAGAAAGCAGTGTGTTTAAAGAGTGAAAGAACAGTGTTTGTCAGAGACAGAATACTCTTAAGTGCTGTGATGATAGTGTGATTATCTTAGGAACACACTAGAATGGAAATTAAGTGCCAACTGTCCAACTCAAACTACTCAGCTCTGATGCTGCGCATGCAAAAATGTAATGTGTGTTGACGGGTGAAATCGTAATCTGAGTTAAATGTACTACACAGACCCTGCAGCCAAATTCTCCATTGAATTACTGTAAATTCTCACATAAGAGCTGGTGATAATGGCCTAGTCTCAAATAATAGCCTGGTGCGAGGTCAGCACGAGCGAACATACTCCAGGTGAAATAAAACATGGCGGGGGCTAAAATTACCTGTAGATTAGAGCAACGAGCAACATCCACAGTATTTATTCCATCAGTACAACATGTTCTCACCAATCTACTGTTCTTAGTTTCTCTTTTTTAGCAGAAATACTGTTTTCCCTTTCTGCCGTACTCCTGAACCGTATGAAGCTACCATCAACAAAACTCAACACCTCCTGATGTTTTCAAATTAAAAGTCTACCAATGAAGGGAAGGATGATTGAGCAAGTGTTGGAGTTTCCTTCATGTTAGCTTAAAAGGGAGGAAAAAGGCAAAGTGGAATGACTGACATGACTGTTGCTGCACTGACAGGATAAATGCTGTGGATAAAATGTACTTAAAATTGAATTTATTGGGACGAAAGGTAAACATGGAGGAAGTTTTGAGTTTGTATTAACTGTGGAAGAAGGAATATTTGGTTCTCTGCCACAGAGGTAATCATGAATGCAGCTATTTGAGAATTTACAACATCACTCACCTGCATGACTGCAGGTTAGTGATGGAGATATTCGGCTGCAGGGTGAGAGGGCTACTAATGAAGCTGAGATTTATTTAATACTGAAGATGTGGCACCTACTCATCAGTCTGTAGGTCGGCCTAAGAGCACTTGAAGTAATTATCAAGATTTCTTTTTGAAGGGGATATAGTTCTTTTGTTAAACTGATCTATTTTTACAGGAATCATTGAGTCACTAAAATATTATTTCTATGTAACTATTCAGGTATTATGAGATGCTGCAATTGTTTACATGTGAAATATTGCACCTGTTTTTACTGATTAAAAAACTTTCATCTTACTGTCCTGTGTTTTGTTGTGGTTGGTGTCTGTTGAACTTTATATTTGTGACCTATTTTAAAAGATTAACATTTTCTGCAGACCAGTGAGCTCAGTGCTGACTGTCTTTTCATGGGATTTATGTAGCAACATATAGAAAATTGTCATCCTTTAAAGATACCCCGTGGAGGTTTCTTAAACAGAAAATGACTTTTCTGTTAGTCATCACAAAAGCACATTGTGTGTATCATTGATTCATAGCAAGCATGCGTTTACTGCCTCTCGTCCTCATGCACATGCACAAGATACCCTCAAAAATATTGCATCATAGTGAAACCAGTGGTCCAAAACTCTTTAAGGATATGCAGACTGATAATGGATTGCTGACTGTCACCGTGAACCGTTCTGCCATGTTCAACAAACAGTTAAATGCCAGATCTAATTCAGAAGAGCAGGAGCATGTGCTGTGAATTTCAGTCTGAATGAATCGTTTTTTGTCTTTAGTTTCATGCACTGCAAGTCTCTCAGCCACACAGATGTTTTATATGTTTTCCAGTTTTTTACATTTTTGCTGCAGTTCGTAAAAACACAAATGTTAGAAACCTCACACCTTAGTCCTTCAGTAACTATTAAAATCAAGTGACTGCTCAGTGAAATCGCATTTATTTAAAACAAATGCAGGGGTCTTTTTTGTTGAAACATATCAAAGTTTTATGTCTACTGTCATCATAATTATGTAAATCTGCATCTGTGCACTTAACACCAATATAGCATTTCTCTGGCAGGCCATGGCCCACAAAGAAGTGGTTCAGAAGAGACAAAAAGTCAACAAACGTACACCCAAATTATAACCAGGATAAATCCATACCATGTTAAAAGTCAGATTGCAGGAGACATTGTAGGAGACAATCCATCTCAATGTTTTTGTCATGCACAGATTGAGGAAATAGGAAATCTACCGTTGTTTAAGATTGTTCTCAGAAAAGATATTGTCCTTGCTTGCTGCATTTGTAACGGGGTTGGGTCAGTGAGGTTCACACAGAAAATTCAAGCAATCTTATGACTCCTGGAGAAGTAAAGGAGGTTGGCGGGGAAGGTGTAGTCCACACAGAAACTGTCCTCTGCAGCCAAACAGGCTTATACACTGTAAGTACTCTGCTTTATTTGAGGATGTTTCAATTCATGTGTTGATTATGGTAGTATTTTTAGGATTTTAGTGAGTATCTGTTCAATAGTTTTCTTGTTACATTGCAAACTTGTTTAACTTGTGCAGAACCAAGCAATGAGACTGAATCCCAGCACACTGTATATCTGTAAGTCTCAGCGCTCGTGATAAATGCATGTTTAGACAAGATAGTGTCTACTATGTTATTATGTTAAGGTAGAGGCAGTCAGTAATCAAGTTGAATAAGCATTTAAGATCACCATGACTTACTTACAAATCATCACTGACATTAAGATCTTGTTTTATTTGTGTATCATGAATTTGTTCCGCATGTTGCAGCCTGTATTTACCAACACATTTGATATCAATGGTTCACAGGAATGATGGCAAACATACAAGTGCCTGTTGGTGAGTCCTTGCTCTCTGTCTATGCTCTGTTCCAGTTAGATTGCTCCTCATAATAACATATCTGCAACTGTCCTCACTGTTTTGGTCTTATCCTCCTCATTTCGTCCAGTGACAGTTGGTCAGTTGGGGGACAGTCCAGTTCAGATCGCCTGTCCTAAGTGCCATCAGACAGTACTCTCCAAGGTGGAGTACTCCGCTGGTTTGCTCACCTACCTTTTCTGTGGAGGACTCTTCTTCTGTGGGTAAGAAGCAGTGAAGTGTCATTGGCTCCAGTATGATATTCATATGCGTTAAGTATGAACCTATTAGCAAGATGAGCAATTAGCCTAGCTTAGCACAGAGCAGAGGCAAAAAGCTAGCATGACTCCGTAAAGTGGGAATGTGTTAGAGGTGAACTGCTAATGGGGCTAAAATGTAGTCTAAGATGAACCAGGTGTAATTAATTACACAGCGCATTGACCTAACCTTTATTGTTAAAGATAATTTGATAAATACATACACAGTATACTGTATGAACAGACGATCCTGACATCAGCTGCTCTCCTCAGCTTTGTTCTAGGTTGCTGTCTCATCCCGTTCTGTGTGGACCGGCTGAGAGATGCAAAGCACACCTGTCCTACCTGCAAGACCGTACTTGGCGTCTATAAGCGCTTATAACTGATATTAGAGCTGCAATGGTTAGTCGATTAGTTGATTACTCGAATGTCAAAAAAAATCAATGCTAAAATTAACTGTTTCATGCTTCTTAAATGTGTTTAAAATGCTTTTCTTTGATTAATAATTGATTGATTAATCAAGAAAATAATGTGCAGATAATGAAAATGATTACTTGGGGTCCTGACTGACACGATGTCCTTCTTAGGGTTAAACTTCCAACGCATCCATCAGCACACCACACACAGCTGTTTCCTCCTGAATGAACCACTGTTGAATTCAGAAAATGTAATTAAACTGAATCCGACAGTAATAAAGGCTGACTCTGACACTGTTATATGTCCACACATGCCTCTTATTCAGCTGTTATTTACTGCCTTAACAGTTTTACCAAGTGACACTGGAGAAACAGAGGGTGGCCACTTACTTGCAGCTAAAACTTAGTCATATACGGTGATTTTGTCACTAAATGTGTTACTGAAACGATGTGAGCCTCTGTCCAAACCTTGAATATGAAGAAACTGTGACCAAGTCGTGCAGTCTGATGCAACTACACACAATGTGCATTTAATATTAATCTCATACAGCTCCAGGCGTGCATTTGGTAAGTCTACCTTAAGTGCCATTTCAAAATGGATACATGGGAATGCAGCAGAAACAACAGAAATCACCTTCATTTTTCTATTAAGCTTTCATTTTAACAATTAAAACCACTGAACCACCGCAACAAAAAGTTAAGTAAATATAATGTAAGTGCATAAAAGTTGCATGTGAAACGGTTTCATACATACTTGGTACTGGAGGACAAATGAATTAAGAAAGCATTATTCACATCTACTGCACTGTTATTACAGATTACATATTTTCTTCATAGAACGCAATACAGTTTGGTACATAGCAACTGCCATTTTAATTCACTTGTGTTTTGAGGTAACCCTGGCTGTCTGCATCATCTACTTCAACATGTATTTTCTTCTATTAGGGAAAATATATTTCATAGATCAGATACAATCATCAGTCACGTGTTTAATCATACGAGAATATGCTGAGGAGCGAGGAGGAGCACGATGAGGATGAAGAAGGAGAAGCCGACGTCTGCTCGAATGCGGCCACCGTTGCTTCCTAAATCAGACAGAAACGCAAACTCAGTTTAGAGATCAGTGTGTATCCAGTTTCCAGTTTTTAAGATGATAACTGGCAGATTTAACACTCAAAATTTGGATTAATTTTGGAAAAATAGCACATTGTCGCTAACAGATTTGACCAGATGTAGCTAGCTTGCTAATTACTATAATGTGAGTCCTGTGAAAACACTATCTCCCGCTCACTTTCTGGTGTCTGATTTTGTTTTAAATCCAGAATCCTTTTACATGGTCTTAAATATCCACCTGACGGGTACATATATGATACAATGCTAAAGAACAAAGCTAAAGCTAACAGGCTAAAAGTGGCCTTGCCAGCTGGTGATTCATGTAGAAGACAGGGAGAAACAAGACTGTTATTACAGTGTACTGCTAGTTAGTCCTCACAGTATAACTATGAAACACATTGCTCCTTGGTCTTCCAAGTACTGCCAGGTTCACACGGTAAGCTAGTTAGCCATAAATGCTAACGTTTGTTTGATCCCTTCCTTACACTTCAGCTGTTGTGGTTTTGGTTTTGGAACGGTCTAAAGAACACATATCGTGTTCCAGGCTGTTTAACTGTGGATTATGTGTCCAGAGTCCAGCTTGGGTCTGACCAGAGTCCAGAAGAGTAGTAACTTGCTTGGAGGATGGGTTTAGCTAACAGTAACTTGTTTCCTACTATTGTTTTTACACCATGCAGCATTTTCAGTACTCACCTGTGGTGGCAGTAGCAGCAGGGGAGCTGGTGGTCGGGTCAGCCTTGCCTCCCTCAAGCCCCAGTCCCAGCGTGTTGAGCTGGGACTGGAGTTGCCTGCCGATCCATGCTTTTACCAGCGGTTGGTTTTGATAGGACTTCAAATCGTCCAGGTTGGTGCCAAGAAGACCTTTAACTTCGGGAACATTCAGGCTCTAGAGAGAGCAGAGAAGATAAACTGTGTTGTATATTTATGTGCAAATAAACACACGCTTATTTAAAGGATGCGCTCACAGTTTTTCAGATCTGAAAATGTCATTTACTTTTTCAATCCTGCAGAACCTAAAATCTAATCACCACCAGCTATGTTGGACACAGCTTTAAATAATCAAGTCCTTCAAGTACTTCAGTGGTTTGTCTTTGCTGTCGCTTCCCTCTTGAAACTTTTCATAAACAATCAATGTACCTTACGAAGACATCTGCCTTGCAAGAACACTGCTAAAATATAAAAGAATCACAATTACAAAACACACAAATACACCACTGACCAGTACGACGTTCTCATCCAGACTGATGAAGATCGACAGGTCCATGTTGATATTGGAGGCTGACAGACTTTTGACATAGTTTAAATCTGCACCTCCTGCAGACCAGAAAAAAATGAACAGTGAGTTCACTGTAATCTGTCTGTGTTCAAATGTAGTTTGAACAGCCTGACACATTAGCAAACTACTGTAAATGCCTGCTTAGGGCCCTGATGGCCACCAGAGGGCCCTCAAGAGCACTTGAAATGACCAACAAGAGAGCATGAAATGGGTTTTTTTTTTTTTTAGTTATATGTTTACTTCGGAGTTTTAATTCATATTTCTGTGCATGCAGTATGGATGTGTGTGTGTGTGTGTGTGTGTGTGTGTGTGTGTGTGTGTGTGTGTGTGTGTGTGTGTGTGTGTTTGTGTGTGTTTGCCTACCAAGGTAACTTCGTGAGAGCTGGTAGGAGGAAGCAGAGACAGTTTCAGACCGTGTTCTTGTGCTATACGCCTGTCTGGCGATGGCGAACAGGGCTTTCTTTTTCTCTGTGGTGCAGTTGGACACGGTCAAGGCGTCGGCGTTTCTGCAGGACACACACGTGCGCTCAGTATGAGGCCAAAATTAAACAACACAGCAGCTGCTGGATGCTAAAGAAATCAACCAGAATACAAAAGACAAGTGTCCACACAACAGAATCTGAGTCGTCTTTTTGTACGACTTTTACCAAATTCATATGTGTCAGACTTGTCACTGATACATTTGGCCCGAGGTAGAAAGACCTGAAATAAAGGTTGAAGGGAGCTCAAAAGAAAACTGTTCACTCCAGTCAACAAGTGAAAGTTAGCTTTTTGAAAATCACCATTTCATTTGTCTTACTGTATAAAGAGGTGGGTGGGTTGTACAGGCCACCCACTACCACCACCTCCTCTACATGTTTTCAGTCTGCATGTTGATTCACAGCACATATTCCCCTAAAGACACTAGAATTAACCTGAAATCAAAGATAAAGCAGTTCTCTTCTTAGTGTATGCATGTTGTCTTGCAATGAAACCAAATGTGATTTAATGTCCCATTTTTTTTGTTATGCTGCGGATAATATGAAAGCAGAATAAGCATTTTTTATTAAAATAAAAACACCATTTTACTTAGTTTCAGGGACTTTTTCAAAGATCCCTCCCTCAAACTTATCCTCCACCAGCTGAACTCACAAACAGTAGCCTCAGTTTGGACTCTAAAGACACACACGGCTCTGACTTCTTACTTGAGGCTTTGTTGGGAAATGCTGTTCAATACATCGACGTCCAGGGAGCACAGGTTGGCTCCTCCGATGACGTTGAGCTCAGCGCTGCCCAGTTTGTTCCCGTCCTTACTCAGATACTTCGAGATGATGGCCTTAGCCTGCGCGAGAGGGAACACTGATTCATGAGAACACGCGAGCGCACACATTCATAACACACTTGGCCTGTCTGCTCACCATGGTCGGGTCCCACTGGCCGTAGGACGAGTCCATCAGAGTAGAGAGCGTGTCGATCTCAGTGATGCTCCACATGTTGATGTCGGCAGCGGTGGCCACACGGGATGCCGGGCCCAAGAGCTGAACCTGACTCTCTGGAATGATGGAAGTGGCAGCGTAAGCCTGTAAAAATGTGAGGATCAGTAAGGCTTAACCTGATCTGAGGACTTCTTACACCACCACTAATAATATGCATTTAACAGCAAACTCAACTCAACCGGCTCTCGTCACCTACCTCTCTCAGTTTGCTGAGAACAATGGCGAGGTATTCCTCCTGGTCCACCTTCCCAGTGATAGCGTCCAGGTTGTCTTTGACAGTGGTAGCACTGAGGCAGCAGTTGAACTGGGTAATGTCATCGTAGTCAAAGGGGAACGTCTCGTCGCTGATAGTCACCTGGGTGATCTCTCCCACAGTGCACTCGTTAACTAAAACACAGTAAGGAAAATAGTTGAAATTGAATTAATGAAGAAGAAATGAGCAGCAGGGCGGCACGGTGGCGCAGCAGGTAGTGCGCGTGCCTCACAGCAAGAAGGTTCCCGGTTCGATCCCGGGGTCAGGCGGGGGCCTTTCTGTGTGAAGTTTGCATGTTCTTCCCGTGCATGCGTGGGTTCTCTCCGGGCACTCCGGCTTCCTCCCACAGACCAAAAACATGCTCATTAGGTTAATTGGTGACTCTAAATTGCGCCTAGGTGTGAATGTGAGAGTGAATGCTTGTGTGTGTGTGTTGCCCTGCAGTCGGCTGGCGACCGGCTCAGGGTGTACCCCGCCTCTCGCCCGTTGACAGCTGGGATAGGCTCCAGCCCCCCCCAACCCCGAAAGGGATACAAGGGGTATAGAAGATGAATGAATGAATGAATGAATGAAATGAGCAGCAGATAACGAAGGGAGACTCACCTGTAGATCGTTTCGACCTCTTTTTGATGGATTTCCTTATTTCTTTCTTCAGCCTCTTCTGCTTCTGCCTTTCCACCTTGTTGTTCTTCAGAACTTCCAGGAAGTACTTCAGGAAGCTCCGCTTTGTTTTCTGCTCGCAGGAATAAAACAGTTCAAAAAAGCAAACATGACCAACCTCAATGCAACGCCGGACAGGAGACGAAATTCCCCAGAGGGATGGAAATGCAGTCTCCTACATTCACGTATTCATGTGCAACTCACTTTGTCAAAGTTATCGTAGAAGGTTGAAGTGAAATACAGCGGCAACATCTCGATGTCCTGCAGGGTCTGTTCGGTCCATGTCGATGGAGCTCTGGTTATTGAAAAACAAAAAAGAAAGTACTGGGATATCTGAGAGGACACAAAAGGCTGCTGGTAAGTGATGAATCCGCAGATACACGGACACACAACAGAGAGGTTTTACGATTTTCACGTACCCGTACTGTGTTGTTCCGCTCTGCAGCAGAGCTTGAGCAGCAGCTGCTTGATTGTCGGTGAGGTCCGGGCAGTTCTTGAGCTTTTCCAGGATGGACGGGTCAGAGTTCTTGATGTAGGACCCATCCAGAGTGCAGCACATGTTTCCCAACACTGATATATTATCTTTAGTCAAACTGTTGCCCGTTATACCCTTAGAAATTAAACAAGAACAGAAATTAATTACAGTTCAGAAGATTAAATGAAGACTGTGCTGTATACTCACATGTATTTTTCAGTTTTAATCAATCGTATCAATGAAATAATTAATAGAGTATAATCTGCAAAGCTTGTCTTAAAAAGAGGCTTTCTGGAGCACATCTTGAATTTCAGCCAATCACCTCTTCACTGTGGAGTCCTGGACTAATCTAAGCTTAATTTCCAGTGGTTAATAAAAGATCAGACTGGAGCACAAAAAGCGAAAGTAAATACAGATGTTGAAACAGACAGTGAAATAATTTCCTCTGCATTGTCACACAACTCAGGTGTTTCCAGTGACAGACAACAATAATCAAAAGTGAATCATCTTCCTCGGAGATTTAATTTAAACTTTTATTTAGTCCTGGAGCAACTTTAATCTAGATTAATTTAATAACTTAATATAGGACTCAGGACCTGACCACTTCAATTGAGATGTGTGCATTGTTGTTGACTCACCAAGCAGCTCCTGGCGTTGGCAAACAGATCGGTCAGTTTGTAGCTGAGGACGGAGGAGACGACGGAGAAGTCTGCCTCCGCCAGCTGCTCAAAGTAGAGCCTGCAGCTGGCCTGTGGCACCAGGGAGTAACTGCAGAGAGACGGAGAGGCTGACACGAACTGCTCTGACAGCGACGTCGCTGTGATCCAACACGATTTCATTCTACTCCAACACAAATAATTCTGAACTCACTCATAGTACAGCAGCACACCAGGAGGATAGAGGTCGAAGCTGGTGACGTCTGAGTCTCCTTTAATGTAGTTATACATGCAGGTCAACTGTCGGTGAGACGAGCAAAAACTGTGACCAATTCTGTGCGTTTCTCCTTTATTATTCCACTAATATACTACTACTACAGCTACAACTACTAATAAAAATAATAATAATAATGATAACAATGATAAGCCGTGATTTGCAGGTGAAAAGATGTTGAGGTGAAGAAGTCGGTTAAAAAGGTGAAGTCTATGCAGCATAATCTGTTTGTCATGTTTCAGCTACAGTCCAGGCACACACACACACACACACACACACACACACTGCCACACTCACCTGAGTCTCCACCAGTACGACCTTGTTCTTGCCTTGTCTCCGGCTCGCTTTGATCAGCTTCTTGATCTGCGCCTTTGAAAGGCTGCTCACTCCGGTGCACGTGAACCCCTGCAGCACTGAGGAGGACAGACTACACACACACACACACACACACACACACACACACACACACACACACACACACACACACACCCACAGTGATGTTATGCACATATTGAAATGCACCCGCAGGACTGACTGGGTGTTTTCTGTCAACTCTTAATTGAAAGCTTCTTCAGAACTCACTTGTTTGCACCTCCCAGATCTGCACTCGAACTCTCCACTGCTACGACACTATAGAACAACTCGACCTAAAAAGAGAGCACACAGGCTGGAATGACATTCTGCCCCGTAGGTGTGTTCAGCAGGTGTGTGTTTCAGAGTTGCATCTCACCTGCTGCCGCTTCCATTTCTTCCCGTTGATTATGGCGACGACGCTGCGGGTGCTTAAGAAGGCCGTCAGGAAAACACGAGGGATCTCAGTGGCTAATTCATCTGGAACGTTCTGTATGATCACGTCACTGTTGTCGTTCACTGATATGATCTGGGTGAGCAGGTGGGAGGTTCAGTTAAAGATGTGTTTCTGATTAGTCCATGATATGATTTCTGCGTATCGTCTAAATCAGCCCATCTGGCATTTGTAGCATCAGTAGATCAACTGCAGTTTGCAATGGATCAAACGCAGCCTAACAGTTGGTGCAAGACGTTCTGCTTCTGGCGTCCTGCAAGCATCTGCAGGCTTTTAGCTTTTCATAACAAAGGATGGTTTTTCATACATGGTGGAAAAAAAAAACAAAAAGCTAAACACTTGTGGATGTGATGGTTCAAAGGAAACACTCAGATCATGCAAACAGACAAGCCACAACCAGGCAAATTACATGCTTTACCATCCCAGAGCGCGCCACTCTTTGTCTCCAACAGGCAGCAACAGAACACATGTTAAATATAGTGAACGTTTAGGCAATAAACTCACTTTATCCACCCATTTAATTTACTCTTATTGTTATCTGAATGTGTTTTCTAATCATATTGTCAGTTAATACTGTGTCCATGCTGTTTGTCGTGGACTGTTTTTAACACAATATGGTGAAACTGAACACAGCTCTCCACAACCTGGACAGTAAAGTTCCTAACTCACTAACTTCATGGGATATTTTCATTAGTAATTAGTGTAATTTAGTGAGTTTAGGCAGAAATGAACCATAACTCTGCAGGATTTTTTTGATTTTACAGACAATCCACTTTACTTATGCTTGCACTTTAACATATTAAATAGTGTCATTCTGTTTTTCCGTATTGTAATTTTACATCTGCTACATGTCTGGATCCCTCCTCTTATGCTTTTTTGTGACGTTTCTCCCTTTTTTTCCTCCATTTTTGTGTAGTTTTTCCTTTATCCGAAGGATAAAACTACAGGATGCTGGATGCTATAAAAAGCCAATATCTTCTGGGGCAAATGCAATGGGGCAGTTTTGATTATTAGCATGCATATTGGTAGGATATTGGCTCTTATTCTGGGGGTTAAAGTTACCAAGATTTAGGTGATTAAGACTGTACTTCATGCACAACAGTTGTAGGATATGGTCCCGCAGAATAAGGCATTAATAAGTGATTTGTAATAACCAATAAACAGTCAATATGCTATTAATATGCATGCTAATAAGCAGCTAGTTAGTGGTGAAAATGTGTGCTTTAATAGAGTGTTGAACTGAAATGAAGTTGTCATACCTGAGTAACAATGGTCTGCTGGACGATCAGTGGAGCCGACATCAAGTGCGTCATAAAAGAAGGATTTTTGGATGCCTCAAGCAGCTGGGAGCCGTTGATGCTGTTGAACGTTGTCACAGGTATTCCCACAATAAGAGAGCCCACCATGAGCAATGACGACGTGTTGTTGATCTGGTGGGATGGAAAAGGATGGAGGCAGCAAATCGATGAGAACAGCTTTTTTCTGACTGCTCACAGACATGATATCAAATCTGACTTCAATAAAACACACAGTGACGGACAGACAGACAGACGGCGGCTACCTGTATCATCCCTGAAGACAGCAGAGACAGGATAATGGCTTTGGCCTGACCTTCTCTCCAGCCCATCACACCGCTGAGAGTGCTGAGGGCAGCCAGTAGGTCCTGAGGCTTTATCATCATGATCTGACCGGTGGACATGCCGGTGCTTTGGTTGCCGAGGGCAGCAATGGCCGTGGCATCGATGTTGTCACCGAGGTTACCCGCCAAAGCTGCAGAAACCTACAAAGAAAAAGTCCAAATTTTGTCAACTGCGGTTACATTTCTGTGTAAATAGAGCAGTGTTTGTACACAGAGCAGAACCCTTACTCAAAACTCGATCCCCTACTGTTCAGTGCCTGCTCATACCTTCAAAACAATTACGTACTGCTTGTGTGTTTTACTTCATCAGCTTTTTAATTTTTCATTTATGTCTGCTTATTCTGAGTTTCAGCAGTAAAGCATGTGTGGTTTTGTGTGTTTTCACCTGTGGGTCCAGGATTGTGCAGAGAGTGGTCAGGTTGTACAGAACTGTCATACTTTCTTGTGCAGTCAGCTGGCTGAATGCAGGACCAGGAGCGACACAGCGACACAACAGAGGAAGACTGCAGACAGAGAGAAGAATCACTTGCACACAGACAGGATACTGTTGTTCGCGCCGTGCGGGGAGAAGTATTCATATTCTTCACTTGAACGAAAGTACGAATACTACACTGTGAAATTACTTGACTACAAGGACAACTCGTACATTCAAAACTTGACTTAAGTCAAAATTCTCTGCAAAAAGCACTTAAGGTATGGAAGTAAAAGTACTCATTATCTAGTAAAATGTTCCCTGTCAGTGTTTTACTATCATATCTGATGTTTTTGGGTTAATATTACTGCTGCATTAATGTGTACCTTGCATTTTACTGCTGTAGATGTTTAAGGTTGAGCTCATTTTGAGTACTAATCAACAGCAATGCATCATATTCTGTAAGAGCATCATGTTTGTGGTGTTGCTGCCCTGTGAGAACCACGTATCTCTGAAACAGCCTGTTTTCAGCTTTGTGATAACTTCAGTTAATCCAAAAGGGGGTTTCAAATAGTTTATTTAGCTTCATAAGTAGGATAAATTTCTCAGTTCATAAAGGAATTCAAAATCACCAAATTTGGAGATGCATGGTTTTGAGTGGGACAAGTGGGCATGAAAAAAATGTGGAGTAAAAAGTACAGTATTTGTCTCTGAAATGGACATGCACAAGTACGTCACATTTGTGATTCCATGTGTTTGTGGGCGTGTGGCTGAAAGCTGCGACACCTTGACTCACAGTAAGGGGTTGAAGTTGCTGTCCTGTTGATAAACGAGCTGGGTGTAATAGTTGGTGAGGTTGAGAGGTAAGACGGAGTGGTTGAGGAGGGCGATGTTCAAAGGGTTCACCGTGAACACCTGGATAACCTGCAGAGGAAAGGTGGTCAGCACATCGTCGATCGCATTTCAATCTCAGTGAATAAAACCTGACGAGTCCCCAGATTAGGATCCATACCTGTGCAGATCCAAACGTCTGAAGCTCCTCCAGAGTGAGGAAAGGCATGAAAGGGCCGATGTACTCAGCAAACCAGGCGGTAGAGTTTAGCTCTGGATCGCTGGGGTTGTAACACCTCGGCACGGTCGCTAAAACGACAATTACAAATGTTGACATGGAGGATTTTACTGAGGGAAGCCAGAGAGTCAAAATTTTGCACTTTTCCACATTGCATTCTGTTTTTATTCATGTTTTATGCAGAATCAAGGTTGGAATCAGGGTTGTAGCATTTATCCTGCACTTCAAATCTCATTCAAGTTTCCTTTTTTACTGCTGATTGGTCGACTGAACGTGCTGCTGCTCTCCACTGACTGAACACAGTCGCTCAGTGAGTCACAGCTTAAGAGCACATTCACTGAGAAACAATGGAGGGAAGAGGCAAGCCTAAAATATCACTAGATTTGTCACTAAAAGGGTCTTCAAAGTCACTAAACATAGTGATAAAGTAGGTCTGTTATTGTGAAGACTGACCTGAGGTGAGGTACGACCGGATGGTGTTGAACACATCTCGCCTCATAAAGTCTGCAGCAGTGTAGTTGTATTCACCGAGAACTGAAACGCTGAAAATGAAACCAGAACAAATGACCTGAAAACACCCAAAAATGACATGAGATAAAAAAAAAGTGAACTTATGGTGTTGAGTAAAGCTCACGTACAGCTTTTGGAAGGCCAGGCAGGAGGCGTTGTGTGTGCTGTTGGGACTGATCAGACTCTTAGTGAGGAAGGCCAAGTAGTTGTGGAGGCGCTGGTCAAACCAAGCGTTGACATCTGACCTGCTGGAGCTGCTGAGAGCCATGGGCCAGACGCAAGGCAGCGTGGGCCGCTGCACCACCGCCGGGATGGACTCCTGTCACAGTGATATATGCAGTAATATCATTATATCATCAACGTATGTTCGCACTTTTTGTTGTTTTAATGCGTGTGGGACGTACAGTCTCCAGGAAAGTTGGCGTCTGGACGTAGTTGTTGTAGATCACACAGAGCTCTGCATCGTCGTCGACAACATTAGGGCGACGGAGAAAATCCCTAAGATCTGATGGAGGCATGGAGTTCACCAGCTAGAGGAAGAGCAAACTTCAAATGAGTCATCCTCTTCCTCCTCACATCCTTACGCTCCATAATGTTCATTTAATGTACCTGATACATCCTGTCGTGAGGCATGAGGGACAGGAAGGTGGTCAGGTTGGGGAACTGGAACGCCATGAATGAGCTCTTCAAGAAGGCGTAGAAACTGTGGTTGTAGTTGTTGCCGTAACACTGGAGAGGGACTGGTCCTGGAACGAAGGAGAGTGAAAGAGGTGGGCTGTCAGAATGAAGGCTGTAGGATATGGACTCATTAATATTGTAAACAATATATATATATTTGCTGTAGACAGCCATCAACAGTGTTAAAAAAGGAAGGGTTTATTGAACATTATATGTACAAAAAAGGGTTTAAAATGCCACTTAAGGTGTGTCCTCTGTGCTCTTTGACAGCCCAGAGGAGCTTTTAATGAAATAAATAAATAAATAATAGAAATATTTGCATACCTAGCCACCACTAATACAAATATAGAGATAAACTGTCTGGGCTAAAGTCTCTGTAGCTGACGTTATGTCCTTCCTTTTCCACAAAATCTCTCAAAGTTTTAGTGTGGATTACAAGATAAAATATTGGTAGATTCCTGACAGGAGGAATGAATCCATATCATTGCTACGTAAATATATGCCTACCTATGCTAAATCTAAGAAGAGGAAGAGTGTGAGATTTAAGGTGTATTTTACTGTTTTAAACCTCTTTCTTGACTCACATTTGAATATAATAAATCCTGTGTCTCAGACTGCTGCTGATATATATAAAAACTTCATATTAAATACTCGTAGTTTACAAAACCACCTGACATTGCACACCAGCTGTGGATTGCCACCAAAAAAAAAAAAGTTACAGTTACTACTTTAACATATTTTGCATGTTTCACTGTGCTTTCTTTACCTTTGAGAGTCTGAATGATGTGATTGTGGATTTCTTTCTGTGTGACTTCACTGAGCGTGGAGATTGTTGCATTCAGGTCTCCGACTCTGGAATGAAAAATAAATAAAAATTAGGAAATCAATCAGTTTTGTGTCTATCGTATCGCTATGTTCATTGACATGTATGTGGAATCACATACAGGCAACTTTGGAGATGAGGAACAAAAGCAATGTCTAAAACCAAAACATTTCCAGGATTTCCAGTAAAATGAGTCGCTAGTTCTGGCTCCACACGCTCACCCCAGCTGCTCGATACTGCAGTTTCTTCCTGCCAGTATCTTGAAGAACGGCGCAACATGGAGCGGGGACAGTTTGACCAACAGGGGGCGCAGTCGGTTGTGAAGCCACAGCGCAACCACTGAATCGCCCACTGAGTGATCTGAGAGGTTTGCACGATCAAACACAACCTGCAAGATGGCCGACCTCACTGCAGCGGGGAGCATGTTTTGATGAGCCTGCAGGGAGAGAGAAATGAGGGGAAAATAAGGAACTTTAGAGAGTAAAAAACAAAAAAAATCTATTTTTCTCCAAAGCAACAACAAAGCCAGCCTTTAAGAAGTTGGATTTAGTAAGTAGAATTTCATTTTCTGAAGTCAAAACTTTGACAGGAAGTGTATGAATCATGAAATCTTCTCCTTTAGAGAAGTTGATAAATGTTATTCATGCTGACAAAAATATTCTTTCCAGACACCAATCAAGGTGAAGATACTATCTGAAAACTAGTGTTTGACGCACACTCACCACGATAGCAGGTGACAAGTAATCAAAGAAAGCAGGGAGGGCTTGGTCAGGGACGTGTTTCATCACCATGGCAACCATGGCAGAGGAGGTGAGCTGGCCAGGTGTGGCGGACACCTCGGCTAGCTGCCTGACTGTCAGCTGTGGTAAGGCTTCCATCTGTATGTGCAAACAGACAAATAACGAACAACACGGATTAGACAAAAAAACGGAAACAAGCACATAAATCAAAAAAGAGGAGAGGCGATGCAACAGGAAGTACCGCTGAAAAGTTGGAATAGAGCATCTGCAGGTCCTGGATGGACACAAGGGCAGAGAAACCTCCCAGGTTCTTCTTCAGCCATTCCCCACTGTTGTTAGTGTGCGAGCTGCAGCTCATGTCTGCACCACAAGACACACGACAAATTCAACTCCGTCCCAGACGTTATTTTGAGTTATGATTATGAGTACGGCTGCAATATCTTAACCATACTGGTTGGCACTCTACCTGCACTGTTATTCCTGGTCAGGAAAACCTTAATGAAGTGTGTGTAGACAGACATCTGCCTGGGGATTGTCATGTGTGGCTGGAGACGGCTCAAAATCTGCACGCTGAGTTCAGAAACGACATGAGGCGTCGCGTGGTTAATGACAACGTCTTGAGAGGATCTACGCTGAAATCGGAGAAGTAAAGGTGTGAGCTCACATGTGCTGGTAGGTGCTGCAGTTCAGTCCCTTGGTGGTGAGACATGACAGGAAGTCAGGGGAAACAGCAGGCAGGAATGGAAGCAGCCGGCGCTTGAACCACAGCCGGATGAAAGCAGGATTATTGATGCTGGCCTCGCCGAATATGTCCAATCGGATTTCTCGTAAAGAGTCCAACACCATTGACACTGCAGGACTTCTGGGGTCCAGAGTCTGCAAGAAGAAAGAGTCCAGAGTCTAGATCTGATCAGGAAAACGTGATGTGAGGAGCGTTGCTGATTCACACCTTGTTGGTCAGAAGATCCAGAGCTTCATCCAGAACGTGTGAGGCTTTGGAGAGGAGAAGCTTCCAGACGGGTCTGGAGCTGCTGGAGTCGGAGGAGTGATTACACACCAGCATCGCTGCCAGATCCTTTGCTTTCAATGCCGACAGCTGTGCCAGGAAAGAGCAGATTGTGAGAAATGAAGATCAGAAAACTCACTGAAGATCAGACTGAAACTGTTTCCCACAGCGTCTCACCGAGGCGCAAGCGAATTCCTCAACAGCAAAGTCACAGAAACGTCCTGTCATCTGCCCGCTGTTCAGGTGGAGCTGCAGCATTGTGCTGTAGTTTCCAAATAAGAAAGGACGTCAAACAAAAAAGGTAAAACAAGCTCAAAGTAAAATACCACAGAGCGGTTCATAAATCCCACCTGTTCACTCCAGCGCAAATGTCTGTTTCTGTGAGGAATAGAAACAGATGAATTCATGGTGATTATTAACATTCAAAAACATTCAACATTCAAAAAGTGAATCATTTGATAAATAAAGTTTTTTTACACAGCGAGACAACTTACCATTTGTCATGGTAACATTGCACTTGGGGGAGGAACAGATTAAGATGATTGTGAGTCTTCCATCATAAAATCAATGCAGCACAAACAATATTCAGGAAACAACATGAAAAAGATGAAAATGTCATGTAATTACCTCTCCACTGTATATGATGCAACCTATAATCAAAGATATACATATTAGATATTAGAAAGCTGATTTCAATGAGTTTACATCATGACAGCATAATAACGGGGAAATAAAGACACGTTCGTGTAAGATAATAAACTTGGAAACAGCACAGAATCTGCTCCTAATATTGACCAATGATTGTTTTTTAGCAGCAGGTTGCAAAGATTCCACTTTAACTACTGCTTTAAAGGACAAACTCTGATACTGGAGATCACACTGGTTTATCCACTGTGCCAGTTAAACCCACAACAACTGATTTTTTTGCAGCTTGCTACAGCCAAAGACGACACTATGAGAGCAGCTGCAGGTCAAACAGTTGAATGAGCTGAAACTGAATATAATCATAATGCATTTAAGTAACAGCGTTCATACTACTGCATTTACTGCATTTTACAAGGTATGCTTCTCACCGACTGGTATGTGCTTAGATAAGGCCATCTTGCTGTAAATGATGGATGAAGCAAGCTTAAGAGAAGCGGTGGCCATGGCCAAGTCCAGTCTCTCAAACCTGGAGCAGCAACATGTGGGGTTAAAATCACAGTTTTATGTTTCATATGATTAATTATAATAACCAATGCAGAATCTAAAACAAACATATGTGAACTCACAGTGTTTTGTATGACGAACAGGAGAAATTTCCCTTCAAATAAAGAAAACAGACATCATTACCTTCAATGAGTCGTGCAAAGTGTACATTTTGAATGAAGAGGAATCATATTTATCTTCTTACCCGCTGGAGCACCATGACGAGATCAGACAAGAACTCTGTGAATTTCCCCTCATCAGGAGACTCGGTCAGGTGATCAAAGATCATATTTATGACGACGTCTTTGGCTGGAAGAGTAGGCAGAGTCAAGACCAGCAGCTCTGCAGTCTGCTTCGGAGTCAGGAGTGGAAGGACCTCCAGCTAAATGGAGCAAAATAAGTTTACTGCTACTGAAAACAACAATGAAAGAGCAGCACTGTTGCTGTTCAGACACTGAATCTTACAGGGTTGAAGTCTGGGTTGAGATAAAGCAGCTCCTTGAGTGACAGAAACCGTGAAAATGGACCCAGATTCTTCATCAGCCACTCCGCGCTGCCATTGGAGAGCGACGCGCAGTCTGGACCTGGACCAAGTCACGAGGACAAAGACATATCTGTGAATGCTAACACGTTTTTCAGCTCTCAATCCATCCCAGAGATACATTTGAAAATATCACATCGCAGTCGTTCAGATTAGAGTACCTGAGTGAGACAGGAAGCCGAGCACGAAATCCTTGAGGACCACGTGCTGTTGTTTTAAGGTCATGTTGTCAAAATGGTGGATAAATACCTGCAGTCTGGCAACAAAATCAAGGACAGAATGAGAAATATTATAAAATAATCGGGATAATTTAATGCTAAAAATCATGAGGTTGTATCTCTCATAACACCAAATCCAGTCTATTCTGCATGATGTTGTGAAAGGGGACGTGTAACATAAGGTGAGGCGGTCCCGCTTACATTTGCTGGTATGAGGGACAGCTGAGGTTCCTGCGGCTCAGACACTGCAGAAACCTTCCTGACGCAAAGGGCAGGAAGATGCTCAGACGGCCGGAGAACCACTTCCTGATGAAGCTGCTGTTCATCAGCTGCTCATCAGTCAGTATCGACACCCTGATCTCACCAATCACATCCAAAACCTCCGGCGCTGATGGACCAACCATGGACTGAAGGAGGATCAATTGAGTGAATTGTTATAGGTTCTATTAATTGGAGCTGTCGTGGAGTGGAAACTTCATCAGAGGTTTAAAAAGATACCGACCATGTTAGCCAGGATGTCCAGAGCTGGGTTCAACACATGGGACAGCTTAGTCAGCAGCATCTTCCACAGTGATTTGGAGTGGCTGCTGTTTCCAGGCAGATTACACTTCAGTAGAGACACCAGCTGATGGGCTGTGAAGTTCTCCAGCTGCATGTGTGAGACAGTATATGGTCATTTAGCCAAACAGCACAGTGCATCGAAGCTACTGTCAGAAATAAATGATTAAATTATGATGATTAAATGAGATAATCACCTCTGCACATGCATATGACTCCAAGGGCAAACTGCAGGAAACTTCCATAGATGTGTTCAAGTACAAGTCAGAGCTGTGAAGGCAAAAGCAAAGAGAAATCAGTGCTACTGAAGGAGTCCTTTGTAATTCTGGATGCAAATCAAAACAGATGGGATACCTGTTAATTCCTCTGCAGATGTTTATTTCTGTCAAACAGCAGAGAAAAATGTATTTTATCTCTAGAAGTAATATAAAGAGTTATTAAATGAGACTTTACTGAAGATCTTACCGTTGTACTGGGTTACTGGGCACTGTGAATGACAGATTTAATACATTCAACAAAAAAGAATAAATATATTATAAAACTGAAGCATAAGCTACAACAATGCAGGTAAAACAGATTCACTGGAAACATGAAATATAAAGAAATCTCACCGTGATGTTTTCGGGCACACACTCTGTCCAAAATGAAACATAAAAAATAGTCAGTCAACAACTGTGTGCGCATGAAAACACGTGTCCATTTCAATTAGAAAACAGTCTAAAAAATAAATCTGAGGCCTCATTTTGGCTGCCAGGCAGAGGGTATAAAGGAGGTAATTGTGACTTTGTGTTTATGCTGTGCATGTGTGTGTGTGTGTGTGTGTGTGTGTGTGTGTGTGTGTGTGTGTGTGAAACTGACCCTCTGGTGCCATGGTTATCAGGTCGTCTATGCCGGCCCAGGTGACAGGCTCCATGCTTGGGGGCAGAGACGGTATGCCTTCATACAGTCTCACAAAGCTGACACACAAATGTAAAGAAAGCACATAAAACGTTTATTTAACATTTAGAGGCCACGGCTACATAATTGTAGCTGCATAAGGCTCATAAGAAAGCTATGAAATGTCCGAAAATACCTTCACAAAATCAAGAATAATTCTTTAAAAAGTCAAAGTTTGAGCTGCTAAATAACAAACACATTAGTAGTGATAATTCTAATGAGGCCAAACTGAATGTATCTGATTACAGCTGGTTTATGAAGTGGTTCATGTCCCACTTTGAAGGGTCACTACTGGATTCTTATATGATTTTTCCATCAGTGTGATCTAATACTTTTTGAATCTTCCAGAAAAATTCAGCATATCTTTATCCTTCATTTTATTTGTCCTTCATTCTTTATAGGAACCCCGTTGGCTTCCACACAGTCATACTGGGGTCCTGACTGACACGGCAAGAAAACTACAAATTAAAATCGCACCGAAGAAGAAAATGCAGTGTGAACAAAGCATAAAGATCAGAAAACTATGCATGAAGCAACCAAAAGCAGCAACTCACAGCTGGAAAATGACATGTGCAGTGATAGAGGATTTTATCAGCCTCCCCTGTTGACCTGCTGTCTGTCTGTCTGTCTTGATGACTGACTCTTGAAAGCTTTGCTAACATCAGAATGAATCAGATGCACTGCAGATATTTTGACTTATACTTGACTTGACTCATACTTGACTTGACTCACACAACTTATAGCAATAAAGATGAGTCACTTTGAACAATTAGAGCCATACAATGCAACGAAGCAATCAGATATCTTATTAAGATAACAGCACTCACATGTGTTTGTAGATGCCGCAGGGTGGATCCACCTGAAGATTGGGATATTTTACAATTCATCACCCAGGACAGTTAGAAGTTTCCAAAAGTATGAACGCTTCTGCATCATAGCAAAGCCGTTACCTCTTTGGCGAGCTGGACCAGGTAGTGCAGGACCTCCATGAACTTCCTGTCTTCAGGGGACTCCAACAGGAAGTCAAACACTTTGTTGATGACAACGTGTTTGTGCGGTGGAGTCTGAAGAGGCAGCAGCAGCAGCTCTGCTGTCTGTTTTGGAGACAAGAGGTGAAGGACCTCCAGCTGGACAGGAGACAAAAGAGAAGACATTAATTCTGATGAAGTGAAGTCAGTTATCGATGAAACATCTCGGCTTTTTCCAGACTTACTCCAGAGAAGTTTGGGTTCAGCTGGTAGAAGTCAGTGATGGGGGCGAATCTTGAGAAGAAACCAAAGTTGTTTTTCAGCCATTCTGCACTGTGATTGGCTGAGGACAGACACTGGGGGTCTGAAACACATATGCAAAATTAATGTATATTTATGAAATTAACACAATGGTGTAAAGTAATTAAGTACATTTCCTCAAGTACAAATTAAAGCACATTAAGATTTTATATGCAAAACCTTTGATCAGCTGTTAACATACAATGAATCTTTACACATTAAACTGCACAAAACACCATATAAAATAGTTAAAAATGGCTCCACCTTGACCAAATTAAACATTAAATTGCTTCTTACACACCAATGATATTCTAATGTTAGTGACTAAATCAAAGATGCCATTTACTTTTAATACTTAAGTACATTTTACTCACAATTCTTCTTTACTTTCACTGAAGTAATATTTTCAATACAGTACTTTTACTTGTGAGTATTTTTACACTGTGGTTTTACTACGTTTACTTAAAAAATGATCTCGGTACTTCTTCCACCACTGCAGAAAGCGAAGACGACTCCTCTCAAGTGAACATTTTTATGTAGTTGCAGGATAAAAATTTCGGTTCTGGTGATTAATTTAGATGAAAAAGATGCTTTCATTTTCCATTTAGGCTGCTTCTTCTGACGACATCTTACTTACCAGATGTGTTGTGATGCAGCAGGAAGGGATAGATGAAGTGCTTATAGATGTTATGACTGTACATTGGGTTAGCATCCATGAAACTCATGTGTTTGCTGAGTGCAGCCACACTGCACAATAGAAAGAGAAAATAAAGACATGAGAAATTTAGTACACCATACTCTATGTGTGTCAGACAAAAACAGCATCCCCTCAAACCTGCGCGCTCACATGGTTTGGAAAACTGGGCAGGAGAAGTTCTTGGTGCTGAGACACGACAGGAGGCCTGTGGGTATGTCAGGCAGGAGGGGCATCAGCTTGATCTGAAACCAGAGCTTGATGAACTCAGGGTCCCTCAGGTGTTCCTGGGTCAGAGACGGAGAGTCCGGCTCGCCAAAGATCTGCTGAAACTCAGACGCCAACTCCTTGAAGTTCTGCAGGAGGAAAAAAGAGCAATGAGTTTAAAAGGTGTGGTAAAATCAGCAGGAAAACACACACACATTCGTAAATGAGACCTTTTTACTCAATAACAGCGACTCCCAGTGCTCATGCAGTTGTTACTGGCATAAATAAGTCTCATACTGGAGGTTTTGTGTGTCTGTAATTATCTGTTAATGTTAAAGGTAGTGTCTCTGTTTTTAAAATTCACCTTTACTTGACAGGTTATTCTCAAGTTATTGTTAATGAGTAATGCTTGTATACACTGAGGTGAAACAGGCTTATATTCTAATTTATGACCCACTGAGAAATTTTGATTATTTAGTCTTTAAATAAAACAGAAAACAGTGTGTGTTTGTTAGGATAAATATGGACAGAGTCGTTGGACTACTCACTGCTTTGGACAACTCTTGGATCAGTGAGTTCAGACGTGCTGTCAGCTCTTCAATCAGTCTCATGATCGTCACCTCAGACATTGTCAGGTTGCTGCGAGCAGCACAATGCAAAACATGGGCCATATTTTCCACGGCGTCCGTCAGCTGGTGGGCGAAAAAATGATGATTGTGTGATTGAAAGGAGCTCTTTTTGACAACAAGAAAAGGTCCATGTAAGTTTGAATTAAAATTACAAACATTCAAACTTGATTAATTATTAAAAATTTAAAAAATCTCACCCCACAGGGGCTCTTATCAAGAGTGATGCTACAGACATCTGGGTTTTCAGTGGTTTCATTGTCCATAACACGGTCCAAATAGCTGCACAAAAACAAGCACAGATGTACATTAGAAGACATTATAATACACCAGAGAAACATATCAACGGACCTGGATTGAGTGGAAAAGATCATTTTTACCCATTCATTCTTTTTTTTTGAGGCACTTCACATCTAGCGGACAAACCCTCAATGTTGACACAAAGCAATTTCCCACCAGGAATCAATAAAGTTTTTCCGAATTGGAATTTTCCCATTATGAAGTTTTGCTCTCTGTTTTGGTCTCCACCAACTCCTGAGAGAAATATCGGGTTCTTAGCTGCTCAATGGTCCACTTTCTTCACAAGCTAGATGCTAACAAGCAGTTCCATGCCTTTCTGGTAACGTACAGCCATCATTATATATGTTATAGTTATGATGTAGATCATTTCTTAAACTTGTACTTGACTCATTCAACTCTATCTTCACTGACACACATTAAGCAAAAAAATAATAGTCTGTATGGAAATAATACATGAATACTCAGGGATATAATGTTAGAGTGACATACAACACTTGGTGGAAGGCGAGCCTGATGTTTTGATGCATCAGAGCTTCATCGTTTGGCAAGAACCTCTGCAGCAGCGGCATCACGATCTCCTGGTACCAGTCCTCCACTTTTGTCACGTCAAACTTTGGCTTCTCTGGAACTACAGATGTGTTTTGTGGCCGGTACAAGTTCGCCAGCTCAGCCAGTGTCCAGTTGAGCATGAACTGGGTCAGAGTGGCGCCTCTTATTTGTGACATGTCCCTCTGGAGAAAGACGGCAGGTCAGGAGTCGTTTCACCCGGCAGGTGGACTGTGTGTAGTCTGTGTGTGTGTGTGTGTGTGTGTGTGTGTGTGTGTGTGTGTGTGTGTGTGTGTGTGTGAACTTGTACCTCATGTGTGAAGGACACAAAGTTATGCACGAAGCTCTGAACAGGTCTGAAAGCCGTCATGAACCCATTTACAACCTGTAAGTGTGACAAAGCAGGTGAAGTACTTTTAAATCAGATCCACAACTTGAAATGACATCTTAACTTCTTGAACATAAAGCTGCATGTACTGATTTTTGTTTTTTTCCATTTTGTGGACACAACAATAATGGGGAAACCGATATATTATCACCACATAAAGTTTATCTATTGATGAAAATTGATGAAACATGATGCAGTAGGAGTTTCCATACATGCATTGAATTCATTTAAAGGCAGGACCCATGCATCCATGCCACATTACCGTACCTCTCTGAGGCTGATGTGCGGGGGTGGTGGTGGTGGGTATGGGTGATATGTGGGCTTTGGATAATAGTGAGGGGGGTATCCAGGGGTCATCCAGGTGTGGTTCCCTCCAGGGCCGGCAGTGGGGCGAGGGCCGGAGCCCCCTGTCAACAAATTGTGGAAGACCAGGCTCAGGGTGCCGTTGTCCAAACTTGCAACCTCAGGCCTCAGCAGCAGCTCGGCCTTCTGTGCTGGAGACAGCAGGTGAAGAACCTCCAACTTTGAGGGGAAAAAAAAAACAATAGAGCGCAGGAACAAGATCAGGAGAAACTTGCTCACTTGAAATAAAAACTCTGCCCAATCTGAGGTTGACAAGTGTTGTAAATCCTATAAAATACTCAGACTCACTCCGCTGAAGACCATGTTGAGCGCTGAAAAGTCCTTCATTCTGGCCATGGCTCTGAAGGCACCAAAATTCTTCATCAACCACTCCTCACTGCTCTCCTCTGGGCTCACACAACCTAAACAGTGATTTCACCCAGTGAGTGAACACGTGTACAGACTTCAGCAGAGATAAATAATCTTGTGTGCTAACAAACTCAGATGTCATCCTGTGAACTTCATTAACTTAAGGTTTTTGAATGTCAAAAATTTGGAAAGGACAGTGCTACTTTACATATATATGTATATTTTGCTGTTGTTTTGTATGACTATCAATTATTTCACATAAATCTCCATTGAATTGTGCAATAACAGCCACACTCTGATCAGCCACGTGCATGTATCAACCCAGTCTTAACATAATGGCTGTGAGGTTGACTCATGGGAAAGTATGAGTAGTTAATCCATGTACAAAGATCTACAATCCCTGGGCAGGATTAAGCAGTTCCTCAAAAATCATGGCTGCAGTCAGCCAAAATGATTGTCCATCACTGTGTAGAAATACTGGGTTTGTTCCGAGAAGCATCTGGCTTAGCTGCACACTTCTGGAAGATGTTGGGATTTCTGGTACAACTGGAGCTTCTTCCAAGGTGCATAAAGAAGGGAAACAGCCTCCAGCAACATTCATGGTATCACATTTGTCATGTGGCCTTCAGTGATGATCTTAAATGTGTCACTCTCACCATAAAGTTGTTGTTCATACTATGTTTCTGGAGCTATTGGAGCAATTACAAATGTAGTAGAATGTGCAGCTTTAGTGGTGGTATGTGCTATCCAACTGATTTCATTATCAAGCTGAATTAATTATTACATAAAAACCTTACCAGCTACTTTGTCTCCAGACAGAAAGGGGTACATAAAAAAAGTGTAGATCCACTTTTGTCTGACTGGATTCATCTCAGAATAATGGTGGCTGAGCTCTTTCACCCTGTGAGAAGAGACCGGATGGTGAGACGGTTTTAACAGAAGTAACAGAAACATTTAGGCGGGCAGAGACTCAGACGTACACAGTCTGGTAGGTGGAGCAGCTGAAGTTCTTGGTGCTGAGGCAGGACAGGAAGTGTTTGGTGATAGATTTCAGCAGCGGTTTCATCTTGACCTCCAGCCACATGTGGACCAGGTCTTCATTCTGGAGGGGGTCGACACTGGGGTTTAACGCCAGCGCCCCCTGCAGGCTGAGGAGTGGCACTCCCGTCATGCTGGACCGCTGTGAATGTGGCGATGGAGGGTGTGAAAAAAATGAAGGGGTGGGATGAGGGAAGGGAAGAGTCCATTAAAATGTATTTATGATATATGAAAAGCTACAAGTACACTAGCATGTGTGATTTAACATTCAGTAGAGCAGAAGTCTTTACTAACGTCACAACGCTGCTAATCTGTCACCGTGTGACTGTCGCTCCATGACAGGAAACAAAACAACATTAGAACACCAACTGGTCAGGCTGGAATTTATGGCAGCATTCCTTCTGCTGTGTTTCTACTGAGAACATTCCTGTTAACTGTCAGCTGTACCATGAAAGTATACACGTCCATTGTCGCTTCGAGCATTCCTTTCAGCCTCTGCATGTGGTCTCTCCCCGTGTCTGTCGATGGCAATCCCACACACTGGAGGAAGTGCGAAGTCGAATCTGGCACCTTGGAATGATGAAATGAAAAGACGAGCAGAGAGGAAATGGCTTGATATAATTCTTTGGCGGTGACAAGAAAGCTTCTTTAAGAGAAGAAACCGCACCAGAGCTCATAGATACTGGCCTGATACAATTAGTCCATAACATCTGGACCATACTGTGCTATTAGAGAAATTCTCATCCAAACTCAGAACCCATCGCCTGTCCTCTGAAGACAATGGTTTGGTGCTTGAACCCAATGAATAAGCCATAAAATATTTAAAGAACTCTAAAGCTATAAGGACTGGGCTTTTATATGCAACCTTTGTGACCTCATAGGACTGATATTGATGCATCTTTGACAGCGCTAAGTGCTTTGATCTAGACTTTTTAATGAAAGCCTTGAAGAAAGTCGTTTATGGATATCTGGGTCAAGAATTTCTCTTCAGTGCGCCAGTCATTGTTTAAAAAGCGATTAGCAACATTGCTTTCGAACTCGACAATAACTCGGCTAATGTCTATAAATAGATATCTGAATATGAACCAGATACATATTAAAAAGATAATAATAAGCTGAGTTATTGGCAGAAGATAGCTGGTGTGTTCACCTGCAGGCATGCAGGTAAACCTGGTTTCCAACCACAGGATTGGTAAGTACTATTCAGACTGCAATGAAAACCAGAACACTTTGGCTTCTGTATTACATATCTGTTTACAAAGATTGATTTTCACAAGGCCAAGGCTGAATGTGGCGTCTAGATTTACTATTTATGTATTTATTGTGGTAGATTTAAAGGCGGGGTGAGTCATTCTGGAGAAAGAAACAGGTGCACCTAAACTCTATTAATATGTGTCCAGTTAGACGAGGCAGATTGTTTGTTACACTTGTTTTGAAGACTGAATGTGATCCTGTTCTGGCTCTAACATGGCTGCTGAGTTTGTCTATATTTTGCGGAACAGTCTGGAGCTAACTGGGACTGAGAATTTGTAATGTGTCAGTGCTATTTGGGCTAGCAGTGGACACAGCTGGGAAAATGTTGATGTATGTAAGAGTCAGCTCTGGAGCTCTGATCATCACAAAGGTAGTGAAGCTTTGCCTGTTCCACTATTCTACACCCAGGCTCATTATTTACACCTGACCAAGCAGCAACCTCTGGGGATGAAAAATGAAGCCACATGCCAAAAACTGCAGTTCCTCAAATGATCTCTTGAGACTGGCTCATAAAGTGAGTCAGTCCCCATAGACCCCCATATTAAAACGTCCAACTTTACAGCAGAAATAAACATGTTTATAGGCCTTTTGTCCACAGTTAATTTTCCCATTCATGACAACTGTACAGAGGGTGAATTCTTATATAACTTATTCGTTTCTATTATTTTAAGGATTAAAGTTAGGCATAATTATAGGTATGGCTGCTTTGACTGACAGATAGCCGCTAGGTTTCAGCAACCAGGCTTCATTTGGCCCGCCTGGGCTGCACCCACCCTCTGCCTCTTTGTTCATTTTTGGATTAGCAGGGAGTGTGGCTTTGAGCCACTGCCAAGACGGCAACAATAAAGTGGTTACGGGCTGTGAAGAAGACCTGCATAATGTTTCAGCGAGTGTCTCGTCTCTTTATTCCTCTGTAAGTTCACACACATGTACAGGAAGTTTTTAAAATCTGACACACACTGCCTCGTCGTACCATCAAACGTGTGGCAAAGGACAAAAGTCTGAAAGCATGGAGACTGTAAACAATCTTAATGATGAACGACTTGCATCGACACCTTTGATAGTCTCATATCTTCACATGATGGCTTTCACCACACTGATGTTCACTGCAGGCAAATCTATTATTTGGTGTTTCAGTTATAGACTCTGCGCCTGTGGACTACCAGATGCTTTGATAAACTCACCTCAGGTTTACTGTATCTTTTCTGCTCTGTTTGATAATGGAGGACAATGTGAAATCCTGATCTGACTGGTATGTGATTTGGGCAGTTTTGCAACTTTACATCTGAGTCATTCAAGTGTCAGTGAATTCATGAGCAAACTGTGACTTTAAAGGTGTCGCTGTAGCTCAGGAGTCAAACTGCCAACTCACAGTGAGAACGCTGAGCCGGGACCGACCATCAATCCTGATCTTCTGACACCACATGGCTGTAGGACTCATGAGGTCTAACACGACTATTATGAAACTTTCGGTATCATTTCGCTTGACCGGAGACTTTGCTGTGAAATAACAGCAAGCAGTGGAAGAGGCATTCATTTAAAATGTCAGCTTTGAAAAACAAAGCCACACCATAAGCTCGCTCAAAGCTGTCTTATCATTTGTTGTTCAGAAAACAGCTGAGAACCTGTCTTCAAAGATAAAATCAGACTCTTACCTTTGTACCTGTTGCCTTGGGAGGGATTTGATTATGATCATGAATCATGATCATGAAATGTGAACACTTTTTGGGGAGAAATTCCTCCTTCTTTTTGTAGCCTTTTGCTTATATGCACACTTAAGTAAAATGCTTAAGTATAAGTGTGTGACAGTTTCACTCACATGGCCACAGTTTTCTCTCTTAGCGCAGGTCGCATTTCTGTAGATTTCCATCAGTGAAGAAACAAGATGTTTAGAGACAAAAGACAACATAGTTTGTTAGAACAGGGCGAGGTCTTCACAAGCGGAAAAGAACATGTATGATGCACGGGATTTGTAAAACACGTTCTGTGGCTTTTATTTCAGCATCCTGATCTTACCTATGTGCGCTCAACGTCCCTGTTAGAAAGAGACAAAGACACAGTTTGAGCTGACGTTAGAATTCGACGTTGCCAAACTAGATTTTGACATATTCAAAGACATTTTTATCATTAGGCATTGTAGCATGTTAGCATCATTGTTTATAATTTTAATGTAATTCTGTATTTTTCTGTTATCCTGCTGCTTTCTGGCTAAATTTAAACAGAGATGTGAGCTATATCAGTAGTAATACAGCTAATAAACGCAAGGCTGCATCTTTTCTTTTTCTATGGATATTTTTTGTAGGGTTGTTAAATGGTTAAAATTGAGATACTCAGAAGCTAACATCAAAACTGTCATTATCCAAAGATTTCTCAGCTATTAGATTCCATTTTATCTGCAACAAATTTGTCACAATGCTTTTTTGTTGTCTCTATTTTAGCAGGTCAGGGGAAATAAGCAAAAATAAAATGGGTCAAGGAAGTCTAGGTATGTGGAACGATCATATTGGAGAGTTTAAATGATCATTTGGGCAATATTCTGTATTTGTGCACCGTCAATAAACAGTAAACTAATCCTTCTAATAGTTTATTCCATATAAAAGCATTAAAACACATAAATGCCACCCTGCTGGACTGGGTGATGTGTTCCTTCATTGTGATTTATTTTGAGTCAATCCCACACTACCTGTCACCCACTGCTATAAATACTCAGTAACACACTACATTTGTATAAATCCACAGCTGAAAATAGTTCCCTGAAAAATGCACTGTTACTATTACTTGTACAGCAGGCAGGGATTCAGAAAGTATTGATTGCACATTGTTGTTCTATTAAATCAGGGCCGACTGCACACGTTGCCTGCAGCCTGACAGATAAATAACTGTAGTACAAATAAAAGAAAGGAATAGCTTAGTCATGCTTGTGCAAATTTCAAACTGTATGGGTGACCTTTTCCTGGAAGATCATAATGAGTATAACGAGGAGTATGAAGCAATTTTGGCAGTGAGTGAGATTTAACAAACGCAGCTATGAGTCTGCGCAGACCGGCTTAAAACAAACAAAACATGCTCCGTCCAAATCACTGAAGCAACAGGCTCACATGCACACAGTTACAGTATGAGTGGAAGGTCTCTGTTGGCTGGATTTGGTCAATCACATTGAGCTTTTTTTAGTTAGAAAATATTGGATAACTGCTGTCATAGTGTAGATTTGTCCTTCGATTGTATCTCCACACTCATACATGACAGAAAGGACACTCACCCAAGCAGCTCCCCAGTAAGTAAACCAGGAGGAATAGGTTGCGTGATCTCATGATGTGACCCGTCTCATGGGATGAAAGGGCTTTGTGGTGAAATTCACTGGGGAGGGAATCAGAGAGACCAGGTAACACAGTCAGCCACCGCAACAAAAAGCACAAACTGGCGGAGTATAAGTACTGAATTAGAAATGACAAGTTTGCTTTCTTTGAAGGTAAACATAAACACAGAGCGAAACACTAATTATTATCAGTTATCTAACCAGTCATCTCAAAATTAGATCAGCAGGAAATAACTGCTGTTATGTGATCGCTGTCAAACAGGCTTGACACTTTTTTCTCCTTTGAAATCTCTGTTTAAAATCCTAATACTTTACATACGTAGACTTTTTTTAACCTGTTTTCAGTCACACCATTGCTGTCAAATCACTGTCAATTTTAGTGGTTTAAGGCTAATGCGCTTTGTGAGAATCAGGGCTGGAGTCTGTGGCTTTGGTGGCAGATAGGAATCAGGGAGTGGCAGTCAACTATTTTGGTCAGTTGCATAGAGGTACCTTAAACATGAAACAATGGATCAGTGCAAAGAATGCTGAAACTCTACACCATTGACCTCCAGACAATCAACACAAAGAAAACAAGTGCATGAACCCGTCTTAAAAATATATTCTCTGAAACGTTACCAGAACAAAGAGTATGCTTTCCTTCACGATGATGCTGACAGCATTACTTATATCTTCATATATGGCTGATTTTTTATTGATCTGTGAATATTATCTAAAATCAGTACACATTTTTTTAGACATCTCTCACATGTTTGTTAATTTACTCACATCTCTGAGCTTCTGTCGAAACAAATAAAACCGCACACACAAAAACACTTGTTCTGGTCTTTTTTTGATCATATTGTACGGATTCGAACAAAGACTCAAACCTAACATTTGTGGTTGCATCAACAGATTTTTTTGATAAAAGCTGCAAAGAAAAGTTGTTGTGGAAAATGTGTTGGCAAACAGCTTGTTTGGACACCAGGCAGAGACAGAGCAACATCAGTGTAACAAGGTTTGGACCATCTATGACTCCACACGACACAAATAAAAGAAACTTTGCTCGTCATGAAAGATTTGACTGAGTTTGTTTTGCATTCCACACAAATACAGCAAACTGAACATGTTGGCGGTGCGAAATGCCACAAAGAAGTGTAACAAGTCAAAGTTCTGAATTTTATTGTGCTACATAGCCACTGCGCTAAAATAAAATGAAATTGCACCAAGCGTTACCATCGAAACTAGCGAGTTAGCAGGTTGGCGATCGGCTAAACTTCATTACATAAGCATTCATTTGGAGTCACGTGTCTGTCCACCTGATGGATGTCACATGTTCATTCTCTGCAGGGAAATATTAGCTTGCTTCACGCTTCACTGTCATCAACAACTAGCCGTTAACTTTGTTTTTTTGTTGCTGGCAGTGGATTTATCGAAGCATTATCACTGAGAAAAGTGTCTGCTGCTGCAGGTGGAAACAAAACTGAACCAAAACTATGATCCAAAATAGACTAAAAGACTGAAAGACATAGAGCTGAGGGGGACTGAGGAGTCAGGTGACGATTGTCTGACGTTAGCCATTTGATCCACTGTTAATAGGGTTGAAAACATTATAATTTGCTACAGCTTTTACTTAAAGTAAATATATTTGCTCAATGACTTTAATCATTCTAAATGCTAAATTATTGTCTTTCACCGGCTTCTGTTTTTATTTCCTTTAATTGTATTTTATTTTTATTTTTCTATTCTCTTCTAATCTCTTTCTTTCTTTCTTTCTTTGAAATGTATGATTTTAGTATATTTTTATGCTTCTTTAAAGCACTTTGAATTGCCTGGTGTATGAATTGTGCTATACAAATAAATTTGCCTTGCCTTAATAGAAAAATGTCATTTGGTCCAGTTTTAATGGGAAACTTTGTGGGGACCACATTTTTGTCCCCAAATGAGAGGTGAGTCTCCACCATGTGACTGTGTGAACAGATTTATGTCTCAACAGCATAATTACATAGACTTACATTCATTTCCTGGAGACTTACCCTGACCTTAACCTTAACCATAACCACTACCTGGCTAATTCTAACCCCAACCTCAACCAAAGTCCTCACCCTAAAATGTAATGATTTACATTATGGGGACCTGCCTTTTGTCCCCACAAGTACACGCGTCCCCACAATTTGACTGTGTAAACAGATTTATGTCCCCACAACATGCACACACACACACACCCACACACACACCCCTCTCCACACTTTCACCCACTGATTCAGAGCCATATGTTGCAACAGGGATGCTTGTGTTAGAATAAATTACTTGTTTAACATTGAGTGTTTATTCAGGATTGTTCCTCCTCCACACACACACACACACACACACACACACACACACACACACACACACACACACACACACCTGTAGCTCTGACAGGTGAAAGACAAACACTGCTTAGATTCTTTGTGACTAATTCTCTATTTCCAAAGCTGGAGCCTGACAGAAGTGGTGTGAAAATATGTGAAAATGTTCAACAAGGCTGGTTAAATGACATCACCCATACAAACACAAAAAATATATATAATATGTAAACATATATTTTCTCATTTCATTTCCCCTTCAGTTTTTTTATGACTGTATTCAGAGGAAAGTATTCTGAAAGAAAATACAATAAAATGTGGTTCCATAATCCCTCAATAGAGTTCACAGTCAAAACCTTTGTATCTTTACAATTTAAATATTTATACAGTACAAGCAGTAAATTACAAATGTTTTGTTATTGCAGGTTATCATAAATGTTGATTTACCTGTGACTGACTAAAACTGTTTTTTTTTTTAGATTGAATATTGTCATCTTATAAATAATGTCCCACTACCACAGAGTGGATAACTTACAGCAGTTAACATTAACTTCACAATGATGAACCACAACACTTAAATACTGCATATAAATGTGTATAATAATGTAACACTCTAAAAGGAAGCATTCTGCATAAAAAAGAGTACTTTTACTTTAAAAATTCTTAGTATATTTTGCAGATAATGCTTATTTACTTAGCTCAGATTTTGAATATAGGACTTTTGTATCCTGCTGTCACCACTTTGACTGAAATAAAAGGTTGAAAGCTTCTTGCGTCACATTAATTCCCCACTGAGAACCTAATTTGTCATCGGCAGTAGTCACACATAAGTCTGTCATTTTGTCAACTGAATTTCCTGTATTGCATTTATTATTCTTTCCTCTAAAAGTCTTTTTTTTTTCAGATATTATCATTCTGTAAGGAGAATTCCTCTTCTTAACTCATGCAGGATGGAACACACTCTCTTATCCAGTTACACGAAGCAGAGTTCATTATTTCCACAGCTCAAATCCCTGAACAGCATGTTGTTACCAGAGGTACCCGCTCACACAACAAGAAGAACCTGATTATGGTACATTAAGTGATTACTTCACTGATTTTCAACCTTATCTGAAGACCTGCTGGTATACACCACACATACGTTTATCAATCAGTCAGAATAGAGCGATCTATGACGAGCAAATCCAGACACACAGAGAGAAAATTAAAACTTAACAAGATCCTTTCACTGAGACAAACTTGGCCAGGAACTACACTGAGATAATGACATGAAATTAAAGCTGAATCTCTCACCGGGTCTTGTTTTGTTGCTGATGTGCTTCAGGTGCTGTAACGTGTCGGTGTTTAACTCCCTCTGTCTTGACACCTGAGACTCAGGTGCACCAGTGAACTGCTGAGGGGTGTGTCGTCCTCTGACGATGACATAGGTAATGATGGTGCACAAGGGGGCAGGACGAAGCTGGCTCTTCTGCTTCAGGTGTGTGTGTGTGTGTGTGTGTACAGTTGCACTCAGCTTTTCTGTACATGAATGCCTGTGAGAAAGAGAGTCTGGAAAAAGAAAGGAAGAGACACAACGTATGAAGTTACATGTGATTCACGCCCTGCAGGTTACGCCTCCCCTGTGTTTGTTTTTGGATATACAGTAAGGTTGTGGCTTTATCTAAAATAAAGCAATTCAGACTGACACAACCTGTTTTGTACTGTTTAACTTACCCTCCTGACTGTGCAGATAACATTAATAAGGATTTATTCTGATCATTTGAAAGTGCATCCAACCCGGTCTCCTGACGTGGACACCAAAATATGGGCTGATCATAACCAGTTCTGCCACAGATGGAAAGGGATCTATTTTAAGGCTTTACAGGTGATCAGTTTCCTTATATATCCC
Source organism: Chaetodon trifasciatus (assembly GCA_037975065.1). NCBI lineage: Eukaryota > Metazoa > Chordata > Actinopteri > Chaetodontiformes > Chaetodontidae > Chaetodon > Chaetodon trifasciatus. The sequence continues at coordinate 2,382,090 of JBBMOE010000023.1, forward strand.
ATAAGTTATTCATGGATTGTTTGTCAGTTTAAATGCAGAAAATAAGAATAACAAACAACATGTCAACTGTGAAATTTGGTATTCATGTGTGTGCTCGCGCACACACGCGTACACACGCGCACGCACTATGACATGCACAGATCAAGTTAAACTGGTTTGTAATCATATGAGGTTTGGAACAAACTGCATTCAGTATTATAAGAAATGATTCATTCAGTATAAGGGGTGGCTTCTTTAAAGGTTAAAACCAGCAGATTATATAAGAAGAAACAGAGGTTCATTCATAATTCATTGACATATAAATCTCAGCATGTTCACAGCCTCCACAAACATGTTTCTGATGTAACTCATAGGTTATATTTTAGTATTTGAGTCAGATTTATTAGAAATCTTCAAGATTTTCTTTATAATTATTTAAGAATTACATGGCAGAGATGAAGGAAAAGTCAACATACACTCACGTGTTTAAACTTTTTCACGTGTTTTTGTATTAAAGGAACAGTTTGACATGTTGGGGAAAAATGTTTATTCACTTTCTGAGAGTTAGATGAGAAGATTGATACCATTTGATTACATTGAGTGATATAACTTAACTTAAAACTGGGGTAGGCAGACTTTTTCGGCGGGAAAGATTCCACAATAGCTGTTCAGCATATTGTTACTGAAGTGATCTGAGAGAAAACCAGATTTCTGCCCTTCCTCTTGGCTTTGTTTTCAGGCTTTAGAAAAAAATAGTTGGTGACGGGAGACTTGACAAAGAGAGGACGTTCCTATTGGCTGTTGTATCAACGCACATCCTCGTCCCTTCAGATGGTGAAAGTCTGATTCAATGGTGGAAAAAAATCCTGCAATTTGTGATAGATTTCTAATATATTGTACAGTATAGCACAAAAAGTGTGTGAACACACCCAGGCTCCACAAGGAGGTTTTGCCTTCTGCATCTTTAAAACTACTCAAAAATCATGGATTGGTTGGAGGGAATGTAAATCTACCAGGTGACATGTGACTAAATTATTTGCTATGTTTTTGCAGTGTTTTCCTCGGTGGCTCCTCAGCTCTCTGGATCATATGACAGTTCCCTCGACTGCTTGGCATCATTACATGATTCCCCAGCTGCTTCTTATTGCTCCACAGTCAGCAGACTTACAGTAAGTATTAGTCTAATCAAGGTGCTGTCTCCTGCAACCATCCACTGTTAGTTTGTCAGGTTATGTTGTTTTACTTACTGTGAGTCTGACAGTCTGAACTGCAGGGTTTCCTACATGTTGTTCTGGCTGCCTGCGTGCATGTGAGAACTCCATCACAAAAGTTACCAGCTGTGTCCTGACTTGTGGTCCACCGGTTTCCAACCTAAAGTCTTGAGTCACCTCCCATCCATCACCTGAGGCAAGCCAATCTGTTCACCTGTCTCCAGTTGGTGCTCTTCATTCCGTTGCTGATTTAGCCAGAAAATACAGGTTATTGTTATTATTTCCATAGTCAGTATCTCAGCTGATATTTTAGAAAATTGACTCTCTCAATACTGTACAATGCAGTACAGTAATATAAAATTACATACAATATAATTATGAACATGTCATGTGGCACATGTACGTTGGGTTTATTGATTTCATAAACCCAAATATCATGCATTCAGGCTTACAGGGGTTGCTGGGCAGTTTAGGTTGAATGTACTTCCATAAAGTTGGGCTACAAAAGAAACTTATTTAAAAAAAATGTTTGACCGACTTCTTGGCACAGGTATGAGCGACGCTTCAAAAAAACAGTATTTTTTATGAGTAAAGTTGGTTGAGTTCCCCTGTGAGAAATAGTCGTAGAAGAAAATAAGAAAGTATAAGTTTCTCCGCCGGGTGGCAGTAAGCGCTTTGAGGACGCGCGTTCGTCTTCCGGTTTTGTGTCGACGAAGAAGAAGATTACTCAATGGACTCAAATCATGTGTGTCTGACCCAAACAAACGCCGTTGAGCATTCACACATGTGAGGAACAACTTTTAGGGTTAAAACGTTTCTTGTTGCCGCTTGCTGTCGTCTTTTGAAATGCAGTTTCATTAACCGTCGTAAAGTTTTACGTAGCTGGACTGCTGCCTCACTAGCTAGCTAGCTAGTTAGCTAGTTAGCCAGGTGACTGTAAAAACTGCATGATGCTGTTTGCACAGAGATGTTTTCAGTGTCTGATAGCGGTCAGAAACAGACGCGTTAAACTTCAGCTCAACGCCGCCTTTATAAGATGTTGCTCCACGGTTCAGGGTGAAGTGAGGGTCAGGTTTGCACCCAGTCCGACAGGTAAGGTCCTCCCCAAAACACATAGTGCTAAAGTGTCCTGCAATGCAGAGGTTATCCAGAAGGACAGCTAGAAACTGGGCTGTGGGTGTGCCCCTCTATAGTTTCCTCTCTTTACCACAGCATCATTTCCCCAACAAATCAGACATTTCTGGAGTCATTTTCTGACCTGTTTGTCTTCTGTTTTTGATCGTTTTGACATAGTTTTGCAGATTTCATACACACCTTGATTTCAAAAGCCTCCCTCACTGTCATGTTTTTTTGGGAAAGTTGTGTTTTTCTCTTTATTAATATTCCCTGTCATGTGTCCGAAAAACAGTCTCTTCAGATATTTTTACGGTTTATTTGGCAGTCTGATGTTCTGACAATGTATTGTTTTCTTTTTAGGTTTCTTACACCTCGGAGGCCTCCGCACTGCTCTCTACAATTACATCTTTGCCAAAAAGTATGGAGGCTCATTCATCCTGCGACTGGAGGACACTGATCAGAGCAGGCTGGTACCAGGAGCTGCAGAGTCCATAGAGGACATGCTGGAGTGGGCTGGTGAGAAACACTAGACTCTTGTCTTGTGAGCCATCAGTATTACTGGGTTATACTGGGTTTGCTTACAGCAAAATGACTGAATAATACCCTGATAAAATGTTATGTTATATTAGTTTATTATATCCCGGTTGTAATAGTTTTTTCCCAATACTCACAATCTCCTCCAGGTGTCCCCCCAGATGAGAGTCCTCGTCGGGGTGGCTCAGCGGGTCCTTACCTCCAGTCTCAGAGACTCGACCTCTACAGTCAGACAGCCCAGCAGCTTGTGGAGAGTGGTCACGCCTACTACTGTTTCTGCACCTCTCAGAGACTTGACCTGCTCAAAAAAGAGGCCTTCAGGACTGGACAGACACCGAGGTGGATAGATAACATGAATGCACACACGGCTTACAGTTCCACCTGATCGTATTCCCACAGAGGTGACACACAACCAGACTTCAGGACGCTTTTTGTCAGATTTGAGACATTGGCTGCGTTTCCCTCCACAGGTATGATAACAGGTGTCGTCACCTGAAGGCCGAGCAGGTCCAGGAGAAGCTGGCTCAGGGAGTGCCACGTGTGATCAGGTTTCGTCTGGAGGAAGGGGTCGAGCCTTTTCAGGATCTGGTCTTTGGATGGAATCGTCATGACGTGGCCCAGGTCAGAATTGTGATTTCACATTTCTCTTTCAGTGGGTTTCACATTAAATGATCTGGGACAGACACACATTTTTGCCTCTAAATTCATTCTTGTGATTTGAGTCCAAGATCACTGACATTGCAAACATGACTTAACATCAGTTTTTGGTTCTAGAAAAAGCTAAAACTCAAAAGTCTGAGGGCATTGAGAGAGTAACCTTTGCCTTTCAATTTTGCTTTTCATACCCCCTGACCTCTTTTTAGGTGGAGGGGGACCCTGTGGTGATAAAAGCAGATGGTTTTCCTACCTACCACCTTGCTAACATAGTGGATGATCATTACATGAGGATCAGCCATGTGCTGCGTGGGTCTGAGTGGCTCATCTCCACCTCCAAACATCTCCTCATGTACCGTGCTCTTGGATGGAAGCCGCCCACCTTTGGACACCTGCCACTTTTGATGAACAAAGACGGCAGCAAGCTGTCCAAAAGGCAGGGGGACATATTCATTCAAAGCTTCCAGAGAGACGGAGTCCTGCCAGAGGCTCTGCTGGACATCACAACCAACTGTGGATCTGGATTCAACTGTGAGTGATGGGGGAGTTATCAGAGAGGGAATAAAACCATGTCATGTAAAGGAACAGCATTGCAGCATGCTTCTAAATTACATATGCTGCTTTCCAGCCAATCGAATTGGGCGGAGGATAGATGAACTGATCTCAGAGTTTAATCCTTCAAAGATCACAACACATTCTGCCCTGTTAGACCTGGAGAAACTGCCAGAGTTCAACAGGTAAGCCAGACTCTGCTCATGGTCTCTCTTTGTTGTACTGTACTATCTCGTGTCCCCTTTTGCTCCCATTTCTGAGCATGTCAGTGGTTTTGAAGTGGATAAATTGGATTTTTAGCCACACTGGCATTGTTGATTCGTGCATATGTCTGAATACGGATGAATATGGATGCCACTCTCATATCTCTACAATGAATATGACACCACAGCCAACACAAGCTTAGCTTAGCTCAAATAAGCTGAGCTATTCAGCTGCTGGCTGTAGCTTCATATTTACCAGACAGGTATGAAAATGGTATCAATCTTCTCTTTGAACTCCCTGAAAAAAGCGAATAAGCGCATTTCCAAAAAGTGGAACTAGTCCTTCAAATGTCCACTGTACAGACGATAAACCCCTCGGTATCAGCTTGGCCTTCGTCTGCCGCCACCCGTGGCCCAAACTTTACATTTTTACCTGATAGTGGAACAATGTAATATACATTCTGGCATGTAATGTACAGCCTCATTTGACAGCTAAAATGACTATTTTCTCCATCCATCATCCATCTTCTCCGGCTTCATCTGGGGCCGGGTCGCGGGGGCTGTAGTCTGAGCAGGGACGCCCAAACTTCCCTCTCCCTGGACACTTCCTCTAGCTCTTCCGGGGGGACTCCGAGGCGTTCCCAGGCCAGCCGAGCGACATAGTCACTCCAGCGTGTCCTGGGTCTTCTTTGGGGCCTCCTCCCGGTGGGGCATGCCTGGAACACCTCCCTTGGGAGGCGTCCAGGGCGCATCCGATAGAGATGCCCGAGCCACCTCAGCTGACTCCTCTCAATGTGGAGGAGCAGCGACTCTACTCTGAGCTCCTCCCGGGTGACAGAGCTCCTCACCCTATCTCTAAGGGAGCGCCCTGCCACCCTGCGGAGGAAACTCATTTCAGCCGCTTGTATCCGGGACCTCGTTCTTTCGGTCATGACCCAAAGTTCATGACCATAGGTGAGGGTAGAAACGTAGATTGACCGGTAAATCGAGAGCTTCGCCTTTCGGCTCAGCTCCTTATTCACCACAACAGACCGATACAGCAACTGTTGCTGCTGCACCGTGAACAAGATCCCAAGATACTTAAACTCCTCCACTTGAGGCAGGAACTCTCCCCCAACCTGGAGGGTTGACTGACTGACTATTTTCTTTTTACGCTTAAATTATGAAGGCTCACAGTTCATATATCAATTATCTCTTTGGTTGCGGCAGAATTCACCTGCAGCACCGCATTGAGGATGAGGAGCAGTGCCCTTCGTTGATAAAGGATCTGCAGGAACGGATCCAGCAGGCCTATACAGCAGAGATCCAGGATAAAGAAGTGCTGCATGAGGATTATATCAGGCGGGTGCTACATCTTCGCAAGGTAACTGAAACAGTATACTCCTTCATACCCTGTTACCATATGTTCACAACGTATTTTCAATATGCTAAATGATAGATTCTGTTTACATGGTTTCTTTTGAGACTAACAAAGTGTAGCTTCAACTCAAAGTCTGTTGCAGAGTGTAAGGCTAATTTAGCCACTTTGTTTAGGAATGTGTGCGTATTTCCACTTCAGAGCAAGAAGGAAACATGGGAGGATTTTTAAATCAGGCTGATGAATCACTTTAAATGTGCTGGTGTGTGGAGGGCATAAAATTAATTACTTAATTAGTTAACTCTGAGTCTGTCACAGTTACACTGTCTAGATAAACTAGACTTGAGGGGATTTAGATCTGGTTTGTTGTGGTATTCTAACCTAATATTGTTAAAAATTGCTATTTGGAAATTAACCCACTGTCTCTTCCTGCAGCCAATCAGAAGTGGCGTCTACTCTTATTTCACAATACTGCTCCTGTGTCTCTCCAGTAATACTGAAACTGTTCTCTTCCTCTCTCTGCAGGGTCACATATCCTCCCTGAAGGAGCTCGTTAGTCCAGTTTACTCTTACCTGTGGGTGCGTCCTTCCTTCTCCAGCCAGCAGGTGGCAGCACTCACTGCAGAGGCCCAGCACATTGCTTCATTAGTGCTGAGGTATGTTGTATTTACAGCTTTACCTTTGAGCTAAACAGTTTCTAATAGGATTCTGAGCATTTCTGCATCTGTATGTTGTAGATTAGTAGCTGAGCGAGGTGAGGAGCTGGCGGTGGATCGACTCAGTGAAGATCTGAAGACTTTGGCTAAGCAGACTAAAACCACCAAATACAGAGAAGTGATGAAGCTGTTACGTCTGGCTCTCAGTGGTCTGCAGGTACCTGTTTATCATGTTCACTGTTATGACTGAACATGTATTCGCTTCTTTTCACCCCAAGGCTAGCACAGTCTTCTGGTTTCCAAATCTCAGAACAGCTGTAACGTTCACCCTGCAAGACCTTTTTATTCCAGGCTGTCGTCATGTTGATGCGTGGATACACAACCCATGCAGCTAATCTCAGTCAATGTCAGATCAGTTTGACTCTCAGAGGAACTGATAACATCATTCTATCCTTTCATCACGTGCAGTTTTCATTTCTGCAATTTTATTCATGAAACTGTATTTTTCAGACTCCACCTCAGCAAATGTCATCATTTTTGGCTGCGATCATCAAAAAAGACTCCTTGCTGGACTCTTGCCACGTGTCCCCTTTTTTTTTTTTTTGTATTTCTGTCCACGGCATGACCGAGCTAAACTTTAAAATAGCACGTTTAAAATGATAGTGATGAGTTACGCCTCAGAGAAGCTACAGTGACTCATTCACCACAGTAACCCTGCACATACTCAGCGCTGGAATACAGAAAGAGGAAGTGGATTCTGATTGCTCCTCACAGACGTTTGTTTTCTCACTGTCTGGTTTGATTGCGTTACTTCACTGACCCCTGATCGTCTGTTCTCCTCTGACCTGCAGCAAGGCCCCAGTGTGGCGGAGATGATGGTGGCTTTGGGGCCCTCAGAGATCCGCCATCGCTTCCAGAAACTGGTGCTGCTCTCAGAGACCAGTTAAAGACCAGACAACCTGATGTCAGTCTAGAGCTGCTGTATGCTGAGGATTACATGCAACCACCTGGTGACTCTCACAAAGTGAACCGGGACACATTCATGATGAACTGCACTGTGCTGATTTAACTTAAACAATATTTGAATTATTACAAATGTTTTGTAAAAGAGCTGTTTTTACCCACATGGTCTGTTTGTTTTATTCAGTTCTGTGAGACTTAACAGGGGCAGGTGACCCGAGCAGGCCAAGGATGGGAAGTACCTCGGTATTTTTATGCAAATGTTCCTTTGCTTTCTCCGGCAAGTCGTTTTTAACGAACTATAACAGACAGATGTGTGCGCATTCACAAGAAAGACATGAAGAAGTCATGAATGCCAGACATTTTTGCTTTAAGTCAGTCCTGAGCTGGATGCATTTGAGGAAAGTATCGCTCAGAAATGATTTTCAGTGAAGTAAAAGCTCTTTTTAATTAGCCTAAATAGCTATGTGTGATGTTTTATCATCAGTTTTTGCCACTCAATGTTCACTTCACTACACTGCAGAGCTAAATATTGTGGTTTTTACTCCATTACATTTGTTTGACAGCTGTAGTTAGTCATTTCTTCACTGTTTAAGATTTTATGTCCAAAGTTAAAGCAGTAAGTTTATAAAGTAGTTAAAATAAGCTCCAAGTTCAACCAGCTACAACAGTAAAATGCTGTTTTCATATTAATACATCCATGGTAAGAATTCTCTAATATAATGCATAATAATGCGACACTCACAGAGCTCAGTATTTGTAGTATTTTTGCAATGTAAACATACTCCAAAATACTTCGTCATAAAGGCATAAAACTTCCCGCAAAACACTGGAAAAACATGTAACCTGCAGTGACAAAGTATTCAGATACTTGAGTAAAGAAGCAACACCAAACTGTAGAACTACTCCTGAAGTACTACTTGCAATGGCAAAAAGTGGAAGTGCTGAAGCATTATCATCTAAGCGTACCAAAAATAGTACTCATTATTCAGCAGAATGGCCTCAGTGAGAGTTACACTGGTACATAATATTTGAATATTACTACAGGTTCATTAACATCATGTCAGCAGTGGTAGAAAGTAAGTCCGAACATTTACTCATGCACAGTACTGGAGTACAATTTTGAAGTACTTGTACTTTACATGAGTATTTCCATTTTCTGCAACTACATTCAGAGGCAGGTATTACACTATGTACAGAATATAACCAGTCTAATAATAACTAGCCTTTGCCTTATCTTTAATCTAGAATAATCCATCAGATTTTAGAAGCTTCTAGCATGTCTTGTATCGAAAATCATAATCTAGTGTAAAAAAAAATCCATTTGCCTCTGAAATGTAGTGAAAGCTGTAAACTTTCCAAAACTTGTAGCTTGTTTGCATGAGTTGATGGAGGCCTGTAGTTAAAGGAGTCAGCCTCCATGTCAGCAGCAGTGACTGAGGGGAGGGGGTGTGTCACCCTCTGTGGCCGCTGTGTCAGGGGTGTGACTGAGCCTGAGTGTCACATGTCGGCTCGGCCCGGCGCTGCTGTGACAGTCCGCTTTCCCCTGAGAGACGCTCGCAGTTCGGCCAGTGAACATCTCCGGACGGCAATGGCGACCGGTGACAGCCAGGCAACTTTCGAGTCGCTGCTCAGTAAGTGAACGGGGAATGTCGGAAGGTGTTTTTTGTTTTTGTTTGCCTCAGTTTACATCCGACATAACACTAGCTAACCTATCTCATCATGTCTGAATTAAGCGTCGCTGCTTCGTGTGCTAATGTCGCGCTAACTGCCGCGCGAGGAGACGTTTGGGCTTGAATGCGTCGTGTTTGCCGAGTAAATTGTGACCGTGTGGATTTATTTCAGCGTAAATAAAATAGGCACCAACATTGTGCAGACAGCGTCAGTTGAAACAGGAAGTTGGTCAGATCGCGCGCGTGCTCGACGAGCGCTCGAGATCCGTGTTGTGTCTGCGCCGCCGCTGCTGCGCGCGCACTGTGCCAGAAAACGTTATCTTTATAGATACAGTTGTCAGATGAAGTTCCCAGAATTTAAGTAAAAGTAGCAAAATTAAGATGGAGAAAAGCACAGTGATAAATCCTACATGTGAGAGGAAAACAAGTATAGGCAGTAAAAAGTACTAAGAGCTGAGTATTGTGAAAACTGGGCTTCTCAGTCAAGGAGTTAAAACTACCTGTGCTTTGATTATTGACTGTTTGAAAGCCTTGTATCCTAGATTTTGGTTCGTTTCCTTCAGGCAAGTTCAGGTTTCATACTCGTTAAACTTGCAAAACTCTTTAGACAATGACAAAATGCTTGTTTTCAAGGTGGCTTATCAATGGAGATACATGCTCACCCCCCAAAACAGCAGTGTGTAATGAGTTTATCATTGACAACGCATTTTCTGAATCTCAAAAGATAATCATTTAGGTGATTAAGTATACTTAGTGCAACATAGGCCTGTTTTTCCATGCATGTCTGTCTTTAATTTTCACTTCCTCATTAGACTATATAATGTTTTGCATACATTTCCATGCATTTGATCTTGATACAGTGGAACGTTATAAGAATATTTTTTGGATGTTTAACCTGTTCAGGCCAGGCCACAGACCCAAACAATCAGGAGGACAGGTGGGACTGCATCCAGAGCTTCTACGAGCTCACCAACCAGGAGGCTGATGGGTAAGCTGAGCACAATTTTTGCACCTCATCTGAGTTTTTCCTTGTCTTTGTCTGCACTCTGTGCTCGAGCACTACCCTGCGTGGGTTTTCAGATCATCCTCAGACTTTGAACCTGAGCTGGTTTTCAGAGGAGGCTGCTAGAAGTTACCTTAACGCAACTGTGGCATTTGAGAAAGGGTTGCTTCACATCCACATTGCGATCACAGCTTCTCAGTTACACCATCGTGCATGAGGGAGGAGGAACTCTGCAGCGCCTCCTCACCTTTTGACCCTTTTTAGTACAACATATTATATTGTCTAAACATAGTGCATGCACATTCAAAGCCAGCACGGCTGTGTGTGGAAAGCCATGTGAATAGTGCTTGTTCAGTGCTGGCACAACATGTTCTTTGGTCTCCTCAGGCATTTTAATGTGAATTAAATCTTAATTTTCAGCCCACAGGTAGCCATTCGTCTGCTTTCCCATAAAATCCAGTCTCCACAGGAGAAGGAGGCTCTGCAGGCTCTCACTGTAAGTATCAGGTTCTTCATCTCTACATATAACATGCAGATGATACACAGTTTATTTTCTCTGTCGGTAGATATGAAGCGTATTCAGAAGCAACAAGTAACTGATTTTGCCAGGTGTGAGAAGGAGCAGTAGTGCCTGTGTGGACGTGCAGTATACATTTTAATTTAATGCTGTTTCCTCCTGAATTATGCTCAGCATTTATCAGAGCACCTTTAAATGTGCAATATGTAATGTGTATGCAAACGTTTTAGTTTAAAACATTCAGAAAATGACAGAAATTATCAACAGAATGTGAAGAAAGAACAGTTTTGACCTCATGTCAAAGAGGTTTATGTTTTGTGTTGCAGAGATATGTACTGAAGTTAGCATGCTAACCAGCTAGCCCCCGCCCTTCCTGTCTCATAAAATCATTTTGTACCACTTTGGAGTCAGAGTCCTGGTCGGAGCCGCTGTAAATCACCTCGTTACTGTGCTCTAAGTCAGCTGACAGGGCCACTAGCTGCCTGGCTAGCGGAGCTAACTGGCTAACAGTAGCTAATAGCTACAGTCAAAGACAGCTACAGCAAAGAGTGTAGTGAGCAGCAGTTAGCGGTTACCGTGGTTAATGGCTGCGCTGTATTTGAAGTGATGTTCAACATGTTGACGTTAAGACCGTTCACTGAAGAACAAACGTCTTTGATTAACCCGCGGGGGAGGGCAGTCCTGTGAATATCTGTGACTAACTTCCATCACATGACATGAGACATTTAATCTGCATTTGAATCTGCTGTGACGCTACGCGGTCTGTTGTCCATACATTGAAGAGAGCTGCAGTGAGTCACTTTAAAGTGACTGAGGGAAGCTTCTCGAGGCTCACGGGCCTCCTGTCATATGACATTTAAAGGTGGTTGACCACGAACACGCAGTGACAAATCTGTCCTCTCTCTCTTTTGTGTTTCCTCAGAAGAGACGACTTCTTTCAGTTTCGATTGCTGAAAAATCTTCTGTTGGTGATGATTTTATTCTGATTTGGTGCTTTCCAGGTTCTCGAGGCATGTATGAACAACTGTGGAAAGAGGTTTCACAGCGAGGCCGCCAAGTTTCGCTTTCTCAACGAGCTCATCAAAGTTTTAACGCCAAAGGTACAGTTAACCATAGAGAGGCTTCCTTAAAACCGTCGTTAAAACAGGAAGTTTGCATTCATGCATCTACCAATCCCGTCTCACTGCTGTCATTATAAAACCTAAAATAAAAAGTAGTGAATTATGTGAGCCTGAGCACGAATCTGCTCCGAGTTCAGACACATATCTTACAAAACAGAAACCTCTATATCATCTGACTTCACTGGCAACGATTTGGCCAAGTAAATTTAATCAGACCAGATTCTAAATGATTCCATTTATGTCTATTTATACTTGAGAAAATGATTGCTTGTGTAGTAAAATGGATAAAATGACTTCCAGTAATGTGAGATAAAAAAAAAAAAACATGAAGAAAATTCCAATTTTTTTGGGCAGTACTTTGGATCGTGGACGCCACAGAAAGTTAAAGACAGAGTGACGGAGGTTCTCTACGGATGGACTCTCTGGCTGAAAGAAGAACCCAAGATTCAGCAGGCCTACTGTATGCTGAAGAAACAAGGTCTGGATGCAGCATGCACACAAAACACCACCATGTTTTCTGTGTAATGCAAAATGTGCCTTCATTAACACTGAGTGACCACATGATATTTTATGTGTTTACAGATACGCAAGATAGCAAAAGTCTTTATTGATTCGCAGAAGGGAGATAATAAAAGAAAGTAGAAGAGAAAGTAAAATGAATAAATGAGTAGCAAGGCACTCGGAGAATGCAAACCTCTGCCAAGGCCGACAGCCAGACCAAAAACATAACCTCCTCAGCTCAGCTATGTAAAAATAAGAATAGAGGGAGACAGAATGGTGCGATTTGTAGCAGCAAAGTGAAGGACATGTAAGAGTAATACGATACCATCTACTGTAACAGCATACACCAGATTTATACATAGAACGATGGATTAATGTAGAAATATGGTGCAATTAAATTGTACAGCATGTTAACATAATATAGAACGAGATAATATAAGGTTAAATGTTGCAGTGTAGAATAACACCATGTGTAGTACAAAAGTATGAGTATGATACATAATATACACACAGTATACACTGTAGAAGTTTTAAGTCCTTGACTCAAGAATAACACCATCGTCCTCCTCCTCTTCTTGTTATTTTAGGTATCGTGAAGAAAGATCCCAAACTGCCAGACACCTTAATAATGGCACCTCCACCTCAAAGAACCACAGAATCTGTTTTTGACCAGGAGGACAAGGCCCAGGTGTGTTTGACAGAACATCTGCTAATGAAACATTAAAGGGGAAGGTTGGATTGTTTGAAGTATGCTTTTATAAGGTAGTTATTCATGGTAAGTGTATTTCCTACAGTAGATGGTGGGCAGCAGCGACATATTTTTTAGCCGTAGCAGCCCTTTCCAATGGGAGCTGTTGATATCTCTCAAAAGTCACAGTCCAGATCAGACTCCTTTGAGAAAAACAGTGATTTTACCTCCTGGAACGTGGGAGTCTCCAGTCTGCCGCTGCCTCAATGAAAATGTGTTTCTGTATCATCAGCTTTTAGCCAGATTATTGAAAAGTGGCCGACCTGAAGACCTGGAAACCGCCAACAGACTCATTAAAAGCACCATCAAAGAGGTGAGGTGGTCATCCTGGCAATGCATGCAAGTGTTATGGTATGATTTTGGTACTGATTTGTTTATATGTGTGTGTGTTTAGGAGCAGGAGAAGGCCGAGAAAGTGTCAAAGCGTGAGTCTACTCTGAAGGAGGTGGAGAGCAGCACCAAACAGCTCCGAGAACTACTGAACACCAGCGCTGGAGCCTCGTTACAGCCGAGTGATGACGTCAAGGTATGTTGGATGTTGCACAGGCTGCAGTAGTCCAGGGCTCGCCACCTAGACAGATGGTAGTGGAGGCTTGAGTGGAAGTCCTGTGATTGTTGTCCTCTATCGCCCTCTGCTGGCTAACAGCGAATGTGTTTGAAGCTTCAGTCACCGTGAGTTCTATGTGAAAATGTAAAATCACCAAGCACCAATTTGAAGATTTCAAGAAAGTGATATTTGGGCTACTTTTCTCATCAGCATCCCCTCACTGTAGAGAGAATGAATGTGTGGAAGTGTAACTCAGCCTTAGATGCCTCCCTTTCCCTCTGCAGACCCTGTACGAGCGCTGCGATCGGCTGAGGCCGAGCCTGTTCCGCCTGGCCAGCGACACGATGGACGACGACGCGGCTCTGGCGCAGATCCTCGCGGCTAACGACGAGCTAACGCTTGTAGTAAATGCCTACAAAGAACGAGTGGAGAGGAGGGAGAGTGACGGTGGACGAGAAAGAAGCAGAAGTGAGGAAGAAGTGGAGGGTAAAAATAATGGTAGGCTGTTAGTCGTCCCTGTGGAGAACACCTTGACCTTGCGCTTCGCTCTGCTCTGTTCTGCTTCTATCTTTCTATCTAATCCTGTTTGTTCTTATTCCTCCAGCTCCAAGGAGTCCCAGAGAGGTTAAAAGCTACCACCTCATCGACCTGTCAGCGCTGGACTCTCCGAAGACGCACAGAAAAGCTGATTCACTGCCAACCTTCGAATCTTCTCCGCCCACGTTTTCCTCTCTTCTGGAAAGTACCTTCCAGTCAGTGTCTGACCAGGACTTTCATGAGTTAGGTAGGCCTGTATTTATACCTTCCTCCAGTTTGTTCTCTTTGACGGTGATGAATATGTTTCAGAATGTAATGATGTGGCGTCCTGTATTTACAGAGTTAGATAATCTGGTCTCAAAACCGTCTCAAGAGTCGTCCAGGTCGTATTATGAAGAGCTACTGCAGGTGAGGCTCTGCTGTGAAGATGAAGGTTTAGAGGTGGCTTTTATTGGGAAGAGCGCGTAACATAGTTCATCCTTTTCTGTCAGCTTAACGGAGACCATCAGATGAAGACTGCTGAGCAGAATGGAGGGCGAGGCCTTGTGCTGAGAGCTCGTGGATGTGGGGGGAGCAGCGCGACATCAAATGGGATGAACATTTGGTAAGTATGGAGAAAAGGAGGCTCATGAGGGCCTAAATGGCATTCCATGCATCAGAACTCTTATTTTGTTTTTCAGTGTCGGTTTCTGCCTCATCATCAGTTAGTCTCTAGTCCAGGATGTGCTATTTTACACACTTATCTAACATGACTCCTCTGCCAGGCCACTCCCTCACTATCAGCAACTCGGTGACGTGCCTCCTGTGAAATCGGAGGACAGCTCGTGTCCCTCACATGTCCTGAAAAACATCTTCGTTCCGGTGGAGACGATCAAATCCAGTACGTTCCCAAAGGAAGAAACAGCGGTCCTGTTTTTCTGCTTCACATCTGTTCTGTTTATGGGCGTCTTGTCTGAATGCCTGTTTCTCCTTTGTTTGTAGGTCATCTCGAGCCGATCACTCTGTTCGATCAGGCCGGGGTCCACGTCTCTCTCCATTTTGCCAAAGACTCTCCGACGGGTCATCCAGGCGTCGCGGTGGTCGTCATCTCCACGGTGAACACGTCTGCCCTCCATGTGAAAGACTTCCTGTTTCAAGCTGCCGTTCCAAAGGTAATAACATAACAGGGACCATCAACCATGACAGACAGACATGTAATAGATGTGTGTACACAATACACAGTATGATAAACTGTGACCATATGTTTATTTGTATGTATATTATGAGTATTTCTGTACTTTTTTTTCATTTTCTAGATGAGCAGATGACTTAGAAAAATAATAAACCATGCAATCGTTATTCAGTGTTTAAGTTGTAGCTGGCGCCCCCTCCTGGAGCCATCTGTCAGAGCCCCCTGTGAATACTTCTTTACTTTCTCTGACATTTCATGCATTGTCTTTCACAGCCGACTTGTTTTCCATTAATGAGTTGAACTTCCAGTTAACTGTCAGCTGAATTCCTCTCCTGCAGACCATGTTGGTGAAGCTTCAGCCTGCCTCAAGGACACACCTACCTCCTTACAACCCTGTCCTGCCTCCACCTGCCATCTCCCAGGTCGTCCTATTGGCCAATCCTCAGATGGTGGGTATGGGGAGCGTTGCTGGCTTAGATTATTATGTTAGTGCCTGATGGAAGTGCCTCCATCACTGTTACTTACAGCACAAAGAACAGAAGTACTTGTATGTCAGAATCCTTACATTTCAATGTGCTGTTGCACTGTTGTTTAGTTTAGTACTCAGATGTTTACTTGAGTAAAAGTCAGAAGTAAAAGTCCTGCATTCAAAACTTAACCAAAGGTAAGTACTCATTATGCAGAAAGGCCTATTCATGAATAATGTATATTATATTATTGGCTTTTTTAAAAGTGGAGCTCATTTTAATTTATCACCTAAACCTATAATAATACATCATAATGTATTTGTTGATTACATTTGTATTGTTAATATGAATCTGAAAAGTAACTTTGGTTATAAAATGAGTGTAGTGGAGTTAAAAGGGCTTGATTATGGATAATGTATAATGGAAATACTCAAGTAAAGTACCTCAAAGTTGGACCTAAGTACAGTACTTTTGGGTTGTTTTTTTATTTCCTTGTTTTGACATAAGTTTCTTTCTTTCTGAAATGTTAAATAGACCATAATATTCAGTAATATTCACATGTGTGACATGAAAGATACAGACGAATTGGACATTATAATACTGTCCAAATTGCAGTGAACTGCAGAGTTAGTGGAAGAAGACAGCTGAGATCAGTTACCCTGAACTACAGTCGCTGATGCATTGGATCGCTCACTGCAGCGTGTGGCAGCTATCCGTTTGCATTTCATTATTTATTCATTCGGTTTCTCCGTTTGTCTCCATTAGCGAAAGCTGCGTCTGCGCTACAAGCTGACACTGACACACGGAGACAAGCAGCTGAACGAGAGCGGAGAGATCGACAGCTTCCCCGACTGGCCCTCTTTGATTGGCCGCTAAAAACGTCAGACTTGGATTACAAAGAAATAAAACTCTGGACGTGTCTTTGCGGGACACTGAAATCTAGATTTTGAGATCACAGAGAGTAAAGTGAACTCAACGAAAAGGTGGGAAACTGGTGACCACGCCTGCAGCCGATCCTCATGACGTCAAACAAGCATCAGGTCTGTGTTTTCTTAAAGATCCTGTGTTTTACCTTGAAAGACTTTTCTGCATTTTAGAGCGTAGTAGCAAGCATTACAGAAGCCAAGGAACAATCTTAAAGAGATTTATATTACTCTAAAAAGGTGGAAAGACTCTGTTTCACACCTAAAAATGTTCAGGTGGGTTTGGTACATCCCTGATTGTACCTGGTTCAGGTAAATTCAGGTATTCTGCTGTTAGTGTGCTGTTTTTTCTGTTGCTGCCTGTCGCTCAGCTGCACTTTGATAACACAGTATGTTCACTGTATCCATGTGTATGCTCACATGTGGCCGGTTACATGTCTGCATATGAAGTTTGCTGTTGTGCGATTCAAATTCAAAAGTGCCTTAAGATGGAAAAGGTTGTTCTATGTGTTTATTAAGAATGAGGCTGCCTTAAGGAGTGTGTGTGTGTGTGTGCATGTGAGACCTTCTGAGCTTAAAGCACAAGCAAATGGAGGAAATATCTTTGTTTGTTATGACGAAAACAGGCAACATTTAGAGAAAAGCAAAGCAAAGTCGAAAGCAAAATTTCCATTCTGACATGCGGCCTGAGAGAAATGTGCTGCAGATACAGAAAACATAAGCAAATACAGAAATGCTACAACGTCAACACAACATAAATGTAAATAACATCGACAGCTTGGAAACGAGCAAAGTATGTTCATTTTAGTTTTAGATGCCAGTTTCACCTTTTATTGCCTTTTCTAATTGGGAGCATATTCATCATACTGGTTACATGGTACAAAGTTGACCAAATAACTGCCTGAATCAGAATTAACCTCATTATGTCTCGGGGGTACATTGAGGCTCTTATTGTGAAAAAACAGGAAGCGTTGTTGTTCATGAAGCTGCTGTGAACATGGCCATCGCTGTCCAATAACTTAAGAAGGTTATCTACTTATTTAATGTTGTTGGGGTTTTATTTTTCACAATAAAAGCACCCACTTCCTCCCAATACATTACAACATATAACAGGAAGTTATTTGGCCAACTGAATGTAACGCAACCAGCAACCAAGTATTAACATTCAACTTCTGTTGTTTTGAAGCTTTCTGTGGTTGCTTGTTTTCTGTCATTTCTTCACAAACAGGACGCTTTATCACACTGCTGGATGTATTTCTTAATTTGTTGTTGTTGAAGTCACGACAGGATCAGTGTTTCCTGATTGGTTGTTTTGTGAAGTTTTATACTTTGAGCCTAGAGCAACAAACTCATCTCTGACTGTCAGGTTTACACAAGTTCAAAACAGGATGATTTAAAGCCAATCTGGGTGTTTCCTTTGACTGCTCGTCCGCCTCTCATCTGTCAGTCCATCAGTGTTGATCTGCCATATGTCATCAATAAATACAAGTGCAGTCTGCATCACAGCAAAGCTCAGAATCTGTCTAAATCATCCCAGTCCAAGAACAACAAAGGGTTTTATGGTAATTTAGTAATGAATACATTTATATTCACTACCGATTATTTTCAATATAGATCAATCTGTCCAGTAGATTTTTAAAAATGCCCGTCACATTATCCCCCAAATATAAATGAATCAAAATAGTAATAATTGTTTCAGGTCTATTTTATTTTGGCGGTTTGTTATTTACTAAAAGTTTTCCTTTGAGAACTGGAATTTCCTTTAATTACTCCAATTAAATATTAAATGATTACTGATAACTTTGTTCTTTATACACACTGAACTTTAATCTTTCTTGTAGACAAACTGCACATTTTTCATGTTCAGTCGACCTTCAACGTACAAAAACGACTAATTTACAGTAGAAATTAACTGCAAGTTTACCAATTTAACATTGTTTTGTTTTCTACTATATTTAGAACAAAATTAATCATTCTTTCTAGTAGCACTGCAACTCATCACTATTTGAAATCATTGATCAATTATCAATGATCTATTAATAAATCCATCAAGTCTATAAAAAGTAAAAAAAAAAAAAAAAGCAAAAAATTGTTTTGTTACTAATATTTAGGTAATAATAATGCAACACTAAAAGTGAATATTCTCAAATTTAATAAGCTGGAAGCATCAAATGTTGGTCATTTTTGTTTGATAATTCAATATTTTCAATTCAATTCATTTAATTTGTTAATTCCTTTGATTAATCGACTAATTATTCAGTTTGGAAATTCTGGGGAAATTACAGACCCATCAAATAAAGTGTCAAATACGTACTACTTGGTGTATCATGGTGGGTGAATCCGTTCTGGTATTACTCAGAGTAGAAAAATGACCTGCGAGGGAAAACACCGACTTCATCGATCATATTTATTATATGACATCAGCAGATTAAAATACATGTTTATTATGTACATATATGTAACAGGGGTGTTACTAGATAAAGTGCCAAATACCATTTTTTTTACAAAAACAAAACAAAAAAAAAAGGGATTTGTGGAAGACCATCACACCCGTTACCCTGGTCCCACAGTTCATTGCTTCGCGGTCGAGTAGCCACCTTGCCTGGAGGAAGGCTGAATTGCTCAGTGCTGGTCGTGGGACAGTTTGGCACGATTCAGGGCGGGAGCGGTGAAACTGTCGCGGTGGGATGAATACTGGCTGCTTTTGTTCGCTGTTTCCAAATGTGAGCCGGCGTCGACGCGTACGACAGGTCGGCCTTCTGAGCTGCGAATGCTCCCACCGCATCAGTCCAGACGTTATTGAGAGATCCAGCATGTTTGCTTTAAGGTTCGTGTGTGAGGAGGCTAAACTGTTCCTAGACCAGAGCCCAAAGGTATTCCCAGCATCCTGCTCACGTGTGGGAAGTTCTTGTAGTAAATATAAGATGACAGACTACACTTCCCAGACTTCCTGCTTTTTTTTTTTCTCTTTTCTGACATCCAGAGGAAGTTGACATTCTTTTAACAGTTATTGGTCGGCGTGTGTGTGGCGGTATCTTCCTCATAAACGAGACAGTGACAGAGAGGATGATGGGTAGCACTTATTTGCATGTACGTATTTCGGGTTCTTTTAGATTTTCAGGAGCTACAAAAGGTCGATTAAACGGGTTCCCCTCCCTTTTACTGTCCCCCAGTTTATTCCCTACGGCAGTGATGGATGTACAGATACTCGGTGATGAAGACTCTGGTCCAGTTGATCAACAATCTGCCTGTTTCGGGAAGGCGGAGGCTCCGGCCAGGTTTGTCGCGGCGTCTTCGGTGTTCGTCCGTGAAGGTTAAGACGTCGGCCTTCGGCTGAGAGGTCACATGACAAAGTGGTCAGAGCAAAAAGGGCGACGTCGGCTCTTCGTCCTCCTCCATGACAGTCGTACAGCAAGCTGTCGAAGCCTTTCTTCCTCCTTTACGTACTTCTTCGTCTCGCCGTAACCTTTCTTTGCTGACCCTGTTCATTTCTGTTTTTACACCAACTAACTTTCTTCTTCCTCTTGCACCTCTTCTTCCTCTACCTCCTCCTGTCCAGTTTCATCCTCCGCTGGCGCCTCCTCCTCCTCCTCTGCTCCTTCCAACTCTCCTTTCACTTCTTCAGCATCTTCCATTTCTCCTACCACCCCTTCTTCCTCCTCCTCTTTCTCCTCTGTCTCTGCTGCCTCCTCTTCCTCTTTCTCCTCCACCTCTCCCTCCTCTGTTTCCACTTCTTCCTCCTTGTTTGCCGTCTCCTCTTTCCCCTCTACCTCTTCCTTTTCCAAAGTTTCCTCACCTTCTCCTTCCTCTTCCTCCTTTTCTCCTTCATCGTCACCCACTTCCTGCTCTTGATCTCCTTCCTCCTCTTCTTTAGTCTCCTCATCCTCCGCTGCATCGTTCACTTCCTCTTCCACTTCATCTGTCTGCCCTTCTTCATGTTCTGCTTGGTCGTCTCCTTGTTTCACCTCCTCCTCTTCTTCTCTAGTCTCCTCCTCCTCTTCATCATGGACTCCGTTGTGTTCGCTGTTGTGATTCTCCTCGTCCTCTTTCTCAGTTTCCACATGGTTCTGTTCCTCGCCTTCTGGCTCCGCCTGGTCGTCCTGCGTTTGCTCTTCGGCGCCGTCATGGCAGATGGCTCTCCGCCCACTGTTTCTGTGGTGTATGTGGTTGTGGTTGTTGTGCTCCAGGTCCTCCAGGGTGAGTTCGAACTGGAAGCGGTCGTGCTGTAGGTGTCTGTCCGGCGGAGGTGAGGGAGACTGGGGCATGGTGTTCAGATACCACTCCCGGTTCTCCTCCAGCGTGTCCAGCAGCTCCTGGGCGTCTGGGTGCACCAGGTCGGCCCACGTCTCCCACAGCGGGTGGACGATGTAGTCGATGAAACCCACCTAGAAAAGAAAAAGAGTCACATCTGAGGCCTTGGTGGTAGGTGGTGTTAGAGAAATAGTTTTTGGAGAAATTATTTGCTTTCTTGCTGAGAGATAGACGAGAGGGTGAAACAGCTAGCCTGGCTCTGCCCAAAGGTAACAAAATCCACCTACCAGCACCTCTAAAACTAATTTACACGTCATAACCATTTGTGGTTTCACTGGGAACTTGCTTAATGTTTTTTTGCTATAAATGAATTATAATACATTCAGACATTACTTTCCATTGGGTACTTTAAATACTTAGGCAAATATAACACACTAAATAAAGATGGTGAACATGGTAAACATTTTGCCAGCTGAACCTCAGCATGTTAACTTTATCAGTGTGGGCATATTACCAGTGTTTTGCCTGAACACGTTCATTGAACGATAGTTCATGAACTCGTTCATATTTTGGGCGAACATGAACTGAACGTACTGTATTACTGCCTGATGACCGTTACTGTGAACTCGTTCATTCTGGTGTCTGTGAACGGCACGCTCTCTCAGTTTAACTGAGCAGCAAGGAGGCGTCGTATGATCATTTTAACGAGTTTTATGACAAGGTCGGTGAGGATGGGAAAAATCTGACATTTCTGTGCAAACTTTGCCCGCTGGCTTTCAAAAAGAAAGTCCACACTTCAGTCACATGGAGTGAAAGCTGCAGCTGCTACTAGTGTGGACTGAATGGACAGCAACAAAGCGTTAAAGCAACAATGGGGAAATGCTGTCCCCTCAATGCTAATGTAAACCATGGTTGGATAAGGATTTAAAATTGGATATGAAGATGATATCTGACGCATAGTTGCAGAGTTAAAACTGATAAAATAACTGCTGTCTGTGGCTCTATCTGGGCTGTGGCAATAGTTTTGAAAAATAATAGCTCGCAGCAACAAATGGGAAAAAAAGAACCATGAACTAGTTCATTTTTAGAACGTGAACTTAGTTCAAAACTTTGTATTATGAACTATGAACTGAACTAGTTCATTTTAAAATTTGTGAACTGAACTTTGAACTAGTTCATGTAGAAAGTGAACTTTCCCAACACTGCATATTACTTAGTCCACCCTTGATGTAGCCCGTTAGCATGTAACTCAAAGCACCACTGTGCCAAAATACAGCATCACTGAGCCACTAGCACGGCTTACAGAATAGCTTGGTTAAAGGCCCAACCAGTAATAAAAGCACAAGAGTATGAATTATTACTCTACATATTGTTTAACATTTTGCATTTCTGTTATTGGTTTTAGTGAAAATTTGAACTGATGTGTTTACAACTACGCATGATCTACACAAACAATTTAGAAAACATACAGTATGTTGTTGTCGACCGTCTTTCTGTTGATAAAAAGATGTAGAAAACAATTCAAGAATGATAAAATCATTGTCCTGCCTGAAGAGGTGTTGACTCATCTCAAAGGTCTTTTTTGAAGATGCAGTTTGTGTTTTTTGTTAAGCAAACATCTTGGTTAAGAGTCAGTGTTGACATGACAGGATCTACGTGTGACCGCTTTTCCTCTTTGCCAAATCTTCCTGTGCGGTGTCATTTCATCACCATGAAACACTTCAGAAAACTGTGGGGTTTGTGAATGACACTAACAATGACCTCAAACATGACGAACCGCTCTTCTGACTGTTGCATCATACTGTAGCTGTTTCTGTTATTTTGTCCGCTAGCGTTGCTTGTTCATGGTCCATTATCCAGTTTCCATTTCATCAATCTGGATTCACTGTATTAACAGTGACACAGTTAAAGGGGAAGGTGGAGAGAGATCGAGTGTTACCTGACTCTTCTCCACTGAAGCGGTGTGTTTGTCACACATGGCGCTGATCTCCATCCCTCGCTCTCGCTCTTTGTCACCCTGTCGAAAGAACTCCTCCATGATCCTCTCCGTCCACTGCTGGTACAACGGCAGCGTCTTGGTGGGGTTGCTCAGGTCTGCACAGTGCACCATGTTCCTCAGCACCTAAGCACACACACATTGAGAGTGTGTAACATTGCATTCATACAGTTCAGCAGACACGTGTCACATGGCTGACCGTGGTCTGTGTGAGCAGCTGCACCAGCATGCATAGCGTTACCTGTATCCGTTCAGTATAGTGGTCCAGGAGCAGCACACCAGAGCTGGTCACCTTCTTGGTCTCCACCATGGTCTTCAGGTCAGCCAGTAGGGTCATGTGTTTGGACATATCTGTGGCCAACACCTGCAGCCATTAAGACAGGAAGGCAAAACTAGAAAAGAGGCACAATGATCCAAAGCTGAGCGTAGAGACAAAACAGGCTTTAGGTTAATTCGTATAAAACAGTAACTGCTGACAAAGAGCACTTTTCATGGACCAGGTATTGCAAACGTTAAACAGAAAGTATTTCTATGTTGTAGTTTTGGAAGAAATCCAGTTCTTGAGCTGACTGAGAGTCCTGAGGTTCATGGAGACGCTGGCTCTAATGTTGAAAAGGCTTTTAAAAAGCAGCTAACCAGATAAGATCGGATAGATTTCACTGAGATGAAAAACCTTACTTCTAAGAGGCTCCTGGTCAAGATAGGCAGCAACGAGTTACAGACAAACAGCATAAAAAAGACGATGATTAAACAAAATGAATTTGTACAGTCTTGAATAAACAAAACTGACATTAAGAATCAACCTCGAGAGTTGTATCAATTATCACATCCAAGAAAGAGCTGAAAGACAAATCTAAAACTATCATGATAAAGAAGGCAATTCTCAGCATTGGCAGCCAGAAGAGAAGCTAACCAACCAAAATAAGCTGAAGCAGAGGTGAAATGACGCTTTGTGTGTATGTTTATAATGAACTGGCGGGTGTGAGATGAGGCAGGAAATGATCTGACCATATCGATGACGAGCTTGCGAAGACTCTGGCGCTGGCGCTTGGTGAGGTTCTGGAAGATGTCACAGTTTTCCTGGTGCAGAAGCTTGAAGCCCACGGCGAGGTGGTGGTTCTCCAAAACCGACTCATCGTTATACATGAGGGCCAGCTCTGAGTCTGCATGCAGAGGAGGAGGGCGTAAACACAGTGTGTGGAAATAACTAAAGCAAAGGCAAAGGCAAATTTATTTGTATAGCACAATTCATACACCAGGCAATTCAAAGTGCTTTACAGAGGCATAAAACTACATTAAAATCCTAAATAGAAAATACATTTCAAAGAAAGAGAGAAAGAAAGAAATTAGAAGAGAATAGAAAAATAAAAATAAAATAAAATACACTTCAAGGAAAATTAAAAACAGAAGCCAGTAAAAGACAATAATTTAGCATTTAGAATGATTAAAATCATTGAGCAGATATATTTACTTTAAGTAAAAGCTGTAGCAAATAATAAAGTTTTCAATCCTGATTTAAGTGAGCTGACAGTTGGTGCAGACCTCAGGTGTGCAGAGAGAATGTTCCACAGGTGAGGAGCATAATAACTGAAAGCTGCTTCACTTTGTTTGGTTCTGATTCTGGGAACACACAATAGACCTGTCCCTGATGACCTGAGAGGTCTGGATACTTCATATGGAGTTAATAAATCTAGAATATATTTTGGTCCTAGACCATTTAATGCTTTGTAGACCAACAGTAAGATTTTAAAGTCTATTCTTTGATTCACAGGAAGCCAATGTAGTGATCTGAGGACTGGTGTGACATGGTCCATTTTTCTGGTGTTTGTAAGGATTCGTGCAGTCAGTTGTAGTTGCCTAATTGTTTTTTTTGTCTAGGCCAGTAAAGACTCCACTGCAATAGTCCAACCTACTGAAAATGAATTCATGAACAAGTTTTTCCATGTCTTCTTTGGACAGACATCCCTTAATTCTGGTTATATTTTTCAGGTGGTAGTAGGCTGATTTGGTAATCAGCTTTAAATGGTTGTTAAAATTCAGGTCAGAATCAATAATTACACCAAGATTTCTGGCTTTATCTGTTGTTGTCAGTGACATGGAGATAAGGTGAGCACTGATCCTTGACCTTTCATTTTTGGGGCCAAATACAATCACTTCTGTCTTATCTGCATTAAGCTGAAGCAAATTCTGGCACATCCACTCATTGATTTGATGAATACACTCACTCAGTGAAAGTAAGGGACTGTAGTCATGTGATGACACAGAAATATAAAGTTGTGTATCATCTGCATAAGTATGATAAGAAATATTATGATGCACCATAATCTGAGCTAGGGGCAACATGTAGATATTGAAAAGAAGTGGTCTGAGAATGGACCCTTGTGGCACCCCACACATTATCTTTTTACCAGACACAGTTCACATTTTGTGTGTGTGTGTGTGTGTGTGTGTGCGCACTCACTGGTGTTGATGAGGAACTGATTGGAAACTCCAGGGTGGTCAACATCATGGATAGCTGCAGCGAACAGAGCGGCGAGGATCTCCAGGTCAGTGAAGACGGCCTGAAAGGGACAAAAGGGCAGAGGAAGACAGATGAGATCAGAGAAAATGAGACTAGAAATTGATGACCCTCAAGCACACACATTATCATTTCCATTCATTATTTTAAAAGGTACAGCGTGTAAGAATTGGACACATGTCAAAGGTCACTCCAAACATATCGCCAGGGTAACCACAAACTGCTGCTCACTGCACTCTTTTCTGTAAGTTTCTATGGCTGTAGCTACTAGCTGCTGTTAGCTAGTTAGCTCAGTTAGCTGTGCAGCTTGTGGCCCCATTAGCTGACTGGAGTCTGCGCTCAGTGAGTGCTCGGAGCACTGGGGGATTGTTGGTGTTTACACAGTGGGAAATGGAAGCACGCTCAGGAGCCTTCCAGCGAACACGGACACATCGTGACAGAACACAGGCTCAGAGAACAACGGCGGCCAGTTTGACAACAGCGAAAAACAGTGCTGAGGTGATTTACAGCAGCTCCCACCAGGACTCTGACTCCAGGGTCAGCAAAGTATGGCGGGCCGGGACAGGAGGGGTGTGAAACGGGAGAGGAGCGAGAGGAGGGTCAGTGCGTAGAGCCAGAATAATTTCACATCTAACTTGCAGAACCAAACCAGAGTTGGTGATTGCTGGAAAGACAAACCATCCACGTCTGTCCAGACTCATTTAAAATATGCAGTGAAGACTTCAAGGGAACTGAACGAAGGGCACTAAGTGTGTTTGTAGCAAAACAGAATGTGATTGAGTTCATAATGATACTACTTTGTGGAGCAGAAGTGTAAGTGTAATACTCAGGTACCCCAAAACTGTACTGAAGTATTGCGCTTGAGTAAATGTACTTAGCCCCTGAAGGTTGACGTAGTACAAATGACAGTTGTGGCAAATTAAAATATTACGCTTTTGAAAACAGCCATAAGGTTTTGAGCAGGTGTATTTGTTTGTTTAAATGAACAAATAAATATTTTTGTTGGTGTTAAACATTTATCACTGTGCCCTGGGCTGGGCCATAATCATCTCCCAGCCAGAATGAATTATGAACTATGAAAGAAACGTGCTTTGTCAAACAGAATAATGAAAGCTTTTCTATGGCTGAAGCCGTATCTGTCCACTTCAAGCACAAAGCAACCAGAATGTGTGTGTGTTTGAGTGCATTCGTCAACATACATCAAGAGCAGGTGTGGAGAGGAGGACGTGTGTGGACTGGGTGACATCTGCAGCATGGAGGCTGTTGTGGTACGCTACGTTTCCATGGTAATGGTCCTCCAGGGTCATCACATAAGTGACAAAGGTGTCGACTGGGATGCGGAACGTCTTCAGCAGCTCTCGCTCCTGAGGAGGGAGGAGAGGAGACACAACGGGAGAACGTCATGTGCATCAGAAAACACACACTCTCTCTCACACACACACACACACACACACACACACACACACTTATTTTGTTTACCTGGAAGATGGCATACATGATGCAGCTGAGAGGTCTGTTGTTGGAGAATTCTGCTACTCTGAATATGTTAAAACTCCACTTGTCCAGATCCTCCAACTCCTGTTCAAACACCACACACACACACACACACACACACACACACACACACACACACACACAGAAACAAACATAATATGAAAATACGAACGCTTATTCCACTCGATGCTTCATTAAAGGTGCACCAGAATTTAACGTAGAGCTACACAATAAACCAAATGTATCAAAGTACGAACATCATGGATCACTTAAACTCAATTTACTTGTAATGCGAATTTTTAAAAAAATGCCCAAATCACATATAATTCAACAGCAAAGCAACAACAACCACTGACGTCCACCCACAAACTGAACCAGCCAAAGAGTAAATACTTCAGAGCTCAAACAATCAGCTATTTGAAGCTTCCTGCTTCACGAATATGACTCTTTACTTGTTATAGACCAAAACAATTAATCAGTTAAGACAAAGAATAGATACCATAACTTCTCTTCTCGCCCCATAATGAGCTGATCTTAAGTCACCCCTTGATGTTAGCACTTAGCTCAAAGCACCGCTGTGCCGACAGCCTTGCAGCACTGGGAGTGTGGCTATACTCTTATGTATATGTAGCATAGTTACATCTGAGTGAAGATGCAGAACCAGGGACAGTTTCCATCTTACTGTGGGCTGGAATTAAACAATGAGGCCCCCGAGCACATAAAAGCAGACAATCAATAGATTCTATCTTTTTGGGCAGCGTTTGGGTTCAGTAGAAAGTCTTACAGCCTTAAAACACACAAAAAAAACTCATTTGATTTCTTTAAAAATAAAAAAAAAAACATCTCTATTCACAGAGCACAGTCAAAGTCTGAGCAGCGATTGATCTGTGCAACTCATTTTATGTGAGTCAGAGAAAAAGAGACAGACAGCGAGACCTTGGCGAGCTCATCCTCGTGGTCTGTGTTGACACCGAAGCGAGGCATTGAAGTGCTGGAGAGGCTCGAGCTGTGAGACAGTTTCCTTACTCCGCTGATGTGACTCATAGGCTTGTCTTTCAGAGTAGGAGACGGGATTTCCACTTCGTTCTGCTTGTCTACGGATTGGCGGACAAACACACACGCAGATTTATTGTTTTTAATGTGGCAAAGGTGATAATCGAGACAAGGACAGACATCGCATTCTGGTCCCACTCACCCATGAAGGTGCTGGAGATGTATTCAGACACCTGGTTACCAGAGCGACTCATCTCCGACAGGTGGGACAGCTCCCTGTTCAGCATCCTCTTAAACTGTGGCAGAATGAGAGCAAAACGAAGACACGAGCCAATGATGCGCTGTTTCTGTAACGTTTGGACACTAAGGGGAAATGTGTTCATCGTGTAGTAGTTTATAGTCATAATACAGTTCAGCATAGAGACCTACACACAGAAGATATTTGAGTATGATCAGCCGTAATTACGAAACAAACATTTCTTTTATCCAAACGTTGTGACAAAGAGCAGAACTGTGGCAGAATACTCTACAGTTGAACAATGAGTTTTACTATTGTAAATAACAGTAACAATAAACAAAAGGTGTCAGTAAATCACTGTAAATAATAAATATAATTAAATGTATTGTGATCATTGTGTTTTTTGTTGCTGCTGCTGTTGTTGCTTTTTTTAAATATAATGTTATTCTTTATCTTCTCCATCTGATCTTGTTCTGTTCAGCACTTTGGGCTGCATCTTTGCATGAAAGATGCAAATAAGATTAGAACCCTTATAGGAGAAAAAGTTGAAAACTTAGACACAGAAAGACGTGTTAAAATCCATAAAAATGTCTTTTCTGTTTGTTTCATACACTGTGCGCTGATGAGCCTGCTGACATGTGGCTTGGACTGGTCGGGTCAGTGACGACTGCGTACCTTGTTGGAGGCCATTTCGCTGACAGAGCGGTGTGTCTGAATGGTCTCCAGCTGGTCCAAGCACCAGTCCAGCTCCTCCAGCGTGTCCAGGGCGAGCTGCTGGTACTGCTGGTCTGATAGTGACGCCCTGGGACTGACGCACACCCCGCCCAGAGGAGACCTCCTGAGGACGCAACAGTTAGACCCACATCAGCAACAAGTTAGCAATGGCCTCCTCACCTGCATCTATTTAGACTGCCATTTATTACCAATCCCACATATAGTTCTTTAAGCTTATAGCCTTGATTGTCTTTAGTTTTATAATTGTTTCAGTTCAAGATTAAAAATGTTTTGTATTCCTTTCCTTTCTGCTGTGTTGATACAATATAAATGTGTCTCTCTTTCTCTTCCTGTTATGAAATAGTGACTGTTCTTCATCCATAACAGTTGGCATTGCTTTGGGTTTGGTAGCTCACTGGCTGGTTAGTGGGATATTTCAAGACAATGAGTTGTACTGACTTGACTGTTGGTGTAGAGACGTTGGCAAGAATGGTGAAGTTGCTCCGCACTGATCGCAGACTGGCCAGTACCTAAATAATCACACAGTATCACAGGATATAAACAGAAAAACCTCAGAGAAATATTCATGTAGCCCTTTTCCAGGAGCAGTTAAAATGATGTAAAATTAAGTGAGACTCACTTGAGCAAAAGGTGTGACGATGAAGTCCTCTGCTGTGTGCCTGAGAGAGGAACAGACAGGTGGAAATAAGAGAGGAAGCAGAAATATTTCCCCTGAAAACATGGACACACACACACACACACACACACACACACTCTCCCCCCCTCTTGCTCATTCTTTCTGTCTTCCTGAGTCTCACCCTTCGCTGGCGAGGGAGGAGTTACGCGAGACGGTCTTGGGCGACATGTCGTAGTCGGAGTCAGAACGGTAGAGGAAGGACTCTCTTCTCTGGCCCTGGGGAAAGGAGGTGTGCAGGGTGAGGCCTGGACTCTGCGAACCCAGCGGGGTGTGACCTGGCGACACGCCGTTCTCTGCTTCATAGCTGGAGCGCAGGGAGAGGAGGAGAAGTCCGATGGTTAGAGAGGAAAGGAAGGACGCATCCTGCAAAGCTCCCTGCAAGGCCAAAGCGAAATTGTGTGCGAACCTGTCAGCGTCCGCTTGTGTGATGGAGATGCGTGGCGGGATGCGGAGGGGAAGAGTTGTTGGACGCGACACATTGTTCAGGACCTCCGGTGAACGGGTGCGGTCTCGAGGGCGGAGCCAGCAGGGAACCTGTAGAGGTGGAGGCAGGGCTTGTAGGTGATACTACACCACAGGTGCACAATCTGTCTTCAGTTCAAGGCTGGGAAACCGTCCACTGCCCCAAAAGCCCCAGATTATTTTTTCCTGTTATTCTCGGCAGCCCACTGGTTTCAGTAAATATGAAATTCAATTATTTCTGAAAGAACTGATCACTTGGCAGCAGACACACAAGATAAGAACACATTACTGATTTCATATCACCTTTTCGGCTGATATAACAAACTTCCTGGCGAATACTATTTGGAGTTGCGATGTGTCCACATGGCAAATGTACGTCCAGTATTTAATCTTTTAGCTCTGTTTTGCTCTTCACCAAATCCTGAGAACAACAAATGACTCTTTAGGTGCTAAAGGCTCAACTAAGTTCACCAGCTACTCGCTAACTTTGCTGTTTGGTGGTAGGCAGGAAGTTTAAATCGGGTTAATCAGTATTTCCACTTAAAGAGCTGCCTGCTGCTGCTGCTGCTGAAACTAAACAGTGTTACACATTGTTATTCCATCTACTGTTAATACAAAAATGTTGATTAATGCAGCTTCAGTGTATCACACCCAGTTTACATAAAATCTTCTCAGTGTTACACTGTCGCTGCATGATCATGCATTTAAAGCTGATTTGGAATGACGTCACTGCATTACCTCATACTGACTCTGGGTTAACTGTTCTGAAATTAGTGGAAGCCAGTGGATCCCTGTGGTGGAAGGGATCATCATATTCCTAAAATCAGCGGTATGCTCCTTTAATTTTATGTGCACATGTTCACATGCCCATAACTCATTTTTTTACCCCAGGGCCCCAAAGCATGTTAACGCGCCCGCGCTGCCTTTCAATACCTGGAGACTAGACGAGAGTCTTCTGCTCCTCCCCCTGCGCAGCTCAGCCCCCAGCGTGGCCCCAGACGTGTAAGATCGGCTGTAGCGAGATGACTCCGCCTTCTCCCCAGCACCTGTTATATCTGTGTCATTGCCCTGTGAGATGGGGGGAGGGCAGGTGAGGGAAACAGACATGCAGCAAGAGAGACATTTTTTCATTTGTCTTTGCAAAGAAAACTCATACTGTGTATCTAATAATAAAACAGTCAGAAATTAAAATTTGAGAACTTGGTGCATACCCTTATAACTTCGGCACATTTACCAAACCGTGCTGATTTGCCACGTTCACATTCTGAGGAGTGAAGAAACTTATCGATGCGTGTGTGTTTGCATGCGTGTGTGGCTGCGCGTGTGTTCGGCTACATGCGTGTGTGGCTGTGGCTGTGTGTGTGTCTGGGATAAGGCCTCTACAGACTGAGCTCTTAGAGGCTGATCTGCACTGCAGTACCGTAGCAACAAAACACTAGGGGAATGGTAGCAGTTGCTAGGCAACAGTGCCGTGTTGCTTCCATGCTGCGTTTGATGTCGTCCAGACCCAGATGTGGAAAGATGCTCACATCCACATCCACACACACACACACACACACACACACACACACACACACACACAGCGTACACAAACACACAAATGTATGGGCACCGGCTCGGCATGATCAATAAAAGAGTGTTTGAATAATGCATGGCATTATGTCCTTCAGCCGAGGCGTTAGCTTTGAGAGAAAATAGCTCGTTGACACAGCGCACTCATTTAGCTGGGGCTCATTTACATACAGGACTATGACTGACTGAGAGGTTCACACTATGTGAGCGGACAGGAGGAGACAGACTGTCCGCTCCGACTCCTGAGTGTGTTCACAGACATCGACAACAAGAACAAAGGGACTCCTGGATGTGTGGAAGTCACAAGGTTTGCATGTCATCGTGAGCATTCAAGCAAACACACACACGCACACAGTCAAGTCGGACGGTCTGCCCTGCCTGGTATCTACTCTCATGGAAACGTGAGACAAAGTTCAGCTGATGTTCTCGAGTTCATCCCCGGTTGTTTATATTCTCCTTCTCACCTCTTCTCCAGTCACAGACAGCACGCTGCGGCTCTTCTTCATTCTGATTGGCTCGTTCTGGGCCCCAGGGCGGAGCGTTCCGGAACCCAGGCAGCAGAGCAGGTGGAGAGCCAGGACCGGAGAGGTCAAAGGTCACTGCAAGGTCAAACCTGGGTCAGACCGGGTCACAACCGGCCCCCATTGGAGCTGACTCAGCCAGCCAACCGTCTCGCTCGCGCTCCGTCCTCACCAGTCCTCAGATGGCTGAAACTGGGCGTCCAACCAGCCGCTAAATGCTAAAGGTGCATTTACGTGCCCCTCAGAGGCTCCAGGTTCAGGCCGAGGTGGATGACCTTCGTGTTGATCTGTTGTTTATTCACGAGCAAAACGTGGAAGAAAGACAAATCAAAAAGAAAATTCTCACTCCATTTTAGAATAAGCTACGAGTTTCTGGGAAAAAACAAGCCCGCCGGCATGTCGTCTTGCTTTGGCCAGACGAGCCAATGGGATATCCCGGAAAGAGTTCATGATGGCACTGCTGAAGGAAACCTTTTCCCAAGTTTTCTCAAACGTTTATCCGACTTGGGGCATTGTTCGAATGACATTTCCCATTTGAAAACCTGATCCCACATGAATGCAGTCTTAATAATCCAGTTTGTGTCTCCCGTCTCAGATCAGTCCTCCACTGTCTGATCGATCAGTCGGATCCAAACTCTGCATAGGGCGAAGCTTTAAGTCCAGATGTCAAAATTCCAGGTTTGATATTCCAGGATCCATCCTTGAATCTCAGCCTGTTGTCCTCGGTGTAGACTCCCTGTGAGAAAACAGAAATGAAGAGTTACTATGAGCAATAATTCAAATATCATCCGCTCTCTTTTTCAGTCTTTCCTTCCTTCTTTTAGAACTAATGAATTCATTTGATGCATCATCAAATATGAGAAAGTCCTCTCCCCATGCACACTGTACTCCTTTATTAATGTAAGCCAGCCTGGAGAAACATTTCAATGCCCATTGTTTCTCACAATACGAAGCCCCCGCCTGAAAAAACTAATGAAACACCAAGAAAAATCACAATTTGATGACTAATATCCAAACAAACCATCGGTCGGCTAATAAAGGGGGCAACCTTAACTAAATATTTTGGCTGCCATGGCATTGCAGGAGCTGTACCTACAGTGTGGCTAATTCTGAGCAGACACTGCAACACCAAAGCTCTCTGATGTTATATAATTACTCTGAGCGGTCCGAGATGACCTAATTCCATTGGATACGACAGATTCGGCATATCAGTGTGTTTCTGATTGAGCTGGTAAACAGAGAGATAGTGGTGGAAACGACTTTTACCAGGGGTCATCAAGAACACACCCACTCAACGAAAGCTCTCACACCAGAGTCTGCACAGACTCAGAGTGAAAAAAAAAGAAAAAAAAAAGGCTCTGTATGGAGAAATCAACAAATGCACGGTGACACAGTGACATATATATACACAGACAATGAGAAATTTGAGCACATACACAAACACCATGGCTGCCACCAGTACCACCTCCACTACAGATAAAGCAGCTTATAAAACCAAGCAGCAATGCATCAATATGCAGCTCAACTACCAGCCCGCTCTTCTGTTACAAAACACCCAAATATATATATATAAAACACACACACCCACACTGAAACCATGCATACATGAGGACAGCCCTGCCGTCATGCCTGTCTGCACACGCACAGCGGGAGATATGTGTCAGACAGACACACATGTACACGCACACGCACGGCCGGGCTGCAGCACATAAGAATAAAAACACTCACCTTGATCGCCTCAAGATCAATGGAAAGATGGGCTGGGCCTCGTCTTGCTTTCACTCGTCTCCGTCTCCGTCCCCGTCTCTCTTGCCCGCTGTCTCTCTGCAGACTAGCAGTGTGTCACCACGGCGAGAGAGGGAGAAGAAAAAAAAACAAAAAAAAAAACACTTGGCGTCTTCATGAATATCCACGGCTTCACCAGCCTCCCTCCCTCCCTGTCTCTCCTCTCCCTCTCCCCTGCCACAGTGGTCTCCCCCAGCCACCCCCCCCTCCTCCACCACCACCACCACCACATCCTCCGTGGAGAAGCCCATCTCCCCTCCCCTCCCTCCTCCCACATAGTGTCCATTAATCCCATACAGCAGCCTCCGCTCCTCCTCTCTATCAGCACCCCTGCCTTTTTTTCTCATTTTATTAGCGGCCACACGCCGATTCTCTGCTTCAATAGTCAGGCATCGTGCCTCTCCATTATACGCACCCGCACACCACGCATATTCAACACAAAATCACAATAAGGATGCATGTTTCCCGTTTACTCTCTCTCCTTTGTCTCCCATGTCCTTTTACAGTCATTCAAGGACACGCAGTGCACTTATCCATTTTAAGTCCGACAACAGGAATCATGCCTCTTTCTGGTTTTATCTCTGACAGCGTGGAGTGAGTGTTCACCGAGCTTCCCAAACCAACAACCTTGATGTGTTTAAGGTACACTTTATGAATCAATAATTGATTAATCAGCTGATTATTTTCTTAATTATGCGTTTCTTTATTTGGTGTCAGAAAACAGTGAAAAATGTTGATCCTCACATTGATGTGTTTGATCAACCCTCTCAATCTCAAAGATATTCAGTTAACTGTAAGACAAGCAAACGCAGCGAATCCTCACACTTGAGGGGCTGGAATTGGTGTTTTCAACATATTTGCTTGAAAAATTGCTTCAGCTCTACAAGACAGTCACTGTGAGTGATAGCATGCAAAATGTAAGCAGAACAGCTTCTGATGATTCTAGTTAAACCTGTGATTTTTCAGAACATTCACACATCAAGAGAGGACCTGACTTGCATTTACAACCACACACTGCTAAAAAACATACAAATAAACACACCCAAGCAGCTCTGCATGAAGCTGTGACGCTATTCTGTTTCTCTCCCATCAGCTTTTATAGGCATTATCTAGATTTGATTTATGCCCCGGGCCTGCGCTGATTGTTTTTTATTTACAAAAGTGACTGCACAAAGAAGCTTTGCCTCAAAAATCCTGCACACGCCACTAAATCAAACCCACCAATTAATTACGAAGGAGAGAGAGGGAGAATGACCCAGGAATTAATTATGCAAGTGAGAGTGAGAGAGACAGAGATGGAGAGAGAAGTGTGGCAAAAAAAAACAGCCAGGATTCACAGCAACTAGTGGAAAAGTTAATAAAGGAAACACAAATAAATTAAGCCTGATTTATTGTGCAAGTTCTGCAAAACAATCTAAAAACAGTCTCACGAAAGAAAATGAAACGTACTACTTGAAAAAACCTTTGACAAGTACAAACAAAAACTATGACATACCACAACAAGGCTTACATTACAAAGCAGCAACAATAAAACTATTTGCCCTCACAGTTTACTTCAGCTTTAGAGGGGAAACAATTCCCCTACTAACTGATTAAAGGACCAGTCTGTAGGATTTAGTGGCATCTAGCGATGAGGTTGCAGACTGCTACCAGGTGAATCCCCCTCACCTCGCTCCTCTGACGGGCACTCTACAGGGACAGTGTTTGGTTTGTCTGCTCTGGGCTACTGTACAAACATGACAGGACAACATGACGGACTCTGAGGAAGAGGACCCGCTCCCTCTGTAGATATAAAGATCTCAATCTGAGGTAACAAAAACACGCTCATTTTCAGATTATTGCACACTGATGATTACATACTTATGAATACTTAAACGCATTTCTGCCACATTCTTGCAAGAAGTCTCCCTAAATCTTACAAACCGGTCCATGAAGTCAATCGAGAGAAGATTCATTTTGATTTTCGATTCATCATTTGAGTCATTTTGCATGAAAACATCCTCTAGTTTCTGTTTTATATCACTGCTAAATTCTTTTATGTCTCAGCTAATAATAATACTGAGCAGATTAATGTTGCAACCCAAATCACCCAATACACAAGTTTCTGGTCATAATTAAGTCCTACTTAATGGAATCGTACTCTGAAACATGGACACAAGGACGGTACAAAAAATAAATGGAGTTGGGGAGGGGGCCTGTAGAGAATGCCGATGGACCAGGTCCAGATTTCTGTGCAAGATGCCTGATTACCAACACTATTATTTAAGAGTAACAATAACCCAATAATGATGTATCAGGTACTAAATGATCTCAAAATTGTCTTTGAATTTCTACACTGCAGTTTTTTGTTACTTACTGACTGACAAATACAGCGATAGCTACAGATCTGCAATAAGCAAATATCAGCTGATATATTTGTCGGTTTATCAGCTTTGCTGTCGTTCCTACCATCTTGAGCACACACCTTCAAAACAACAGAAATTACTGTCACTTTCAAGTTGAATCAACACCTTTGGCAGTCTCAACAAAGAAACAGCCTTCATCAAAGTTCACCTCATTCTTATTCATGCAGGGCTACTAATTCGTAGCCACAACGGTCATTTTCAGAATCCACTGCACTCAACACAAGCTAAGGTCTGAACGTTTGAGCGAGGAGACTCCACTCAGCTTACCGCCGACTGATATCAGCTGATATTGATTAGAAATGACTCACTCAGTGAGACGACAACTGGGGTAATTAGATGGACTGGTGTTCAGTAAACAGGCTTGTGGTGTAGTTTATGGGCTGTGCCTCCAAACAGACCAGAGGTGGCGCTGTTGACCACAGGAGGACAACAGATGCAGTCAGGCAGGCTTATTGTTTGATCTGTAAATGGTTAAATGCCTGTGATGGCATACTAAACTCTTTTTTTGTTTTAATTTAAACCCAACAGAGTATCAATAAAGATGCAATAATCAAAAATAACATGGATAAATAAAAAACATCAAAAGGAGTGGTGGCTTCTTTTTTTTTGTTCTCTTATGTGAGATCTTATTAACTATGCATATACAGTGTGTACATTATG
The DNA here is from genome assembly GCA_037975065.1 of Chaetodon trifasciatus. Classification (NCBI taxonomy): domain Eukaryota; kingdom Metazoa; phylum Chordata; class Actinopteri; order Chaetodontiformes; family Chaetodontidae; genus Chaetodon; species Chaetodon trifasciatus. The sequence continues at coordinate 2,418,826 of JBBMOE010000023.1, forward strand.
TTGCATCATGTATGAAGCAGTACTTGCACACTGTTGGACTGACAAGGACTGTTAACTTAAAGTGATGATCTGGGTCAAAATGGAGGCCAAGAAAAGGCATACTGGTTCCACTGAAGTCCCCGGGAACATTATCCCACTGCTTTTTGCCTTTCATTTAGGTTCTTCCTTATTATTAATCTTCTTCTTCATCCTCTTCGTCACCTTCCTCTTCATCATCACCCTCTCCCGAGTCAGGGACCCACAGTCCAGAGTCAATACACCTCCTCAGGTGGTATTTTCCCTCCTGTAGGCAGAAACACAGCAACACCAGTTCAAATAGTTTGAGGCATTTTGTGCCAATTCAACACTTCCTGGTCTGTCAGGCTTTTTACTATTTCAGGGCGAGGCCCAGTTAGAAATACCTACCTCAGGGTCCAGTCTGTTGATAGCTTCCTGCAGCATCTGGATGTTCTTCTCATCAAAGCTCTTCTGTATTTCCTATGAAATGAAAGTACTACTGTGATGCAGTGAACCTAGAGAGCTGAGTCCTGCCTACTGGTTTGTCAGCACTGAAATCTGAGTAAATGCTTTCATAGTCATGTCCAAAATGTCAACATATGATCACTTTAACATGCACAGTGGACACCAGTGTCTTTTATTTGAAATTTTTCATTACACATTTTTCTACAGTTACATCAAGTTTGGATATTATTTTACTAAAGTGAATTTTTCCAGCTTTGTTCAAGCTTATGTGAAAGCCCAAGGAAAGTAGATAATGCTGTTTACCTTGCGCAGAGAGCTCACGCCTGACTGGTGGAGTCCATTCTGCTGAGCTGTGTATTGACTTCTCTGATTATCCAAATGGCAGCAGGGTTCATATCAATAGGCTGCGCAAACACTGACTTCAAAATCTACGAACAGCTTCGAAATCAGTGAAAAAGCGCAGCCGCCCGCACGAGACACGACTGTCAGTCAGAGTAAAAAGATCGCTTTAAATAACTCAATAATAGCAGGAAAAGTACGTAGGTAGGCTGGCATGGATCCGTCATTCTCCTGCTTAGTATCAACAACATACCTTTACACTACGCACACTAACAGGCCGGCTGTCTTCTCTCACAGCCTTGAGGGACGTTGGCAGAGGCGACACACACTGTTTTAGTTCCAGTGCGAGGTTCAATGAAATCCAGCTGAGCTGAATTCATGGTGACCCTCCCACTTTACAGTAAGTGTATAAATGTCGGATCTTCTAAACATGCAATGTTAATTACTAGGATAAAATACTTTGTTGGATCTTAGCAGATTATTTATTGATTGGGTTGTTTAGAGACTCTTTATGAAGATAGTTCATATGCTCATGCTGCCACTGTGGCCGACCTTTCCCTCACATACTAGTGTGTGCTTGCATGTGTGTATGGATGGTTTACCTTTGGCAGAGATTCATAGACCTCTACAGGGTCTAAACCACCTGGGCCCAGCCTCTTCTGCCTCTCTTCTTCCTCTAGCTCCTTCATAGCGCTCTCCATCCGGATCTGAGCACAGCTGCGGACTCGCTCCTTCAGCAACTCCAGCTCATGGTCAAAGGCGTCTTGGTATGGCTTGTCTGCAGTCTGACATGGACACGAAAACACTTAAATGGCCAAATTCTTAAAATAACACCACCACAAATGATTTTCCCCAGTAGAAACTTACTACACAGACAAATATGTGACCTTGATCTTTGAGAAGAACTGTCTGAAGCAGCCTTTTGGGTCGACCTTCAGTGTCCGAGCCAAATCCAAGATGAACTGCATGACGATGGCCTGGTGGGCCACCTGCTCCATCAGTGCATGTTTCTATGAGCACATAGAGAACGGTCAAGGCTTTACCTGGCAGATTTGTTTTTCACCAAGAGCATGCATACACACTTTTGCATCAGCACTCACCTCATCTATCTCAAAGTCAATACAGATGACAACAAGGCAATTAGCCGTCTCTTCGCACACCAGATGTGGGTTGTCTGACAGATACTTCTGACTGTCGTCCCAGCGCCGCAACATACCTTAAGCACACACACGCACGTCCAGAATAATGCAACATTCAAGCTGAGCTCCAGAGGTGTGTTTTATGCCTCTGTCATGAGAACACTTGAGGACACTTCAGGGACTATAAGTCAGGACATGTCTTTAGCTGCTTTGATTTTGACTGTTAGAACACCTCTTTACAAACATCACCACAACTTATTCATGTGTAGCTATCAGACCTACAAAGTCACAAATACCTTAAAAATAATGGCTGAACAATATGCAAAAAAGCATCATATTGGGATTTTTTTGAAGGTTATTGTTGCTGTCATGAGTCACGACTTGGGTGGGTTCAGTAAAGGGAAGCCAGAGAAAACAAACATACGCAGTCGCATCAAGACTAAAGCATACCAAAATGTTTGATTTCCTTTGTATACTTCTCCACAAAGGTCTTGTGCTTCTCCACCTTTTCCTTCTCCGTTTCCTCCTTTGTGACAGGTTTGATGTTGAGCACACTCTAGAAAACAACACTTGGATAAATCAGTACGCTGACAAGACAAACTGCATCTTGCACATCTCGTGACCTCGATGCCGTGCCTTACCTTGCTGAAACCTTCTTTGCTGATAGTGTCGACATTCCAGGGCAGTTTCTTTTCTTCTCGCCGGTGCTCTTCGATCATTTTCTCAAACGACTTTTCATCCTTCTTCAGTTTTCTCACCTCGGCCTGGACTTTCTTCAGCTCAGCCTCTCTCTCCTCATCCTCCTCTCCCTCCTTCCTTCCTTCTTCCAGCTCTTTAAACCGTCCCTGTGCTTCCTCTAATAGCCTCTTGCATTCTGCAAGGTTAGTCTCCAGGTCTTCCCCTCTCTGCTGAAACTCAACCATTCTCTCCAGCCGGGCCTGTTGGCCAGAGTGGATGACAGTGAAGTGAAGAAATACAAGGCAAAGATGTTGCTAGATGAGGAAAAGAGGAACACTAAAGGTGCAAGGGGATCAGGTAAGAAGATGCTCAAAAGGAAAATGAAAGGAAAACTAGAATGCACACATACAAAGTAGATGTGTGCATGACAGAGAGGAAAACTGAATAAAAGCAACCTGCAAAGGAGAACTAATCACCTAGGAGCTAGTCAGGACTGTCTTTTATTCAAAAACATGATGAATCAGGATTTCAAATATGTTGAGAGCTATTAACTTGAACTATCATGTCTGTTACGGGGCGATGAAATACCTCAGGGGCATAAATCATTTGGTTATCTTACGTGCAGAACACACGACTACATTCACTGGCTGAAATGAGCAGTGATACTGAACCTCATGCTCTAGTGTCAGAGCCCACGACAGTTCAAACATATCACTCAGTGGTGTTATTTCATCTTCTGCGGTGAGCTTTGACTCACTACAGATATGAGCTCTGAGAAATACATGGAATGAAAATAGACAAGTGAAACCAGAGAGTTGCTGGAGACCACAAGTCATTCTAGACCTTTCACTTAAGTAGACATGTGACAGCCAGGGACCAGCTAAGCTCATTAGTTTCAAAGAACCAGAGCCATACAAACTGAGCTTGACCGGAGCAGTTAGCAGCCATACAAGTCCCTGCCTCATCTATTTAATATCAAGTGATATTAATGTGTGCCTCATGACACCCCGCCCCAAGGGGTTGCAAGATAAATCTGTGTAGTCGTGAAACAATTAATATGAAACATATTTGCTTTTTGAGACATTACTCTAATTCTCTAATTTTGTCTTTACTGGACAATTACATCTCTTTTCTAAAAATTGACTTGGTCATAACCCACAGACACAAGCAACCCTTGACAATGGCTCACAGTTAAACATTGATCTTAACCATTGAGCATCACCAATGCTGAAAGGGCTCTGTGAATGCTGTTAGCTTACAGTACTTCTAGACACTGATACAGGTATTGATTATTTAATATCTTTAAAAAAAAACAAAAAAAAAACTGATATATTGATATGTTGACTAGTGTTATTTTTGACAAACACTTTGATAAAGATCTGTATGGTTGGTAGCCACTAGCAAGTTAGCAGAACATCAGCAGCCAGCCGTTAGTCTGTTTCTAGTATTTTCTTTGGATTTTTCTTGATTTTATACCCTTCATGTTGTGAGTTGCACATTTAATTGTCTGCTTTCATACACTGAGACTCTCTTATCTCCCTCTTTTTCATTTCCATCTTCCTGTAAAGCCCTTTCCAGCCGTTAAAACAAGTGCTGTACAAATAAAGTTTGCTTGCTAGTCGTTAGCTGGCTAGCAGACCCATAGCGTCAAAGAATCGCACGGGTCACACATCTCTGTGTAACACCTGTTGGCCATTTTTGTACAGACTACTCTGTTTGACTGGTACTAAATCACTTCTCTACTGGTAAAACTAACCAGGTATACGACTCCAAACTTCACAGCTACTACAAGTTTCACTGCTGACCCGGTGTCTCATTCTGAACAAGCTCGGCGTGTCGACGTACGGACTGGTCACATCTTCATCGTCTGACACGTAAATGTGATCCCAGGCGCTGTAATCGATGCCCGCTCCGCCGCTCATCCTCCTGCTCTCACAGCCCTCTCCCCGCTGGTTTTCGGTTTCAGTTACAGTAGACGGAAACCACCGAGCTGTCCGGCTGGGACGGCACACTGACACAGGCAGGGTGTGCAAGCGCGACAGAAATTGATAGTTTCCCAATCCCATTAGCGAGGGAGGCAGCCACAAGCCGTTTACAGAAATCCCCTCTTTAACTGAAGCTCCGCGCGCCTGGAAGCCAATCAATACACGTCATCAAGAAGCGCGGGTCGGGTCGTTTATGTATTTGTTTATTTTTTTTACGTTTTTACATAGCCAAAACACAAACAAACTGTAATGTTAATGGGGAAAAGCAGTTATAAGGTGATAATAGTGGAGGGTTTTGTTAATTTTTAGTAAGAATTCTTACAATTAATGTTTTGTTTTGTTTTTTTATTTCTTTATGAATTGATACACTGATGGAACAGTATTTTACTACTTACAACTTGACAATCTAAACAGCAACAGCAAGCGCAAAATACATCATCAGTTTCATCTTGTAAACCTTTAACTATGTGGCTTACTATAAACATACCTTTCAGTGTAAGTTTAGTCTTGCAAAGTGTGGCACCTTAGGTTTTTTCCATGTGTTAAAGGTTCTCCTTGTCATTTCTTCAACTTTATTTCCTCAGTTTGTGCCTGATAAAATCTGTAGTATGTGAACATTTAGGCAATATGTTTAAGAAATTTAAATTTGGAAAGGCATACTCCCAAAACATATGTCAGTGGGTGAGGAATAATAATGTATATTCAGTTTTTAACAAATGCTCAATCAGATTCAGAGATCATGTCAGCTATAGTTTATTTCAGGGCACTGTTTTACTGCAAACACAAACAGTCTACATCCACTGTCACAAACACAGGCGATTGTTTCTGGAGGAGCTCCATGATATTTTTTATTATACATGGTATAAAAAAAGACACGAGTATGAAAAATCGTTTCAATCACATGCTTTCACATGTCTACACTTATGCCAATATGGAGAAACAAGGAAAGAGTTTCAGGCCAGGATGCATAGATGGTTCCTCTGGAAGTGGTGTCAGTTTTGGGGCTGGTGATCACACTGTAAGCATGCCCACATTCAGTGACAGATTTGCAAAAAATGTACGATGTCATTCTTTTTCAGCTGTAGGGTTGTTGCACACATGGCTGTAGAGGACTGGGACATGGAGAACTGATCTGTTTTAATTCCAATCTTATTATTTCAGGTCTATCAGGGAAATGTTTTCAACCATGCATAATCCATCCATGAATAGACAGACATACTGCATAGCCTACATGAACACTAGTTGAATAACAGTGCAAATAACACAACATATGATGAGTTTAATCAGTTATGACAGGATTACTTCATCTATATGTTCTTATTCATGATCAACTATAAAGTTTATGAAGTCCTCTTCTATTTTCTGCTCATCTCCTCTAAGCTTCCTCTTGGTAGGAGAGGAGAGAGGGTATGGGAGGGGAGGAAAAGAGTAGGAGTGAAATATTTCTGGCATGTAATGACTCACATTACCCTTAACTAAATCTCTGTAGTGGATTTCCCATAAAAGGCTCACAGCTAAAAACAACGGTGAGTTCTGAAGTTGTTAAGGCAACAGAGCAATAAAGGATCTCAAAAACAGGAAATCTGCAGTGACTTCTTCCAGTTCCATCGGTACTGTGTTTGGGTTTACTGTACGTGCCACATTGTCACACTATAAAACAGTAGGCAATCTTTTACAAAAACTATGAGGCAAGGTTAGATTCTCACATTGGCAAACTGGAATCTCAGACCAATCTGGCTGTAATACTTTAACATAATTAAAAAATAAAACAATGATAATGTATTATTCAACATATGGTGCAGCATTCTTGTGGTGTTCTAACACTGTCTCCATTTAACTGCTGTTAATGGACATTACCTTGCTCCGTGTATTTTCTTTTTCATTTTAAAATACATTATTGATGAAAGAGACTGGGATCCATTGCACTGTTTGAACAAAGTGTTATCATTTATTCACATCATTTAAAAACACAGTCAAAGCTTATATTTCCACATTGAAGTTCAAGAACATTATTATACAGTTTTTGCTTGTATGAATTCCTCTTTTTCATTGTCACTCATAGACATACACATACACACAGAGATGTACTCGAAGAATACGGGCACATGCACACAATAGCTGTTACTTGATCGGTAGCTGTGGGTTACAGTGAGGTCAGGTTCAGTATTCAACACACAGCAGTGTAATTCAATGAGAGAATTTTTCCGCAGTAACATCAAACTTCATAATAAAGTTCTTTGCAGTAGCACAACCAAAATACACGTGGGAGAAACAGTAAAACAGCATGTTCGCTTGAGCAATAGCTACACTGGAGGTTTCAGGACCAAGTATGGACTCCATACTATTGACTTGTTATCATGGATTTAGTTTTATTAGCAAATGACAAAAATAAAATGGTTTCAGCTTGTTTCAGTTTATATATAAACTTCTTTATTCATAAACTACTTTAACATTTGAGTCTCACATATTTCAGTTTACATTAATAGCCTGTGTTTATTCAATAGAAATTCATATCTTATCAAACAATCTGCACTGCAGATAATATATACTTGTATGGCTTAAGCTTTTGTGTCAACTTATTTACTTCTTTAATTATCTATTTAAGGACAACACACATTCATTAACATTTCTGTAAATGTGCCAGTTAGCCAGCATGATCATTTTCAGCTGCAGTCTTTTGGCAAAATGTTCTGAAACCAATGAGGTGATAATTTAAGAAATACAAAGAGAGGACAGTAAGATGCTGAATTAACAACAGTAGCAGCAAAGCATCAGTTTGAGGCTGGTGATATTCTAGATTGAAAGCAACTGCTGCAGACACGCAGAGATCATGAAGAGGGGTTGTGTTCACCACAAAACCACAATTACAAACTGAAATGGGTTCTCCGGTGGTTTCTGCTTTCCTTTTCCCACCACTGCGAAACCATTAAAACCCCCATCGTGTGTGTCACACCTTTGCACCGATGGTCCTTCATTGGGATGAACAAGGTCACTGCAGTTAATGGATCAATCCCACATTCACCATCCTGCTGCCACAAATACTCACCAGAAATCAACAAATCCATTGTTTAACTTCTGTTGAATAATGTTTGCTAATATTTTCAGTGTCCAGCTGTTTTAGGAAATTACAGACCATTTTTATATATTTGTGCCCTGTTTTACGTCTCCAGTAGGAATTAATGGTCTTACGACTGAGTGATACAGAGTAAGACTTACAGACAGACTTACACATTGCCGGTTTTAGCTTTTTTATGAGACATGCTGACAACAAGAAAAATATAGAATAACCCCACTTACTCTTTACGTGGATAAATATAAACATGTTTTGTAGTAATGAAATGATCTGACCTGTATATATCTCTCCTTAAACAGTATTACACTTCAGTCTATGGCCTCAAACCATAGTTTGACTGTATGGTGTGCAGGTACGTCATAAACTTCAGATACAAAGTGAATTCTACAGCAGCTGGGGTCAGGTGAAAAAACAGGCTTCTGCAAACACAGCTCTTTGTTATGAGAGGGTGCTAGTTCCATTCAGTGCAGAGGTTACACAAGTTGAGACTTTACCTCTTTTTTTTTTACATATTATTTTGGGCATTTCATGTCAACAGTTAGCATCAGTAGAGAAATGACAGGAAATCAGGGAGAGAGGTGGAACAAAGGACTCAGGCCAGACTGAAACCGGGGACATTGTGGTTCATGGTCGATGCCTTGGCCTTCTAAGCCCCATGTAACCCCTACTTAAACTCTTAACTGCCGGTGATGGTAAAGCAGCAGCTCCAGACTGTACATGTCACGCCTTTCCAACAGACTCACTCAGCAAAGGGCACATGATAGTGTTGTTTATGAAAACGGAAAACGTCCTTCAGGTTGTACTTTCCCATTTTGTTGTGCTTGTAGTAACGGACGTACAGAAAAGCCGCTATGAAGACAACCAGAACAACAGCAGCTGTTATCCCAGCTATAATGTATCCGATGTAGTTGGCTGCAGAGGGTTGGGTGAAGGGTCGGGGTAAAGACAAGAGGAACAGAGAACATTTTGCATCAGATCATTGAAATACCACAATAGCCACAATGAACTTCCCCTCTCGTGTGACATGTTGGAACAAATTCTGAACTACTGTGAGAAAACTGACTGAAAGCAACACCGTGGTCAACTTCAGTACCTCACTCTGCAGTAACAATAGCTCTGAAGACTGAACATCATGAAACTCATAACTCACCTTGGACATCCACGTTAAACGTCACGGTGAGGGTATCCACGTCATTCCAGACGGAGCAGGTGTACTGCCCTTTATCCGCAGTTTTTATAGAGTTGATAATGAGAACGCTGCTATTGGTGGTGGAAAGCCCATTTGATGGGAACAACCAGGTGTATGAGGGGCTGGGGTTTCCCACAGCTGTGCAGTTCAGTTGTAGAGGGTTTCCCTCTGTGATGATGATTGGATCAGGATGTGATGAAGTCATCAGCTGAGGCTTATCTGTGTGTTGAGAGGGTGAGGAAGAAAAACACATCATTACAGCAAAGTGGGAAGTATTTTGAACTATAAACATCATCCATTGATGCTGACAGACAATACAACGTAAGCAGTGGTGGAAAGTACCCAGTAACTTCCACCACAGGACTGGCCAAGACTGGCTTTTGTATTTCACTTTCAGTTTCTACTACTACGTAACTCTGCTCCAAAACTGTCAGAGGAAAATGCTTCAACTTTAAATCCACTCCATTTATTTACAGGAGGAAACGTAATTAATAGTCACTTCGCAGATCGATCATCAGATCATTTTACTGTATTAGATACTGTAACAAACAGTGAAGCGTTAGCTCAGTCAGGGAAGTCAGCGCCAGTGAGGCTGTATTTACACACATTGGGGCTTTCACCTAAATGCTCACAATTACACTGCAAGCATCTAAAATAATCAATATCAGTTTAAGTCTATGCAATATTTTGAGTGTTTTCGGTGCTTCATCTTACTGTCAGACAGCCCTTTCCTTTGGCACTTTGTTTTCTTAACCTTCTCACGCTCCGCACTCCTACACAAGTGCAGCTGTGCCTTGCACGGTAATGTGGCATGTTTTGATATAAGAACATTTTTCTGAAACATATGTCAGACATGAACAGTGTGTATGCTGCAGGGTGAGAGACAACAAACCCCCAGAAATAAAATAAGTGATTATGACAGCAGAATGAATGAAATGCGGTTCACTGTGGAGAGGACAGGACACAGGAGACACTGTTCTGTATTCTCTGGTCCACCCTGGTCCTTCTCCTGTGTACTCTGGAGAACCAGCTGTTTCTTTACTGGTTGTTTGGTATTATTTGCAGGTTTTTACTGTTATATTACCTGATGGCTGAGGGCAGCAGTGCTCGTCAGCAAGCGCCTATCACGGCTTATTTAGCAGTGGTCTGGATCAGGGCCAGTGTTGTTGATGGTTGAGAAAATACAGTACCAAAGGAAAGGACTATCTGATGGCAAGAAAAAGCTGTGAAAATTTTCTAAATATAGTGTCCACTAAACTTATTTGGACCTTTATTTAGGTGTCCACAGCAGTACATTGCTTAGCTTCTGTGCTGGTGCAGCTGTCTGCTTCTCCAAACTGCGGGCATGCTAACCCCCATCTACAGCAGTTAATACACAACTATTGATGAGTACCTTGTGGAAACCCAAACCCAGACTATCCCTTGTGGTTGATAGAGCCTTGATAACGTGTATCTCCACATCTAGCAGATGCAGAGCAAGTTTAACATTTGCTTAGAGTGACCACCTAAGAGATTTGAATGCAATATTTACTCTCTGTACAAACTCCTGAGAGACATATCTGACTCTTTAGAGCTTTTTCACTGAAAACATCCCAATGACAGCTGTGAGAGTGATCCAAAACAGCAAACTATGGGCCGTAAAACCAAAACACTCAGATAAAAAACATTATAAAGCTCTGCCGTCACTGAAAAAGAGGCAAAAATGGTAAAACAAGGGTGTCAAGGTGTGTTGATTATCGGACTCACAGAGGACAGTGGCAGTAATGTTTTGTGACACCACCACTGGAGGGGGCTGTGGTCCTTCAGGTCCCAGTTCTAGCTTGGCTTCACACCAGTACTGGACTCCATCATCTTCCTCACTGGGGGTGATATTTAAAGTGAAGATCTCAGTCACTGGTGTCTTCTGCTTTGTGTCATTCTTGGACTGCTGTGGATCCAGTGCTGTCTGTCCTTTGTAGAAGGTCACAATGAGGTTTTCAACAGGAGCAACATCCTGTACTGTACACTGCAGAGTGTACTGACGACCCTCAAACATCGGCCCAGTGTGATTCACAAAGCTGATGGAAACATTATTTGGAGGCTCTGTGGAGAAAGGGAAGGGGACAAAGAGACAAGCTGAGAGACACGAACAGAAACAGACACACAAAGAGGATAATTTGCTTTGACTGTACATTTGAAAACAGTACTGTGACTCCATTGCTTTAGCACTCATTCTGATTATAAATGATGAAACCATCACTAGCAGTAGTGTTTTGTTCACCAGCAGTTTTACTTACGGTAGACAGTTACAGGCAGGGTGCTAAAACACTGGCAGTTAGTTTCTTCCTCGTTATAATAGCACATGGCAGATGTGTCCCATTCAGTCATTGTGTCAACTCTCCAAAAAACCGTGGTCCCATTTTTTGTTCGGACTCCAACAGATGTTTCTAAACCATATGACTCGCTGTGGCAATGCTGACATACAGAGCACCTGGCAGAGGTCGAGTCACCAAACTTCACCACCAGCCTGGATGGAGTGAACACAGGTTCATCTGCACATGGATTATCTGAAACACAGACATTAAAGGTTGTGACTTTAAACAGCTTGATGCAAATAGTCATCAGATACACTATTAAAGCATCTAAAACTGGAAATTCACACACAAAATCACTTTACTGCTCTATACTGTCACTTACTATAACGGTGTTTTGGTTTATTTATGCAATGTATTTCCATTTTTCCTAAACAGAATATCTAGCCTCCCCTTAATTACTAGAGACCTCCTGAAGTGGTCTGTAAACAAAACATTAACAATTATGTTAATGTTATGTTATTTAGCACATGCACACTCGCAAATTTTCCAAGATCAAAAAATACTCACCAAAAATAGATTCATTTACATTGTGCAGTTTTTATATGTTTTCTATTTCTACATTTCCAGTCAATCACTGAATAAATCAATAAGATTATGGGTTAACTTATTCAATACCAGGACTGGTCTCCAGTGATTTCAACAGTTCAAGTAGTTTAACCACTACTGAATACTGAATTCTACATATTAACTTTTACAACTGACTGTAGGAGACTAACAAGGCGTCAGTGATGAAACCATGCTTTGCTTTATTCCACGTTCAGTTCTTAGGCGCAGTACTGCCACGGCATGTTGTACAGTTTGAAATGTTCAGAATAATATTCATAATGTGAGAAAAGAAAGATGTTTTGCACATTACTGTACTAAATAACAGCATATGCACAATACAACACAAGCTATAAAACATTTACTTTACTATTATGCAGTACAGAGTAAACAATAATGAAATGGTAGCAATTTTGACCGACAAATATATATGGAAAAAAAAAAACCTTAATAATGGACCCTTACGGATGTAAGTGCAGCAGTAAATTACAAATTTCACTCAATCTGATGAAACACAAGTGAAAAATGTAACAAACAAACAAACAAAAAAGAAAGAAAGAAATGAAAACACGAAGCTAAACACCGCCATCAAAGACGGACTGTTAACTGGTTGCAGATCGAAGCAGATGCGGGAAACTTACCACAGCTGGACACGGGGAAGTCGTGCAGAATGTTAATCAGAGAAACAGCCAAAAATATGTGTCTGAAAACCATTATTCCCAAAAATCGAGGAGCCGGGTGAGACACGGTTGACCGCAGTGTGCGACTGAAATCGAAAGTAAAATCCGGAGAATTCCTTGGAGGCTCTCTGTGAGGTCGGACGTACGGAGCTATGGAAGCGGAGCACACGCGGACCCTTCAGCGACTGACGCTGTGACAGTCACGCTGTTTCTAGTAAAGATGTGAAATTGAAACTAGTTTGGGGGAGGATTTCCGAGGGCCTTTGGGAAATTCCGGTACTCTCATCAGATGGTGACTCACCCATGATCCTGCATCAACTTTCAATGACCCACTGAACTAAAGATGCCCCACACGTATACACTAAAACATGTCAGCCTATAGGTGGACTATATATACACACACAACAGAGGTGTATGTTTAGGAAGGCCTGCTTCTCTAAGTGGATTTTGGTGGAGGAATTCAATGTTCCGGAAACAGACTTCCCCTATCTCCTTCCTGAGAGCCCTTCCTCCCTCCAGTAGGTAAAAGCCTCCAAGTCTTGACACTGAAAAACTTTTATTCATCTTTACCCTGTCTGCCTGTATAGACCCATATATCGCTGCTCCCTGCTGTCATACCCCAGAAAATCTGGATCCCACACTGATGTCTCCCTCCTCAGTGTTTATTATTTTTTCTTTTTTAAATCTGTTATTATCTCATCCCTTCCCCCACTCCTCCAGCATGCGGTCAGAGGAAGCCAGGCCTCCATATCAGAAGGCCAGATATTTTAATGGCGTTTGGTGTTAGGAGAAGAGCAGCAGAGTGACACAACCAGAGCGGAAAACAAAGTAAGCTGTGATTGAATACCATGTGAATGACACGCTAAGTTCCCCTAATGTCTTTTCCAAGTTAATAAATCACTTCCTCATGCTTTATAAGTCAGACATGAAGTCATTAATTAAAAATTGTGCCAGTGCTTTGTTTTATTTATAGCCTACATCCAGGAAACATGTCAATCCAACATGTTTGAATAGTTTGACATTTTGGGAAATGCACTCATTGACTTTCAAGCTGAGTGGAGAGGATACTGCTCTCCTCTGTGTGCTAGCAATGAAATTAGCCTACAGCTCGTAACAGTTAGGTTAGCTTAGCATAAAGAATGGAAACAGGGGAAACTGCTAGCTTGGCATAGTCCAAACATAACAAAATCTGCAGCACCCAGGCGGCTCAATAATTAACATGTTATATCTGTATTTAGGCTTTAAAAAAAAAAGCATAAGAAAGAACATACTGTGGCACAGCTAAGATGTAGCCAGATTAGCCAGAATCTTTAGAGGTCCTGGAAGACAGATGTTATTACCTTTGAGTAGAGTCAGGCTAGCTGTTTCCCCCAATTCTAGTTTTTATGCTAACACAAGCTAAGCGGCTGCTGGTTGTATCTTTAAGCATTGTTTTTACACTTTGGTATTTTTATTTGTTAAACAAACACTATGTAATGTGTTAACAGAGAAACGCTAGCTGTTTCCACCTATATCTGCTAAGCTAACTGGCTGCTGTCTGTAGCTTTATTTTTGTGTTGTTTTTACAATTAAGTATGTATTAAACAATGGGATATAATGAGTTACAGACCAAAAACATGCTCATTAGGTTAATTGGTGACTTAAAATTGTCCTTAGGTGTGAGTGTGAGCGTGAATGGTTGTTTGTCTGTATATGTTGCCCTGCTGGGATAGCGGATAATGGATATAATGTGTTAATTAGAGACCTTTAGAGGTAATGGTTGACGGCTACCTTTCAACAGAGCAAGGCTAGCAGCTTACCCCTGTGTCTGCGAAGATAACTGGCTGAGTAACGTTAGCTCCACATTTAGCATACAGAGTGATACTAATCTTAGCACCAAACTCAAGAAAGCAGATGAATGAATTTCTCAGAAAGTAGAACTGTTCCTCCACAGTCAGAGTACTTATTTCTAACATGGTCACAGTGTTTAAACAATATAAAACATATAACACTGAATTCAGCAACACCTGTGCTTATAAACAAAACTACATTAATGCAAATTAAAGCAGGAGATATCCATAGTAATACACATAAACACAATAGATTAATAGGCCGAGTTCAGGAAACAAACTTGTCCAAAGCCAATGTTTAATCTCCATGCCTGTTATTTAATAACCCATAGTGAGCTTACCTGCGCGTGTTCTGAAAGAACTTGTTCTACTTGGATAAAGGTCGGGCAGTAAGACAGTTTACAGTAATAATATACTTTGAGCAGGAGAGCGATAAAAGTGTGACACATAACATAAACACAGACAGACAGGCTGAAACAGAACAGGGCTGTGGGTATTTGACTTCTCAGATTCATGTGAAATATGATCTAGGAGTCACGTGTTAACAAAATAACGTGTTAATAAAGAAATACATCTCCATGTTTGAAGTCAGTGTTAAACTTAATATGAATATGTTTTATCTTTCCATATTTCATACATTTTATTCCAACTTATCATGATTGAAATGAAAGTAACAAATTTGATATTATTATATTTCAATTTAGGCCCTAGGCAAGATCTATGAATGTCTTTAGATACAAATTACTCAGAAAAATTAAGTCATGTGCTTGAACACACTCCTGCCACCCCCCTACGTTGTGAAATGCACTGACGTATTTGGAATTTATTTAGATGTTTTCCACTTCTGTAAAATAGGAGAAGTGAACACAGAAACATAGAAAAAAAAGGAAATGCACATCAACTGAGGTTAATTTAGCAGAAGTTGAGCTTGAGTAACCCTTATGTGTTGGGGGGGGGGGGAGATTCATGTGCACTGAATTCATGTACACTTCTAATATGGCGCCTCCCAGTGGCCGTCTGATGTCACCTATTCCTCAATGTTTTCATATCAGATTGATAGCTTCTCACTTATTTCCTTTCTCACTGCAGACATCAGAAAAAATATCCCCTTTGAAAACTTAAGGTGTGATTATGGACTATCACAGTGGGTCAATACAAATATTCAAAGTGAAAATGAGGAAATTAAGCAGTCTAACCGTACAGTAAACAGTCTAACAGTAAAACCAGAGCATTTTCACATAAATATTATGACCATGGCGCCCCCCAGTGGCCGTCTGAATAAAGACACTGTGTTACAAGTTGAAAATACCTCAGTTTTTGCCTGTTAAGTAGAAGTAATGATGTGAATGTGCTTATTGATAATACATTATGGAAGGTTATGCTTTAAAACTGAGGTACAAAAGCAAAGTCCTGTTTATTTTCTGTCAGAGTTGGGTGTAGCTTTTTCCTCCCAACTTTTCAATGAGAGGAAATGGGCTTGCAGGATTATGTAAATGCACACCGGTTATGCTTTGATGGTAATCTTGGTTCCTGCTAATGAGTAATGAAAATATTGTATTAACTGAATAAAACACAAGTATAACATATTAACTAACTTATTATAAAAGAGTAGGAAAAACAACCATGGTGATGACATAATAGAATGTTAATGATCTTTTTTTTCCCTCATTTTTATTTCTTTATCATAATAAAATATAGCTTAATGTTTTAAAAACTTACAGCATCCATCACTACAGAGCTATGGCATCCCTCCAATGGTTAATTATTTCCCTTTTTTCTTTATTTAGTTCATGGTGTATCTATGCCTATATACACACACACACACACACACACACACACACACACAAACATATATCGTATATTTCGTGAGATAAGTCAGGAAACATGTCTAAGTTTAAAACTGTATTTTTAAGCAAAATACCTTATTTAACATTTGAGCATTGAGCAGATTGTAAGAAATGATCAAAAGGTTTAAAGTTAAATTTAACAACAGCTCTACTACTATAACTACTTCAGAATCAGCCTCAATCCTAATCCTCAACAGTAGCCACAGTCCTGGTTCTGGTTCTGAGACAGAAAGAGAAGAGGAGGAACATGGCGATGATCAAAACCAGCACAGATACTGCTACAATGGCCATTATAGGGATGGGAATTAGAGGCTGAACTGGCGGATGATCTGTAGGCAAAGAAGTAAACAAGTGGTCCATTAATGTACAGCACATTAAGAGGAAACATACACTGTTATATGCTTGTTTCTGTCCAGTGGTCTGATGACAGTGAGGCAGTCATAGACTACTTGGTCTAGTGCATTATTCTTAATCAGCAGGGTTATGGGGGAGCTGATGTTATGGCTGAGCAATATGGCTTAACAGTGATGTTCAATATCAACATATACCGTATCTCTATATGGCAAATGTATGCACAATGACATAATAAAAAAATATTTCATCAAAACTGTGCTCCACTTCTGTGTATTATGGCAGAAATCTCTTCACACACGGCAAACAAAAAGCACCGTTTGGGAGATGCTTATTCACTTTCTCGCAGAGAGTAAGATGAAAAGATGAATACCCCTCCCAGATGGCAGAAGATTTACAGCTTGCTTTTTTTGAACAAATTAAAGCAATTACATGTAACATGTTATTTAGAGACTTTTAAAAGTGCTAGCAGGCAGATTTAGATAAAGCTACGCCAGCTGTTTCTCTTTATGCTAATTCATCAGCTCCTGCCTGTAATGACATCCTCTGTGCAGACGAGAGCGGCATCAATAACTGGCATATTTCCAGAAATGTCAAACTATGACAAAATATGCTTATATTATCATGATACAATTCAAATGACAGTTAGAATGATATTAAAAAGAATAATATTAAATGATTGTCAAGCCTTGGTTATTTTGTTGTCAAACTCACAGGAGACTGTGGTAGTGATGGTTTGTGACGTTACCACTGGAGGGGGCTGTGGTCCTTCAGGTCCCAGCTCTAGCTTGGCCTCACACCACAAGTGGGCTCCATTATCATCTTGATGGGGCCAGAAGTCGAAAGTGAAGATTTCAGTCACTGGTGTCCTCTCTTCTTTGTTGGACTGCTGTGGACCCAGTGCTGTCTGTCCCTTGTAGAAGGTCACAATGAGGTTTTCAACAGGAGCAACATCCTGAACTGTACACTGCAGAGTGTACTGACGACCCTCAAGCATCGGCCCAGTGTGATTCACAAAGCTGATGGAGACACTATGTGGAGGCTCTGGAGACACAAACAGAGAAAAATGTGGAGACAGACACACATATGGAAAATTTTGAAATTATTACACTAACTTATAAGAGAGCCTGAAGTCCTTCAGGTGGATATCTACCGTATTCTTTCTAACATGCTTCATCACTCACTCTGATTATGGGCTGAATGATGAAACCATCTGAGTGTTTTATACTCAAAACAAGTTTACTTACGGTAGACAGTTACAGGCAGCATGCTACAACACTGGTCACTATCATCCTTAACATAGAAGCACAATGCATGTGTGCCCCATTCAGTCATACTGTCAACCGTCCACAGTATCATGGTTCCATTGTATCGAGTCTGTCCATGAAATACTTCCAAACCACTCAGACTGCTGTGGCAAGCATGCTGGCACACAGAGCAGTTGGCAGAGGCTGGGTCGCCATACTGAACTACCAGTATGGATGGGCTGAACACAGGTTTATCTGCACAGTTTGCATCTGCAAGACAGATATCAAAGAGATGTAAAACAGCTTGGTGCAAAATGGCTTCTATTTTTCCTTTACTCGACTAAATTTTGCTTATTTATCTGCTTATTCTACTTAGACATTATTTTAACTTAGATGTTCGCTCTTTTCTGTCCATCAATCAATCATTCATGTTATCTTATTCTACTTCTCTTGATCCTGATGCTCCACTTCAGTGACTGCAGTTCACTCAAAATACAAGTGATGAATGACTGAATTTAATCATCATCTTTCCATTTCAAGAAATCAGTTAATCAGCACAGTGGAGGAAGAAATATTCAAAACCTTAACCAAGATAAAAGTAGTATAATTATATTATAGATACAAAAATGTACTTTAAGTGTCAAAAGTAAAAGAATTCATAATGCAGAAAAATAGCACCTGTAGGTGTAATATTATCATATATTATATTATTTGATTATTATTACTGACGCATTAAATATAAGCAACATTTTTATATTGCAGCTGGTCGAGATGGAGCTCATTTTAACTAGTTGGGTAGTTTTATTAATAAAACCGAATCCTGTTGGTATGTCCCTATGAATTGTTGTGGAGTGGAAGTAAAGTAGCATAAAACGGGAATTCTTAAGTATAAGTGCTACCAATCTGAATACAGCAGTTGAATAAATCCACTACTGTATCAACAGCAGAGCCAGTGACAAAAAGTGCCAAGCAGTATGTAATGATAAGATCTGTCTAAGTACAGTAATAGTACAATAAGTACAGAGATGGTGACATTAAAAAAAAAGATTTTAATGCTTTTTAACTACTTACCACAACTGGATACATGTAAGTCGTGCAGAAAAGTCCCCAAAGACACAATTAGAAGTATGAAACTGAAAAACATAATTTCCAATTATTCTTGCCAAGTAAATAAAGCAGTCTGGAGTCAAAATCATTGAATGTAACAATGGTCAGAAAGTCTGCATTTTTTTTTTTTACTGTGAAAGTCGGGCAGTTAGTCTCTTTTCACAGCAAACACTGTTTTTAGCATTGTGTATCTGATGGCCTCAATTTACCTCAAAACGAAGCTTATCGTCAGACCCAGAAGTATTTCAGGGGCTGGTCTGGAGTGATAGACCAGACCAGTCTTCATTTTTACTGCGAGATTATTATACAGCCAGTGCGAAGGTTTGACAGAGATAACGTTTTAATCAACTAAGAGCCATGTTTCCATGGTCACAATCAGTGATACTTGCCGACCAGTGGCACCAAATGACAAAAAGCAGAGGAAAACATTGCTCATCATTTGTGGTTTGCAGTGTGGAGAGTAATGGAGGGTGTGGTGGAAATTCTTGTGAGCTGAAGGAAGGAGTCCACCAGGAGACTTCAGATGTGTTATGCAGAAGTATTTATTGCAGGCTTGATGCATCAAGGAGAAGCTGATGAGCAACACAATGTCCACAAGTGGACCAAGGTAGTGCCACACCAAATTCTGAAGATGTCCCTCTAATGGGGTGTATTAATACCCCAAATGTCACATGATTTCCTTTCCACTCCTTGAACTATTCCCTATTATGGATATTCCATACCTACCTTCACATTTGTGGTACTCTATTGGATGGTCAAAACCAAACAATAGCTCCTACCATACTTATGTATGCCCTGACATCCAACCCTCTACCTGAAGACACTTTTGACCTAATTCCTTTAAAATGTGAACTCGAGCAATCCTCCTAGAATTGGTCTGGTCTATGGCTCTACAGTTCATCTGTAAGACCGTGGCTACCTCTGTAGTAAGACCAGGGGGAGAGACTTCCTATCTGCTGTCTGCTAGAATGGCCTCCAAATATTATGTTAAAGCGTCTCTGCCTGAGGTCTCTGTGTTGTCCAACCTTGAGACCTTTGGGTGCCTAACTGTACAGAAGGCCTGTGATAGAAAATTCCTTCACAGTTTGCCCAAAATCTATCCTGAGCAGTACTGAAACAAGTTACTAACAGCCTTGACACCTTATGAAGCCACAGCATCTCAGCTCTGCTACAGCTCTGCTCTGTGCTGAGATTTTAGGCTTGGGTAAGTATTGGAACCTCTGGGGCTGAAAAGTGAAGCCAAAAAGTGCAGTTTCTCAAGTGGCCACTGGCTACAAAAGCGAGTCAATCCCCATAGACCCCCATATTAAAGTACCCAACTTTACAGCAAAAATAAACATGTTTACAGCCTGGTACAAAAAAAAAAAGTTTTGGTCTTTATGCTAATTTCCTGTTCATGACCACTGCACAGGGGGTGAATTTCTATATAACTCATTCATTTAAACCTCAGCTCCACCCGTGCTCCACCTCTTTGCTCATACTTGGATTAGCCAGGAGTGTGGTGGTCAGAGCCAGTGTCACAGAGCTTCACAGCAGCTCCTCAAAAACCTGTGGGTGTCATCACGGAGACCACGCCCATGTTTTATACAGTCTATGGTACAGCAATTTTCGATTTGCGGTGAGAATATGTGTGTTTACAGTACATATACACGAGAACAGGATGTTAAGTAAGGGAATAAGAGGGCAACAATCTGGGTACTTTTTCCACCCCATCCCCTCAAGAGTAGCATCATTCAGAAGGAGACTGTGAGGTTTGAATCCAAAACCTTCGCAATCCAGATTTGTATCATACTTTCTGTAATCTGATAAATAAACTACTTTGTACCAAGTAAAGTACAGAGTCTGTCAGCCGGTGCAAGAATTTAAAGGGCCTGAAACGGACCCAGACCGAAACACAGATTTGAACAATATGTCAATCAATATGGGAAACATAGATTGTTGATATTCTAACTAGTAGAATTTTTTGTGTTAGTTTGTGTCCAGAAAGGAATGACATTATATTTCTGCTTTGTTTATGAAACTGTTGAAACAGGAGGATGTAGTTAAAGTTCCTGTATGTATTCCCTGTTTATGGAGGATGTGACTCTGTCCCGGTCCTGACCCTCTGCTATTTTCTGCTGAACTTTTGTGTGCATGAGAAAAAGACTGAATGGCTGAGTGGGCACTCAATGTGATGATGTTGTTTTGGTTTGTTGTGTGTGCTGTTTTTGCTGTAAGACTGGTTCATTTCATGCATCACAAACAGTAAAACTGCTGTTAAATTGAGAAGAGGGAGTACATTGAATTAAGAAAAAAGAAGGAAGAGTGTGGGCATGTTAGGAGAAACAGATGTATGATTGATTGAGGTGGGAGACGCAGATATAACTCATAGGACATATATAAAACACTGTGGAATAAAACCTGTGTAAATTTATAGAAGGCCTTTCTAGTCAAGTTTCCAAGTCCATTATCAACAAAAATAGTCAAAGCAATGAGGAAAAATTAGACACATACAAATTTGCATTAAAGTGCATTGGGTAAATCCGCTGGCTCACCACCAAATTCACACCTATGATAGAGACTGAACGCACCAGTGTCAGAAACTTGGGTATTGCAGAAAGTCTGAAAATTCCCCTGCACTCACAACACCTTCCATCTGTCTCTCAGACGTTAGCGCGTGACGAGGAGTGTGGTCACAGTGGAAACCAAGAGCCATTTCCGGGACTAAGTGATTGACAGAAACAGTGGCTGCCCGCAAGCAAATTTCTGTGACGGGTGTGGTTGTCGCATTGACTTGATCTGGTGTGTGTGGGCTGCTGCTTACACCCTGAAGTAAAAGAGTGATATGCACACATATGCTCCCTCGCTCTCTCTCTAGATAAGGGTTTAGTACACTCATCATCTTTATTTCTTTTCCCTTTTCCCCTACATTTTTGTGTTCTTGCCCTCTCTATATACTCTATACTGTATATGGTCACAGCATCTTAAATCACACACACACCCCAGCTGCAGTTGGCTACTCCTGCCTTGACTCACTATTGCCCCCTGGAAAAAGATCTCCACACCAATGAGTGCTGCTGCCAACTAGACATCAGTAAGTTGTGGTTCGGGATTAGAGGAAGACACAGAGGAAGAGGAAATAGATGATGAAGGAGTGCTGGTGGGATTGGGTGGAACCACTGCACTGCAGCGATCCCCTGTTGGGGTTTTCTTTGTGCTGATAGCACATCAGCTAAACATCACAAAAGGTCCTGTAGTTAAGACGCCAACCCCTGCTGGCCTTGCCTTTATAAAATGTGCTGCTCATACTGAGACCCTGATTTAATCTCTAGAGGAAACAACGTAGTCGACATTGTGACTAAAACAACTGCAACATTTTACTGCTTAAAATGTCAAATCAAGGTGTGGGCTACTGGGCACACACCAGACATTTTCATGCTTTCATCACCCCCAGTCGACCGGAAAAGTAGTAGGAGCTAGCAGCATACTCAAAACCAAACCGTACAACAACTTCTGCCAGTCAGAGGTGTAGTGTAAGAAAGGACAAAAAGTTTTAACTCACCTTGGACAACCACAATAGTCCCCACAGTGTAGCTGAGGCTAATCTGTGTGTTGACTGACAAGGAGGAGAAGGTGAGGGGAGAGAAATGGAACACCTGGAAGTAATTAATGCAAACAACAACTACTGGGTTAGACTGCTAAATGAGCAACAATCAAAGTTAAAGTTTTGGGAAAACATCCTTTTGTTATTTAGTGAGAATACTTAAGAACCTGCTTTATCTGTGCGGCTGTGGATGGTAATGATTTGACTTCAGCATCACATGTTGCCATTCATTCTTCTGATCACTGTGATGAAGCATGTTGTCTGCGGTTGTTTACAGTTTGTAACATGACCCATGTGATCAGCCTCTGCATGTGTGTTTACTTCTGAGCTGAACCCTTCACAGTTCAACAGACTGTAGCCAGGACACACAGAACCTTGTTTACATCTGTCCTCTTGGCTGTCCAACACCAAACCAGCTGTGCGTGAAGCGAGAGCTTCACAGCTGTCAGTCTCTCCTGTGTGCCTGTGAGCAGGGATTTCAACCATTTATCGTCAGTGATTCATTTGTGTTGTGGTAGTTGCCCCGGTGCTCTTTTTGGCTCAACTATCCGGAGGAAACAGTTTCCTCTGAGACTCCAGCTGCTGCTCCAAAAAAAACACCTTAGAACAAAACCAAGAATCTCACCACACATTGACTGTTTGTGTTTTATCCTCAGAAAGTTTTTCAGTTCAACGCCCAGTCCGATACAGGATTAAGTACTTTTTCAGCACAGTTGCATCCGCGGCAGGCCTTGAAACAGCATTTAGACCTTTATAATATAAAATAGATACAACAGAACAGCTATTTAAATAACTAAACATTTCAAATCTTTAGTAAAATGTGTGAGTTTCTTTGCCCACAATTGTTAGAAGATGTACCAAAACTTACAAATTTAACAAATTAATCAATGAGTTTGATTAGTTAAAAAGAAGTAAATAAGTATATATTTAAACAAATGAAATAGATAAATAGTCCATATATTTATCCTGAGGAGCCCTGATAAGGATGTATTCACAGCCTGCTTGAGTGTGTGTGTTTGTGTGTCATGGTACACACACATTGTCTGCCTTATAACTCTAATTTAAGAAAAGGTGCTTCAGACATTATAAAATACAGTCAAACCTTTTTATTGTCCAAACTGGGAGGAAATCAGAGCACCCCGAGCAGACCCTGTCCTCGTGGTTGTGAGGCGACGGTGTTCTCCGCTGAGCCTCTGTTCGGCCCTGTAGACCTCTGGAAACAGACAATGCTGCAGTGCAAACCTCCTGGTAAGTTCTCCTGTACCTGCGAGGAAAACTCTGGCCTGGACATCTTTTCATGAACTGCAGGAGGCAGCCTTAAAACACAGAGAAGAGAGCTCTGTGTGCTTGTCAGGACTATATAACAGCTGTGTGTCCACAACTGGATCCTGTAATAATGTCACTCCAGCAGGCTTCAACTGCTACTGCTTCTCCAGCAGGTCTGTCAGTACAGCCGAGCAGACTTTTTTAGTGTTCTTCAGATCTGAAGCTGCCTTCAGCAGCAGGTGTAGCAGCTGTTTCATGTGGGTAACCCATTCCTCCTGGCTCTGGTTCAGGAGAGTGCAACACTTACACACCAGGGCTGGTTTTCACTTGCCTCCGCTGTAGACTCACAAGCTGAAGAGGCAGCAGGAACTGTGGACTATGTCTGCTTGTGTTTGATCCATTTTGGCCTCAGAGACCTGCAGACCTGCTTTCTTTCTCAAGGATGCTCTATGATGGTGTGGTGCAGTAGTCTCTGCTGTGAGATCTAAACCTGAAATTGGGAAACTATGTGCTGCTGGTGTTTCATAGTTCATAGTAAATTACAATCAATGTGATAACACGCACACATACACCCACACACACTCTCTCTCTTCCTCTCGCATCCAAACAAAGTAAAACAACAACAACAATAGGATCCTTGTCCATAACTCTGAACCTCCTCCTAGATAGTTTTGAAGGAAGCACAGATGCTTTATTTAAGTAAAATAATACAATAATGTAAATGTGCTCCATCACCAGTACTAAATGCGTATACCACAAAAGACTTGCATACATAATTACATGATGGTTTGATACTCATCCTACATTTTCTGCTCACTTCAGCTGATCAATCAACCAGCACCCAGAAAGTTGTGATGGACTTAAAGTGGAACAGGTTCAAACCCTGGTTAAGATTAAAATGGTTTTAAGTGAGTCAGATTTTAAGTGTATCTAAGCCTACTACATCAGTCCTGTGTTTGTTGACCCATCCATCCAACCCACCTTTGCTCCTGTCATGACAACGGCCAATAGAGGGTGCCACCTTCCAAGGCTGATTTATAAAGATATTAGCTTCTGTTTATTGTCATGTTATAGTTTTGGAGACAAACTGCCTGTAAATTACTCAGAGAATGACCTCAAACCAGAGCAAGCAATAAAAGCATGAGGAACGTGTTGACTGTGTAAATCACTGTGCCGCTTGGAATCCTGTGCACAATTTTGATCACAGTGGTAGTGATGGTTTGTGATATCACCACAGGAGGAGGCTGTGGTCCTTCAGGTCCCAGCTCTAGCTTGGCCTCACACCGCAAGTGAGCTCCATCATCATCTTGCCCGGGCCAGAAGTTGAAAGTGAAGATTTCAGTCACTGGTGTCTTCTCTTTATTATTGGACTGCTGTTGACTCAGTACTTCCTGGCCTTTGTAGAAGGTCACAATGAGGTTTTCAACAGGAGCAACATTCTGCACCTCACACTGCAGAGTGTAATAACTACCTACAAACATCGGCCCAGCGGTTCGGTGAAAGCTGATGGTCACAACATCTGGAGGCTCTGGAGAGACAAATAGAAAGATGCAGAAAAAAAGACACGTTAAGATCTTCAGGTGGATATCTGCCTTAATCTTTCTAACATGCTTCATCCCTCACTCCAATTATGGACTGAATGATGAAACGGTTGGAGTGTTTCATACTCAAAAACAAGTTTACTTACGGTAGACAGTTACAGGCAGCATGCTACAACACTGGTTACCATCATCATCAGTATAGTAGCACTTTGCAGATGTGTCCCATTCAGTCACGTTGTCAACCGTCCACAGTATCACGGATCCATTTCGTTTTGTCACTCCAGCAGATACATCCAAATCAGTTGGACCTCTGAGGCAAGCATGCTGGCATCCAGAGCAGCTGGCAGAGACTGGGTCGCCATACTGAACTACCAGTCTGGATGGGCTGAACACAGGTTTATCTGCACAGTTTGCATCTGCAAGACAGACATTAAAGAGATGTAAAACAGTTTGCTGCAAAATGGTTTCTATTTTTCTTTTACTTGACTGACTGTTGCTTATTTATCTACCTCTTTAACATTCTACTTTAACATGTCTTCATTATTTTCACTTAGATGTTCGCTCTTTCCTGTCCATCAATCAGTCATTCACAGTATCTTATCTAGAGCCTGATGCTCCACTCTGAGGTCAGTGACTGCGGTTCACTTATCAAAATACAAGTGATGAATAACTGAATTTATCATCATCATCATCATCATCATCATCATCATCATCATCATCATTCCATCTCAAGAAATCATCTTATCAGCAACAGTGGAGGAAGAAATATTCAAAATCTTAACGAAGGCAGAAGTGACAATACTGCAATAGAAAAATACTCCATTATGTACTTCAAAATTTGAATGTAACTTACATAAAAATACAAAAGTATAAAAAGCAAAATGCACTTTAAGTGTCAAAAGTAAAAAAAAAAGCTCATAATGCAGAAATATGCACCTGTAGGTTTTACATTATTATATAATTGGATTGCGAGCGAAGTAAGATCTGTCTAAGTACAACAATAACCTTTTAAAAAAGGGATAGTAACATTAAAAACTTACATTAACTCTTTTTAACTTACCACAGCTGGACACATGAAAGCCGCGCAGAAAAGTCCCCAGACACACAAATAAAAGCAGGAAAAACATAATTTCTGATTGGTCTGTCACAGTCAGATTGCGCACTTCAATTCTCCTCCGTTTCTTCAAAGTTGTACAGTTTAGGAGCAGTGCAGCCTCCCTCTTTCTCTTGTTTTTTTATCTGTCCTAAGGTTACCTCATAATAAAAGCACGTCATGGGCTGAGTCTCCTCATGGATAAATAACAGCCTCCAACATCCAGAACCATCAAAATCAACAAGTAACCCAGCACCTTCATACATTCAACATAACGCCCTCAGTCAGCAGCTGTGAGGTGTCGATCAGAGGAGCAAAGGATTGAAAACTGCTGCTTTTGGGAGGCCAGGTAGCTCACCTGGCAGAGTGTGCCCCCTTTCTCTTAGACTGTCCTATCAATAAAGGTTAATGAAAAAAGTCCAAAAACAAAACCTAAAACTGCTGCTTTCATGGAAAGATGAAGCTCAGAGATGCTGACAGCCAGCGGGGAGCAGACCTGTTATTCGGTTATAACCACAGGTCTTTTTTTTTTAATGCCAAAATATTTAACATGACAAACTTTATTTAAACAGCACATTAAACATCAAATGCAAAAAAAAATGTTAAGTTAATAATATAGAAAATAATATAATAAAAACAATTTAAAAACGAAAAAACAACATTTGTATTATGAGCAGTAGAGGACCAAGCACTGAACACTGGGGGTGCTTTGTTACAGAGGAGCAGTGGAGGAGGTGCAGCTGTTCATGTTGATGAACTCTTGTCTGTTTGTGAGATCGGCCGTTTCTGTGCTGTGCTGTAGAAACCGGATGGAAATGGTTCAAACAGGTCACTGGAGATGAGATGAGGTCTGATTTGGGAAATGTGGGGACTTCACCACATGGATGAACAAAGATAGGCCTGCAAGTTAAAATCTGAACAAAGGGTCACATGTAAAAACTAAAGCCTGATAAAGAACTCAGGGCACGTCTGATGATGTTTCATAGTATAGCCTTTCCATTGACAAGTCCTCAACCAAATTGGACCATTTAAAACCAGGAAATGAAAAATAACCTACTCTGACTGAATGATTACACTCAAGGCCTTAGGAGACTGCAGAAAATCTGAAGGACAATGGAAGTTCAACAAGACTGAAATAGTACGTAACTGCCTTAAAAGCCAAATATCAATGTACCAGAAAGCATTTAAAGGATATGAGATTATCTAGAGATAACCACAATCTTCAGAATCTGTTCACTCACTGCTAAAAAAAACTAATTTGGAACCCATGCCTTTAAGTAACTATTGGCCAATCTCAATTCTGCATCTTTTTTTATCTACCATTCAGCAGAAAGTAATTTTATCCCAACTGATATCTTTTATGAATAATAATAATGTTTTTAACAGCTTCCAGTCTGGTTTTAGAGCACTTCTCTGTACAGAGACAGCACTTGTTAAGGTTACCAATGACCTTCTGCAAAGTGCAGGCAGAGGCAACAGCTTGATTTGAGTTCTTTTAGATTTAAGTGCAGCCTTTGACACAGTCGATTGCAGTATCCTCTTACATCATATGCAGACTTTGGTGGACATTGAGGGCTCAGCTCTTAGTTTACCATGCACATACCTCTCCAACAGAACTGTTCCTGTCACTCCGGGTCACTCCTCTTCCTTGACAGTTCAGCTGAATTGTGGTGTCCCTCAAGGCTCAGTCCTTGGCCCACTTCTGTTCTCTATATACATGCTACATTTTGGTGAAGTTATTCAAAATCATGACGTGTTTTACTGTTAAGGCCTTAAACAGCCTTACTCCTGAATACATTTCCAATTTATTGACCTTGTATGTGCCCCCTTGACCATTAAGATCCAGGATGGAGCCCTGCCGGTTCCTCCAGGTCTCAGTTTGTGACTAAGGATTATTGGGGTTTGTCCTCATTTTCCACAATTGTCCTCAATCTGTGGTTAAAAACTTGCTTTGGTCCTCGTGATGTTGCCAATACAAGGACTCTCTCTTTCCCTCTCTTTCAAACAAAATAAAACTAAACTAAAATAATCAGTAATCACAGCAACAGGATCCTCCTCTACAAGTCACAATCTCCTCCTGGACAGTTTTGGAGGAAGGACAAATGCTTTATTTAAGAAAAATAGGCAACAATACAACAATCTGAAAATACTCCATCACAAGTATAAAGTATAAGTGAGTATATGTAAGTATAAGTATCAACCATAGCCCAGAAAGTCAGTATGTATAACAAAGCCTGCTGCATTGGCCCTGTGTGTTTGATCCACCCCACCTTTGCTCCCATCATAATGACTACTACCAAGAGAGGTCACCACCTGTACAATAGTATATAACATTAAAAGTAAATATGGGTCATAATAACCTGCTTGCATTGTCGACCTATACGGTCATTTTTCTGGTCAGCACAAGCTCGTTCTTACAGAAGAGGCGGTGTTTACATTTGAAGAACTGATTGGTATCATATCGCATATCAGATATGAGCTACACAGGAAATTAGCTACTGTTAATTATTATGTTATGGTTCAGGAAACAAACGCATTTACCCTGAGAATGACTTCAAACCAGCGCAAACAATAAAAGCATGAAGCAGACACTGAAGCTGTGAATCGTTGTGCTGCTGGCAGTGATGGGCTCCAAAATCTTCACAGTGGTAGTGATGTTTTGTGACATCCCCACGGGAGGAGGCTGTGGCCCTTCAGGTCCCAGGTCTAGCTTGGCTTCACACCTAAAGTGAGCTCCATCATCTTCGAGACGGGGCCTGAAGTCAAAAGCGAAGATTTCAGTCACTGGTGTTTTCTCTTTATAATTGGACCACTGTTGACTCACTACTTCCTGTCCTTTGTAAAAGGTCACAATGAGGTTTTCAGCAGGAGCAACATCCTGCACCTCACAGTGCAGAGTGTACAGATGATCCTCAAACATATGGTGAGGGTCAGCGAGTAATCTGATCTGCACATTATCTGGAGGCTCTGGAGAGACAAACAGAGAGATGTAGAAAGACAGACACGATATGATCTAAAGCCCGTCAGGTGGATATCTGCCTTAATCTTTCATTATGGGGTGAATGATGAGTGGAGTACAGTGGAGTGTTTCATACTCAAAAACAAGTTTACTTACGGTAGACAGTTACAGGCAGCATGCTACAACACTGGTTACCATCATCATCAGTGTAGTAGCACTTTGCAGATGTGTCCCATTCAGTCATGCTGTGAACCTTCCACAACATCATGGATCCATCTCGCCTCGTCACTCCAGCAGATACTTCCAAATCAGTCGGACCTCTGTGGCAAGCATGCAGGCATGCAGAGCATCTGGCAGAGACTGGGTTGCCAAACTGAACTACCAGTCTGGATGGCCTGAACACAGGTTTATCTGCACAGTTTGCATCTGCAAGACAGACATCAACGAGATGTAAAGCAGCTTGGTGCAAAATTGTTTCTATCTTTCTTTTACTTGACTGACTGTTGCTTCTTTTTCTGCTTGTTTAACATTCTACTTAAACATGTCTTCATTATTTTAACTTAGATGTTCGCTCTTTTCTGTCCATCAATCAGTCATTCAAATGATCTCATCCTCCTCTGGAGCTTGATGCCCTACTCTGAGGTCAGTGACTGTAGTTCATTTTTTAAAGTACAGGTGATGAATGACTGAATTTAATCGTCATCATCATCATCATCATCATTTCATTTCAAGAAATCAGCTAAACTGCACAGTGGAGGAAGAAATATTCAAAATCATAACAAAGGCAGAAGTGGCAATACTGCAATATAAAAATACTCCATTACAAATCTTGCATTGAAGATATAACTTACCACAGCTGGACACATGAAAGCCGCGCAGAAAAGTCCCCAAACACACAAATAAAAGCAGGAAAAACATAATTTCTGATTAGTCTGTCAAAGTCAGATTGCGCACTTTAATTCTCCTCCGTTTCTTCAAAGTTGCCCAGTTTGGGAGCAGTGCAGCGTCTTTTCACAGCAGCCTCCCTGTTTCTCTCATTTTTATCTGTCCTCATGTTACCTCATAATAAAAGCCCTTCAGGGGGCAAGTCTCCTCACGGATAAAGCACAGCCTCCAACATCTAGAACCGTCAAAATCAACAAGTTACCCCGCGCCTTCATACATTAAAACTAACGCACACATGTCCTGATGAGAGAGAAAAACACTTCAGCATAAATCCACTCAACAAAATAACACAATCAGAAAACGAAGCGTCAAAATCTTCAGCAGATGACTAAACTTTTGTGTCTCTTTAAAGTGTTAAAAGCATTTTATTTTACTGCAGAACAGCCGCCGTCAGTCAGCAGCTGTCAGGTGTCAATCAGAGGAGCAAAGGATAGAAAACTGCTGCTTTTGGGAGGCCAGGTAGCTCACCTAGCAGAATGCACCCCCCTTCCTCTCAAACTGCCCTATTTTTAATCTACTTTTTTATAAAAAGTACTCAGAATGCATAAAAATAGCACTTTTACACACTGTTGGGTACTTTTATTGACAGCAGTACAACATATCTTACAGCATAAGACCATATGTTTTCTATACAATCTTAATCTGTAAAGTAGTAAAGTAAAAAATAAATGTAGTACAGCATTCTCTGTGAATTGTAGTGGAGTAAAAGAAAAGTACTGTACTGCAGGTATATATTTTTTTTCTACATTACTACATTACCACAGGGTACAGTGTGACTGACTGCTGAGCAGCTTCTTCCTGTCTGTCAAAGGACCATCTTCCACTGACTCTGAGCCTTGAAGGTCAACTCTTTGCATCACTGCTGATTCTTGTAGAGACCATGCTGAAGTTTTAATCTCGTATTTTTCCGATGTTTTCTGTGATACAAAACCAAACGGCAGACCCTTGAAACATTCTTGAGTTGTGTAATCCTCACAGTGAATGCTACCTTTTGAGAATACTCCTTCCTGTTAGGGACAGCTGCATTTGGGTGGAGTGTAGGCGATTAGTGGCCTTTTTCCAGATCGATGTCTACTCCACTCTACTTCTGATATTTCCATCGTTTATATAAAGAAAATTAACTGCACACTTTTGCAGTACAGTTGTACACATTACACTTTTTACATGACATTTTCGTCTTGTAGTCTCACAGGAAACAGTAATCACCTATACACTCTAGAACAGGACTCTTTTGTTGGTTTTCTCCAGGTTCCAGATCCTTCCTTAATCCAAAGACATGCAGATCGGGTGAACTGCAAACTGTAAATGACTTTCTCATAAGTACTGTAAATATTATCAGTAGTTTTGCAACAAAGTGCTTTAACAGGCCTTGGTATAGTGTGTGTATGTGCACATTAGATACTTCATGCCTGCAGTCTGAACTTTAGTCAAAAATGGAGAATTCATTTAAATTAAAACCTTCATCTCAATGAATTAATGTACACAAACAAAACAGTGTAATCAAAGCTATTATGTGTTTTATGTGATTATACAGTAGCATCTTTCACATTATTCTCATGTTTGCATGTTGTATTTTAATGCAACCACTGGGAGGCGGCCCTTTATTTCTCAATTATGTGCTTTCTTGGAAAAAGATATGACATGTTACGGTCCAAGAAGCAAACATCCTCTTGCGTTGTCTGGGAATGGACTCAAATCAGAGCAGAGAATAAAAGCATAAAACACAGTATGAGTCCATGAGTCAGTCTGTTTCTGGTGGCTGTGGTTGAGATTGGCTCCAGACCTATGAACAAAAAGACAATTGATTTGTACTGATGCTTTCAATCAACGTCTTTAGATTATGATGGCACGTCTTCACATTATCGTATTTACATTCATAGTGTTGAAAACATATGTATTATGGAGGCCCAAAATGGTCAAAAGGCAGTAAAAGGTTATGAGGTGAGTGAAAATGAGATGGTGGAAGACAAATAATAGATGTAATAAAATAGATGAAGTTTAAATTGATTTCAGTTTAATTTACTAAATCATTGGAGGTTAAAAGGATGGCATAAAGCTCTGCATTTCTTTTCACATTCCATTAAATTATCTAAACAACAGCAACATTTATTGGTCCATTCAGTTATATTTTTGAGTTGTGTGATACTTTTTTACTGCCTTTTCTCAGTTTTGAGGCTCCTCAGATGCTCCCTAATGCTGATGAAAAGGTAAATTAGAAAAAGCACATACTATAACATGAACTTAGCATTTAGAAATTAAACTATTAAGAAAAGTTTGCTTTTTAAGTCCATGATATGAGTTATTATGAATCTCTACATTTGCAGATGATGCTGTTGGTGATGATGGTAAACATGACAACTCTTGTTGACATGATTTTAAAGAGCCAAATCAGAGGTTTACGTAGGTAAAGAAAGAAGGGATAAAAAGTCTGAACTCACTTTGGACAGCCACGGTGAACTTCATAGTGACAGTCCCCACAGTGTTGGTGACAGAACAGGTGTACTGCCCTGCATCTGCAGTCTTTACATGTTTGATAGTGAAGACGCTGCCACCAGAGAGGGGAGTGCTGGCTAACGGGAGCATCCAGGTGTATGAAGGGCTGGGGTTTCCGCCCGCTGAGCAGTTCAGGTGTAGAGGGCTTCCCTCTGTGATGGTGACTGGATCGAGATGTGATGACCCCTGCCGCCGAGGCTTATCTGTGTGGTGATTGACAAGGAAGGGGAGGAGAGAGAGAAATGCAACACCTGTCAATAATCAATGCAAATAAAAAAACAAGTGCACACTTAAAAACACATAAGTTAACACACGATCATGAGAAGATTAATACCATTCTCATGTCTGTACAGTAAATACGAAGCTCAGCAAGCAGCCAGTTAGCTCAGCTTAGCATAACCACTGGAAACATAGGGAAACTGCTAGCCTTGCTCTGTCCAAAGGTGTTATTTTCTTCAGCAGGGCTGAGCTCCGGCTGCAGCCGGTGGCTAGGACCAGGCACGCCTAGATGTAGCTAGCCATACCAGCTGTGGGGTCAGATGCAGGTTAGGGAGAAACAAATCTTATCATTAGGGTCCGGTCAAAGTTTTGTGACAATTAAGCAGTCATTTCAACTTAATGATACATTTCTTTGATGTTAACTCTATGTAAAGCTAGCTAATAATTTGGTAAGGTTAGCATTGATTGTTATCATGATGATTATTGTTAGCTAACATTAGTCTGTTGGCTCCTGTAGGATATTTTTGAATGACAACATGGTTTTGGGACTTGGCTCAGTGCAGAATCGAGGTGTGTTGATTAATTGTTATCAGACTCACAGAGGACAGTGGCAGTGATGTTTTGTGACACCACCACTGGAGGGGGCTGTGGTCCTTCAGGTCCCAGTTCTAACTTGGCTTCACACCAGTACTGGACTCCATCATCTTCCTCACTGGGGGTGATGTTTAAAGTGAAGATCTCAGTCACTGGTGTCTTCTGCTCTGTGTTATTCTTGGACTGCTGTTGACCCAGTGCTGTCTGTCCTTTGTAGAAGGTCACAATGAGGTTTTCAACAGGAGCAACGTCCTGTACTGTACACTGCAGAGTGTACTGACGACCCTCAAACATCGGCCCAGTGTGATTCACAAAGCTGATGGTCACACTGTGTGGAGGCTCTGTGGAGAAAGGGAAGGGGACAAAGAGACAAGCTGAGAGACACGAACAGAGAC
Organism: Chaetodon trifasciatus; assembly: GCA_037975065.1. NCBI lineage: Eukaryota > Metazoa > Chordata > Actinopteri > Chaetodontiformes > Chaetodontidae > Chaetodon > Chaetodon trifasciatus. Next base: position 2,452,737 of record JBBMOE010000023.1, read on the forward strand.
AGACACACAAAGATTTTGACACAATTTGCGTCGACTGTACATTTGAAAACAGTACTGTGACTCCATCGCTTTAGCACTCATTCTGATTATAAATGATGAAACCATCACTAGCAGTAGTGTTTTGTTCACCAGCAGTTTTACTTACGGTAGACAGTTACAGGCAGGGTGCTAAAACACTGGCAGTTAGTTTCTTCCTCGTTATAATAGCACATGGCAGATGTGTCCCATTCAGTCATTGTGTCAACTCTCCAAGAAACCGTGGTCCCATTTTTTGTTCGGACTCCAACAGATGTTTCTAAACCATATGACTCGCTGTGGCAATGCTGACATACAGAGCACCTGGCAGAGGTCGAGTCACCAAACTTCACCACCAGCCTGGATGGAGNAGAAGAAGAAGAAGAAGAAGAAGAAGAAGAGGAAATTTTATTTGTAACGCACCTTATATTCAGGCTATCTCAAGGTGCTACAGGGTATAATTTAGTAAGAGCTTTTACAAGAGCAAAATGTTCTTAAACAGACAAAATACTTAAATACAGAAGGAAGAATAGCCAAAGAATCATAAAAAGAACAGTGAAACGTGCTTAAAAAATAAAGGAACCGGATGGAAAAAAAATTATTATACATATAAAACTGATAAAAGAGCAGAAAGTCCTTTCAAAGTCAAGTACATTGTGTACTTACCACAACTGGATGCAACGCAGCCGTGCAGAAAACTCATCAAGGAAATGACCACAGGCATGAAAAACATTATCTCCGTCTATTTTGTTGGTAAGACAACTAATAACAAATGCTGAATATGAAACCCAAAGGTGTTCAGAAAGCGACTGAGTTTTCTCCCCTTTTGTGTCTATTGCAGCCGAACAATGCTGGCAGTGCAGCCTGTTTTAATACCACACGTCCTCTCTGCATTTGTTCAGGTCTTCAAAGTGTAGTTTTGTATAATTACCGCTCCTAGGCAGTCCTAGTGTGTACAGCCCTCCCCCCAACCTGCTCACCACTCATTTCAAAGGGACTTAAGTCAATCCGAGCGTCACCTCTGTCATCTTTACTCTCCTATGTTACTGAAGCCTTTGACAAAAAAGAAACCTAAATAGACCAATGTTTATTCAGTATAAATACATTTCAGTAGTAGCCTATGGATTTAATTTTGAATTTATTTTAATCAAAAAAATGAAATTTTTTGCCAAACAGACTGGTACATAATCAAGAAATCAACAGGCACAAGGCCTAAAACATACAAGTCTGAGAAGAAAGTAGCAAACATGATCATTTAAAGAGAAATAATCATGAAAGAAAGAAAGATCCATCCATCCAGTTTCTCTCCTTTATCTGGGTCCAGGTTGCTGTGGTAGGCCAGATAAGATCCCTCCACCATGTTCTGGCCTGCTGGGGTTTCCAGCAGTTGGACATGCCTGGAAAACTTCCAAAAGGATCCTGATCTTTTACTCTATCCACCTCCATTGGCCCCTTCGACACAAAGAAGCAGCGGCTCTACTCCGGGCTGTTGGCTGGTTGAAGCCTGAAAGCAAAATTAATTCTAACATCTGTCAGTCCTGTAGTTTGGAAGCACATTTTTGCCAGTGCAATGAATAAAAAAAGATCCTGTAATTGGCATGTGGTCTACACACAAGAACCAAAAATGAAAGTCTGCTAGAGGAATTTTTGTGCTCATAATTCACGCGGAAATGGTGCGGAGCCAGAAACAGTTCCTGAACTTCCCGGGGATCTTTATCTGTTTCCTGAGAGCCCTCCCATGATTATGGAGCGCAGTCAAAAACAACCTACAAGCCTCTCATATACTATACAGTACAGCACCAACGACTTAGCGCTTCCATCAGCTCATGTCATCTCAAATGAAAATAACACCTCGTATTTTGGCTCTTTGCAGTGACAAATCATTTGCTTCGTCCTCTCTTCAGATGTTTTTTCAGCTTGAGTCCACATACACACACACAGGTGACAAATAAAAGGAAAGTCCCACAGCCTTAAACAACACCCAGATCCCTGCCAATGCTGCACCCACCCGCTCATCCATCTCATGCTGCATCTGACAGGAACCCTGTGGACGTGCTGACCACTAGTAGAGCTATGCAGCAATGTTTTGAAGAACGACATGATTTGGTGTTCCACTGATTGTTGATGGCGGTAACACGCCAGGAGAGGCAGGCAAAAAGAAGCCTGCCAGCTGGAAAACATGACTGTAAACAAAGCAAAGTTCAAAATCTGAAAAGACGCTGTGCGAGTGTTTTATGAGGCAAAAACATGCACTCGATGTGTTTTTAGGCTTCGAGGATACATGCAATGTGTACTGCTGAAGTTCATTAATAAGTGTATTGACACATCAGGCCAAGTGGTGCTATTTATGCTACTGAACAGGGGATTTAACTCTGGCATGCTCAATTAGCATTTAACATACCTGTGACCCATGCATGAGCTTGTGGGAGCCCTGTAGGGTTTGTAAAATTTAATCTGCAATGTGCACACAACAATAGTTTGTGAAAGACGACGCTGCTGATATTTGATATTAGCAGTGGTCGCTGAGACGAGCCCCCGTTCTCTCTGGCATTCATTTTCTCAGGCAGACTGAGCAGTGGGATACACTGATAAGTGGATCAATACAATAAATCTAAATGTTACTATTGAAAATAGCCACTTACCTGTAGGATAAATGTAAGTCAAGTATGTGATGCATCTTTATTCATAATTTTAGGTTGATTAGCATACAGAAAGGAACACAAAACTCAATTTAATTTCAAGACAAAAAACCCACAAAGAAAGAAAAATGTACAGAGAAAAGCTGTTCTGTAAAACCAGAAGTGAATCTAACTTTGTAAAATAGCATAATTTAGCTTTTTCACAACGGTCTGATCTGTTTTTCCTCAACTTGAAAAGCCGTGTAATGTACATAATGTGACACCAGGTCACGCCAGGTGAGGCCATGTGTGATCCAGGGCGACCTTTATGGTAAACAGTAGTTCCAGTGGCGCTCGTTAGGGAACACCTGAGCGAGCCGCAGGCAGCAGCTGATGGTGGGCTCGTAAAACACCGAGTCCGGTTCCTCGATCTTCACTTTTGTCTCGCTTCTCGTCTGCTGGCCAGAGCGGGAGAACAGCGAGGGTTTAGGAACTTTAACCAGAGTTTTCTTCGTCACACAGCCCATGTCTATGAGTGCCTGTGGAGGAGACGAGCAGGGCAACGTATCAGGAATCATTTCAGGGGTGAATTAGATTTGAGACGACCTGATGCACCAGCTTTTTCTGACACTCTGCACTAAGTGAGACTGAGCATGTGAGTTTATGCAGATGAGAGTATTTCCATTTACCTGCACCAAGTCCAGCACGGCCATTGGCTGCAACACGTCTTTGTAATGCTCGACCAGTGTCTGCTGCGTGAGGCCGGGTCGGTACATGATGTGGCACAGAACGGCCTCCAGCATGCCCTTACACACCTGCCGGTTCACACCGCCGTCGACCATGCGCCACGGACGGCTGATGAAACTCAAGTTTTCACTGCGTGGATTAGAGGATGGTGATGAACACAGAGATGACAAACAGGAAAGGGAAACGTAACAAAGGCGATAAGCCAATCAATCCTCACACTGTGTACTTACTCATCTTCACCAGCTGGTAGAGAGCACGCTTCTTCATCTGTTTCACCGGCTACACTGTCCATCTTTTCTTCATGGCCTTCTTCTGTTTCCACCTTCTCTTGTCTTGCCTCCTCCTGTCCTTCCTCTTCAGGCTGCATCTGCTTTCCTTCCTCCTCTTCCAAGCTTAACAATGTGTCCACACTCGCCTCATCTGCCCTCTCTTTCTGCTTTTTCAGCTGTCCTTCCTCATTCAGTTTCTCTCTTGTTATGCCACTCGACAACCTCTCCGTGTCCTCTCTGTCCTCAGCCTCTGGTTTGTCCGCAGCTGATTTTTTTGCTGGCGGTTCCTCCGTCTCTTGTGGGACTTCTCGCCTGCATCTCTTGCGTGTGACCGTGTCGTCTTGATACTCCATGATGGGGTCAGATGTGAAGCGTGCCTGGGACCATGGTTTGGACTTAACAGTCAGCAGCCAAGGATCAGCGTGCTGCATGAGCACCCAACGGACGGCCAAACTCCCAACTTTCAACACCTGGCCTTCTTCTTGTAACTCCTGGAGCAAAGAGGGAGAAACACAGTGGAAGAGGAAAACAGGCAACTGAAGGTAAACCTAGATTAGTCATGACAGGACAGGTCTGTCAAACTACATTTTAACAGTTTGGAGGGTGGTGTCTTTGTTTTTAATCTTTCCACAACCCAAAAAAGATGAGCCAAGGCGTAAAAAATTGATTAACAGAGCGTCTATCTGGTCTAACATAAGCTGCAAACGTTAGCATGTCCAGCTAACTAGCTTAATACCTGGAGTAGCAAGCCAAAGCCAACTCCCTTAGCAAAGGGTCAATTATGTCAGAAAGAAAAAAAATTCCCACAGCCTCTTTAAGAGTTTTCCTGTTTACGGGCTGATTAATGTACTCCAACTTAACCAAAACAAATCACATGACTATTCCACTGGAGTCAAATGTTGAGGCTAGGCTAGCTGTTTCAGCCAAACTAGCTTAGCTAGTTTATTTTTCTTTTTTAGTATCTTTTTCTTCATCATGACTCGATTTAGCCTCTGCCTCATTTGTGGGATAACAAAATAAACTAACAAGATGTTGGTTCATCAAATGAAAAATTTCTCAGTTACCAAGGTAGCCTGGGAAAAAGTCAAGTTAGCTTAAGCTAAGGCTAGTGGCGGCTATCTCCCCAGCTAGCTTTCACTTTATATATGTTTTAGCTGTCTGTCTGTGGGAGAGAGTGAAGTGACTGTGGTTTTAGTTTTAGCTTTATTTTATAGTCATTGTAGTTAAATCATATACTTGACTTGCATAATAATGTTTTTTTATCATAAAACAGATGTTTAAAGTCACCTTCAGGTCTCTATTAGAAATATTAAAGACTGAGCGGGAAGAAAAATCCTGCTAGCCAAAATAGTTTAGCTGACTTGATTTTTTTGACTTTTGATTTGTGGGATAACACACGGAATTACCAAGATGTCTGTTCATCAAATTTCATATTTTTCAATTACACATTTTTAGCTAGCTGCTGCTAGCTGCTAGCTTTTGCTTGATATAGCCCTCTTGTTCAGCTGTGTCTCTCTGGTAGAAAGTGCAGTAACTGTGGTTTAATTTTATTGTGTAGTTACTGCACATTTTACATGCTGTTTATGTGGAAATTATATACTTCCATTGCACACTAATGCTTTATATGCTAACACAGGATACCTTCATATACTGCTGCAGGCTCCTGGTGCGTCCGGACTGCGGCTCCTGCAGGTGTATGTGAGCCTCGTAGAGGTCATGTATATCCAAGCCATTTTCACCAGCTGCATCTAAGCTCGTCCTGAGCTGAGCACATGCCTCTATGTCCTGAGGAGTGTATCCTCTTTGCTGCATCAAACGGCTGTCACACTCCTTCACGCTGGATGGAGAAGAGCTGGATGAGTGGGTGGTGTAGGTGAGGCTGGAGGGCAGCAGGGATGGACTACATTTAGTCAAGTCCAATGGTGGAGGGCCTGAAAGCGGAGAAAAAGGAAACAAAGAATTATGTCTTGCAGGTGAAGCTGCGTCTGCACATGTCTTACATGCATTGATACTCACTCTCCAGACTGAACAAGTGGTGAGCAGGTGTGTCACGCAGTTGCAGCTTCACAATACACGACTCCACCACGATGTTATCGCTGGTGTTGAGGTTGCGTATTTTGACTAAAAACAAAACAAATCAACAATTTCCCAAATCTGAACAGGGCTGCAAATACAATTCATTTCATTACAGATTAATCTATCTTTTCATTTTCTTAAATAATAAACTTATTGTCACATTATTCGCATGAATCCTCACATTTTGAGATTGTTTGGCATTTTAAATTTCATTAAACATGCAGAAAACATTAATCTATTTAAAGTAATCCAAAAAAAAAAATCCAAACTCTACCTATGCCAGGAGAGCAGTATCCCCGCATAATCAGGTAGTTGGTGTGTGACGCTTGATGTGCCTTCACTTCCAGCCTTTTTTTGCCATCACACTCCTCACCGTCATCATCATCGTCGTCCTCTTCTTCCAGTGCCGCCATACTGAAAAGTTGGACAGTTTATCTAGTGAGTCCATTACAAGCGTTTTCAGTGTCTCAGTGTGTCTGTCCCTCAGTTTGGACATGGTTGTCCCTCTGGGTGCGTCTGATGAAACACAGCCACAGATTTTACACCAGTCTTCCACATGTTAAATTTCAGACATGTGTCCTCTGCCACAGTGGTGAGTCACCTGGTACTCATATCCTGGATATGATGGGATTTCCTGGTTATGTGTTGTGTGTAGATATCCTGGTTTCAGTAGCCTGGAGGCAGATGTTCACAAACCTGGATACTATCATGATCATGCATACAGGAATATGAACTCCATGTTTTTCATGTTCCATGTAAATGCCAAATCTCGAATATGATCAAAAACCCAGTAAGACTGAAAACATGTCAACACACACAGTGACTATTTGTAATATTGCACCTCTAAATATGAAAGGACAAGGTCAGGCTTTTCTTCTGTTTTTTAAAGGGTCAGTTCATTTAAATTACAAAGAAACACACTCATAGCTGCAACGTCATGCACATATTGGCCCTTGTTATGAAATGTCTCAGGTATACACTCAGGTGAGAAGTATTTTTTGCATCTCCTCCTCTCCTCTCTCCTCCTCTCACAATACAGGTAAATGGAATTTAGTTTGTGGCGTAATATCTCATCTCCTCTGGGCTATGAGTACAATAACATACTGTGATGTTTGTACACGGATTATAACTCACCTCTTGACTACGTCATTGTCCACCATGTTGCTGTCCACCACCACTATCTGTTTGGGTATGGACATGTACACGCTGAGCAGTCCAAGAGACATCAGGCTGAGAGAGATCACACAGGCTCCACCTGGAGAGTCCAGAGAGAACTGCAGCATGTCCGACATATCTGGAGGCTCTTCTGAAGCTCCAGCTGCCGTGTTTGAGGTAGAAGCTTTGGGAGGGTGATCGTCTGTCTGCTCTCTGCTGGGTGGATCCTCACCAGAACCGGCTGTGATGCATTCCTCTGGGTTTTTCTGTTCACCTTTCACTTGTCTTTGGTCGTTCTCGCCCTCCTTTGAGGAGTCACCGTTTGGCTCCTCCGGCTGTAAATCTGGTTCACTCACTGGTCTGCCATCCTCCTTGCCTTCACTTTGCTTTTTTTTCCTTTGTGACCCTGTTCCTCTCTCCATCTGGTCCTCCCCGTTCTCTGACCTGAAGTCGGTTTCATGGTAGAACATAGTGACGGGTCTGTCTCCCGTCCCGTTGTTAAGTAGACTCCTCAAGAAGCGGAAGGAGTCAGTGCACAGCGAGTGAGGAAAACGCCACGAAAAACACCTGTCAGGAAGGTGGAGGAGGGAGAGTCGTGGTCAATCAAACAGTCAATCGAGCGGCAACGATTCAAATATTGTTGCTGACAATAAAAAAACACAAAAAATGCACCAAAACTCAAAGTAGAAGGACAAACAGACAAACAAATCAATTGGAGAGCTATCTTGGTGGAGGTAACTGAGGTCCTGGAGCTGAAATGAAGGCTGAGATCCTAAAAAGCTTCTTGGGTTCCTAGAAGAACTGCTGCAGTCACTAAAGGCCTTAAACTACTCTAATACATCCAACCACTGGCTCTCATTAAGTATATTAACAATGAGGTGGTTTAAACCTGATCCTCCTGTTTAATTCCCGGTATTCCTGTGCATTCATGCATGTTTGTCATGTAAGCTTACAATACTCTCAAACAGGTTGCACTGTATTTAGTTGTTGTATGAGTGTTATCTCGCATTAGTTGCAGCTCTTATTTGTGCACATGGGTGGCTGTGTACCTGTAGTAGGACTGGGACAGCTGGTAGGACATGGGCAGGATGGGCAGCGCTCGGTTCTTCTTCGGCCCAAACGGCTGATTGACACGCCGGCGGTTGACCAGACCCCTCTTCCTGCACTGTATGAACACTTGGCACAGCAGCTCCTGGTTATACTTACTGTACAGCTGGAAGGTCTAAGACAAGATAATCAGGAGTTTTTTGTTATTATTTTGTGTCTGTTGCCTTATCTTATGTTGTGAAGTACTTTCTGCTCCTGAGAGGTGAGACGTGAACAGAACAGAGGAAGAAAATTAAAGACGGCCGTACCTGAAAGGATCTGGAGGACTTCATCTGGCTGTTGGTCATGGCCAGAGTGCTCTGGATCAAGTTATGTAACACTATGGTATGAATGTCTTCCGTGCTGCGATGGACATGCACAAACAAACAATTAACTGTTGCCATAAAAACCCACATTTAAATGCACAGTATGTAATTTCAGCTGCTGGGAGTCTCTCAATCAAATCAATAACAAGACTTAGTTGGATGACATCATGAAGTAGTTATTTTTAGACATTTTAATGCAGAAATATTACATATTGTGCGTCCAATCAGTGGAGGAAAATCTAAAAATTAAACTGAATCCTCACCAGTTGATGGTGTCTCTGCATGACATCTGCTTTCCACTGTGTATTGCTGAAACTCTAAACCTGTAACACACACACACACACACGGCATTACATTAGAAACTACACTCAGCTTCTTGTCCCAGCCGTCGCTGCTTGTCTCAATTCTGCACATCAAACCTTCATACCGTGAAAAGAGCTGCTGTTTCGTGTCAGGCACGACGGTGTCACAGGGGCCCAGAGCGGCGGTGAACTTCTGTCTGAGCAGCCTGACGTACTCAGAAAACACTTTAGCACAATCCTGGAACAACACAGGCAGAAATGTTCAACTGTCAAGATTTCAGAAACAAAAGCAAAGAGAGACGATCAAAGGGACAGAAACACACCTCAGGTTTGTCTGGATCAGCTGGCTTCTTCTCCTCCAACAGTCTCATCAGAGGTTTGTCCTGGTACACCTCAGCCAGGCAGATCCTGCACCACATGGCCGATTAAAAAACTGTAGGTACGTGTTCAAAAACGTGTGTTTTCATGACGTGAGCCTACCTGTAGTTCAGGAGTGTCTGAGGATTTTTGAGGATGTATCGCGTGCGGCGTCCGACTGCGACGGATGTCTTATCCATCGATATCTCAAACTCCGCGTGGAGCAGGTCTCGAACCACACAGTAAGGTATGAAAGGCCTTTTTAACTGCAACACATGAAGGACACGCAGTATGTTTTTAACCAATCAAATACAAACAAGTGTGAACATATTTGACTACAAGAGAAAGGCTGAAGAGGGAGACCAAAAGTATGACAGGTTTTGCTTCTGTTCATCAAAATGTTATCTGCCCATAGGGCACAACTCAGTATCGCCCCTGAGACCACCATATTCACACATCTTTATTCACAACCTTCAAGAAACAACCTTTCGAACACTCACCGTTGAGCCCTGAGGAAAAAGCAGGTTTAGACAACAGTACTTGAAGTATATGCGAGCACGTACTTTGCTGTTGAGCAGGTTCGAGGCCACGCTGCAGAGCATCATCAGTGAGTCCTCCTGGACAGACCAGGAGACCCTCTGTCTGGTCATCATCTTCAGAGCCTGGTGGTCAGCCGCGTCATGGGCAGGCGTGCGTTTCTTGGGCTCTTTAAGGCAAATAACACACACAAAGACACATAAAAACACACACAACCTGTCAGCTGTCCGTCATTCACATCCCTGAATTTTCACGTTCACGCTGTACCTTTCTTCTTCTTGCGAGGGGCCTTGACGACTTCCTTTCTGCTCCTCTTCCTCTTCTGTCGCTTTCCTCCGACCACCTGCTGGTTTCTGGACGCAGGCTCTACATCCACCTGGTGACAAACACACAAGAACAGGAAACGCTGTCTGTATCCTCGGCTCTTAAACAAGAGACAACACCACGCACACCTGAGTTGCCAGTTTATGAGGTGTACCTAATAAACTAGCAACTGAGTAACAAAACTCATACCTCAACATTTTCTGCCATCAGCGGTCGCTTGGCAGTCACATAACGAGGAGTAGCAGTTCCTCCTGTAACACACAGATGCATACAAGCATATTATTGATGAGCAGGAACACACACATATCACTGCTAAAGATGGATTAAGGAAAAGATTCAGTTTGGCTGTAAAATATGTATCATGTTCCAGGCAGCGACTCACCAGCTTTAAGTGCAATCCTGAGAGCGTTTTTACTAAGCAGGCTCTTCAGTCTGATTTTATTCTCCTTCGCCTCTAAAACACTTGGGGCCTAAAGAAATAACGACAGATACTTGTTCTCAAAAGCACAAACACGAGGCCGCATCTAACACTGTCTTTGCACAAACATACTGCGTGCGCACCGTTTTGGAGGCGAGCAGGTGATTGGTCCACAGCCAGTTGCGTTTCAGGTGAGCAAAGAACTCAGAGTCCAGACCTCCTGCTCCTTTACCGTCTCCTGGTGCTGAGCCGTCGTCACACACCTGACAGCTGCCCCTGTGTGAGTGCACAGATACACACACACACATACATCAGTGCTACGTTAATACACACACAGGTGACAGGTGTCCTTCTCTAACCTTTATTCTTAAGTTAATGGTGATAAAATCCTCATGTGTTCATAAAGAGGGCTCCCTTGACTGTATACTGTTTTCTCCATGTCGCTCTACGTACTGTGGGTAAAGCACTTTGCCTTGTTGTTTAAAGGCGCTATACAGATGAACTTGTCTTTCCTTACACACACATCACACTCCACCTACTTTAGCAGGTAGGCCAATCCTGCGAACACGGTGCGGTCATGGACAAAGGAAGGGGCAGCTTCATCGTCTCTAACATGTCTCTTGTTGCGGATAACCCCTACAAAACGCAAACAAAGAGGGAAAATCATCATTTTCCATGTGGCTGTCAGTGCTGTGAGCGATTCTGCTTTTATGTGTGTGCGTACGTACCCAGCGGTGTATTGAGGCAGACACACATCAGGTCAAACCAGTAGTTTTCCACATCTTCAGCGGTGTTGAACGTGTACTGGCGCCTCTCAAACGGTTTGTCAGGTGTCTCTGCGACCAGCCAGTAATGAGGCTCAGAGCTGGTGGTGTCCACAATGGTGGCATTGCGCTTCAGGTACACAAACACCTGGATCAGTGCAGATGTGGAGAAAAAATATGAGACATTTGAAAAGAGAACTTACTTAATGTTGATTTCCTTTGACCTATTAAAGAACCTCCATTTCTTGATGCAACATATATACATTTACAGGTACTGATAGCCCCTGTGCTTTTGGTGAAAAACATGGTGAAGCCCCTGTTCATTTGGGCATTATTTTGACAAAGAATACTAAAAAAATGTGCCAAGTACTCTTCATTTCTTAGCAAAAACAGATTCCTAGAGCAACTCTGCTAAGTCACTTGAAAATAAAAAAACATTTATCATTTTTTATTGTTTGTAATTGTGCTTTTATATAGATTTGTTTTATTTTTATTTGATACTTTAATCCTCCCTTGCTGAACTCCTTATTACAGTTTATACAGCTATTTCTATTGTATAATGGGGGGGGGGGCACACGCTGTAAATTTCGCAAAGACGTATTAATCAAAAATCAAGGATTTACATTTTCAGGGATGTTTGTCCCTCTTTCAAACATTATGATAATATTTGTGTATCTGAATGCAAATGATTAATAATAGCAGATGAAATTCAGTGTTTCATGATGGGATCAGAGCAGCGGTGATGATTTATTCTTTCTGCGCGGTGATTTTGTATCAGACCTGACTTCATGTGGTTAATGTGTACCTGATCTTTCTCCTTGAACTTCTCCACAGGACCAAACTGCAGCAGACCCATGTAGACCAACTTCTGCAGGTTCTCGTGAAAAATGAAGATGTATCTCCTAATATAAAAACCCATAAATACTCAATTTAGAAATACAGTCCTGATGAGTTCTGGAGAGAACAAGAGAGAAAGAAAGTCACCGCTTAAAAAGCAGCTGTCTTTTCATTCTGGCAGGCAGCACTCGGACAAGATGGTGCTGCTTCACGGGGTCACTGAGGTATTCCTCCAGTCCGTCCACCTGTGGACACAAGTCAACAAATGACTTTTTATGTACTGAGCGCGCAAGATGTGCTATAAGAAGTGAGGCATCAACATATCTCTTAAATGTCCACATGTACGACCTCTGAGGCATTATGAATAATTCGATTTGTACACAGTACATCTGACACAGGCTGCAGTCACAGAGGATGACGTCACCGTTAGAGAAAGAGGGAGAGACAAACCTTTACAAAATAAAACAGGATGTGTGCTCACCTTATAGTTGATCTGTACGACCTGAAGGAAGATGGAGAGCGGCAGGCAGAGGAGCAGGTCGCCAACCATCGCCCAGCCGCTGCCAAACTCCTTGTGTACACGGACAGGAGGCACAAATTTCTTCCACGACTCTTCATCAGCGTACACTATCAGAGACCGGTGGAAGATTACAGGAAAATCAAGGCGGTTAGTTGGGAAAAACAGTTTGAAAGTGTCCTCTGTCCCAGTAATTAAAATAACTACAATGTGCTTTCCTACACTGACTAATAAGCCCCAATATGCGATAAATTACAGGAGTTTGCTGCTCTCTCACCTTTCATGTTGGGTTCAGAGTGACTTCGTTCTGATTTATCCTGCAGCTCCTCCTCATCATCACCGGATGATGTCACGTCTAAGTTAGTAAGAGTCAAATCTGCAGTTTGTGGGTCCTCAGAGACGCCGGCAGCACCTTCAGATGACTGCGTTTGTCCATCAGTGTTTGTGGAGTTTTGAGCGTCTTTCACATCCTGCTGTTTTTCCTGGTTGTCAGGGTCACAGCTGGTTGGGCTCGCTGGTGTTTGACTGGTCGAGCTGGAGTCAGGGGAGCTGTGTTTGCACGGGTGCCCGTACATCAGGTACCAGAGGAAGTTATGAATAACACGCAGACGATGCATCTTAGGCTGGAAGCCTAAAGACTTCCCCAACCCCCGGACTATGAAAACAGAGACAGAGAGAAGACCAAAACAATGAACAGAAGGCAAAGCTTTAGAGGAGAAAGACGTCTAATCTTGAGGATATCAATACAGTAAATATCCTGTACAGTGAAAAAGACTTAAAAAGAGCAGCAAAGTGGCAAAATCAGCAAGCTCTGAATGCGTTTTTCCAAGTTTCAACATAACCTTGATGTTTCTTTCTTTCTTTCTTGGTGTTTCCATGACAGGATTTCCTTGAATTTAAGAACTATATTGCTGCTCATTGTTTGTGCTGATGGTTTAACCACAAATGCCCATTCAAGCACTGATGCTCCCTGACGGCCTGTGACCGAATATTGAACGGACCCCGGTAACTCCGTCCACTTTGCGTCTCTTCTAAAATGCAGTGAAACTGAACCTGGCGTGGGCTTGAACTGCTCAGCTTTATTGCTTGCTGTCTTTTTGTCAGCCTTGTTCCTCTGGGTTTTAGAAGTCCTGGCGTTGGTCTTCTCTTGTTCTGTGGCTCTCTCTTCAGTGTGCTGCAGACTGAGGGACAGAGGAGGAGGATAAAAGACAGCTGAACAGAGGCTTGATCAAGATAGGAGACGAAGACACGTCCCATTTGCTCTGACACGCCACCATATTGGGTTGGCCTCAGAGCAAACATACTTCTCACACATGCTCTATTTCTCACAGACTTATTTCAAAGTGTTTGGCTGGTGCTCACCGTACTGCTGTGTACGAGCTGGAGATTTTGAAGCGAGTCTGCTCAATGACTCGGTTTACTATTTCATCGTTGGGCTGAATGGACGGATGAACGACCATCTCTACCTGAATGTAGGAGAACATCAGACAGATTGAGGGGGTCAGTGTTATAAAAGGCAGTATCTCCTTTCTTTTCTTAGTCCTCTAAAAACCTGTGGAAGTTTTGTTGTTGATCATGTTCCAAACATCACTGAAGCATGGTTAAAGGTATTATAATATAATGTTTATCGTACATTAAATTATTCAGGAATCATTTTTCATTATTTCCTCTAATATTCTTCTTCATACAACTGTTTTCCTGTAGTAATTTAAGAATATATGCCATGACACTAAGCTTTTGCTCAATAGTAATATTCAAGTGGAAAACTAAACAGTTTTATAATCCAGCTTTATAGAAACGAGTGCACCTGGACCCTGATTTTTTAATGAAAACTCAGTGTAATACTGCACTGAAAGTTTAACGATAGCTTGAAAAGTCTGTAACTGTTGGAGTCACAAAACTGCTGGGACATGAAACAGGCCAGAAAGAGGGTTGAGAAAGTCTGTGATATGACCTGAACAAGCAACTTCTCTGAAGGTTTAAGGTTTAAGCTAAATGTATTCTTGCTCTTATGCATATTTTTTAGTCTTTATTGCCACCTACTGGCGCGGCATGCTCATAGTTCAAAGCGTTTAAACAAGTGAAATGTGAAAATAAGCTTTACAGGCGCAGGCAGGTGGATTTCCTTATCAAGCAAGCTGTTACTCCACGTTTCCAGTCTATGCTTTATGCTGAAGCAAGAAAGCAAACAAGTGTATTTCCCAAACCATAAAGCTATTCCTTTGACTGCTTAAAAGAATAAAAGCAAAAATTTAAGAAAGAAATTGTTATTACATCAATCTGTCCAAGTGAATTTTAGTCCCAACAGTTAAAAATCAGTCTGATGATTTAATAACTGTCATTTGATCAACAAGACTGGATGCAGTGAGGTTTGGAAATATAACTAACCATCAAGGTGTGATGTGTGTATTTACCTTCTTAGTGATCCCATCCTGTATGACGGTGGTCCTGTAAATCTTAAGCAAGCCTTCCCTGGACAGATTGTGGACGAGACGAACAATAGTCTTCTTGCAACACTTTGAGCTGAATCCATCCTGCTTCTCTTCGTTGTTGATCATCTTCAGCAGCCTGGAGAAAGACGGCATGCTTACATTTCTGTCTGCTCTCTTGCTGTGTAATAAAATGCTTTTAAATCAACTGATAACGCTGAAGACAAACTGACGGGAAGAGACTGTTGATGATTTTGAATTTGCGGACTGCCTCCACGATCAGGTTCTTCCTCCTCAGCAGGCGGTACGTCTCGTGAGACTTCTCCAAAGACTTTCCGGACTTTTTACATGTGGAGGCCTAAAAGGAGGCGGATTGAACTGTTACTTTCAACACTCAGGCGCTCATCTGAAAGAGCTGGAACACAAGAGCGAAGACAAAAACACTGAAAGCATCCCATCAGACTGACCTGCGGCTGGACAACATCTTTAACAACCACAATCTCGTTCTCTGCTGGGTTATTGGTCGCGTTCAACGCCTCACCCTGAGGCAAAAGGTCGGCGGGACTTGAGGTGGATTCTTTCTCCTCCTCAACTTGAGCTTTGTCTGATAGAGGAGACAATATGAATTAAATACAATTGAATAGAACAAAGGAAAACACGCATATGAAATATAGAGAGTATAACACATATAAGACTTGAACTCTGAAGAAATCAGATGTGGACTCGGTTTTTGATCATAAATGATCATAAAGTCAGCTCATCAAATCCAAACCCTGCAGCACTGACGACTGCAGCTGACCTTGGGAGAGGACACAATGTCGCTATAAGATTTGCTAATTTTCTGCAGCACGAGAGAAAACAAAAAGCTTGACTGTTGCTGAAATGTAATTGGAGCAAATTACCTGTTGTGGGATTGGACACTGAGTCAGGTGTTGTGGGCGTGGATTTGCTGCAGGCTGGAGTTTCACCTGAGTGATGGCAGAAAACATGAAGGTCATTGAACCAATACTTTCACTATGACAGGTCACAGTTAGGGTTTGAAAGTGGCTGTAAGAGTCTGTTTTCTGCAAAGGTTAAATGAGTACTCACACTGAGCTGGTGTCGATGCTGCGATGGGAGTTTCAGGTTGTGTCTGTTTACTTCTCACTCTGCTTTTCTTCCCTGCCGTTTTTCCTTTAGCTCCTGACTTTCTTCTTGCTTTACCTCCCTCTCCACCCAAGCCTTCATTTGCTGTACTGACTTCACTGTCACCACACATCCGCCCAGCCTCATCCACGTCTTTTGAATCTGCATTTTGAATCTCTGCTGCAGGGGTTTCCTTGTTTTCTTTCGCGGTCGACTTCGAGGCTGACGGTGTTTTCTGGGCGGCGTCTGCAGTATTGGGCGCCTGTGGTGCAGAAGAGTACAGAAGCTTCGTCCGTTCCTGCTCTTTAGCGAACAGCTGGAGATGATCGCTCACACCCACACACCTGTGAAGAGACGTGAGCACAACAAGCAGTATTTGAATTGATGTAGCGTTAAAGTGAGAATTTAGGAGTCTTCACTCGTTCAGATACGCACTTATGGCTGATATATTTTGTTGTTCTCTGCCGACCTTCATCCTCCATGAACCCCTGCAGGGTGAAAGACATCAGGCATAAAATGAGTGACCAGAACCAGCTCATGCAGCAGCAGGGTCACATAATGTGTAATAAAATAATCCTGAATTGAATACTACATTATTTGAAATTACTACTTTGGTTGTTGTGTTGACTCTGCTGTGCTGTTGCACAGGACCACATTATAAATCAAAGATGCTTCCTATATTTTGTTTGCTGTGCAAACCTTCACCATATTCCAAAAAAACATCCACAAGCCAACAATCTGACACCAAACAAGCTTTGATTGATTTTATCAGAGCTCCATCAGCTCTGTCATCACAGCATTTCAAAGAGGAAGGGTTTGCTTTGTGCTGGTTGACCTCTGGTGGAGGTCATCAGGGTGGGACGCGCCAACATATCCGACAATTGAGAGCGTGCTGCTTGATTGTATTCACGTGCTAACATCCCATTATATAGGACATTTTTCCAGTCCCACTGAATAGACATGAACAATCCTGATAGACGTCACCGTTCTAGACTTTTTCAAGAAATCTTTGAAAGGAAGAAGTAACAAGAAAAGTAATGCTGGTGAAGAGTAAATTTATTCTGGTGGCAAAGAAAATGTCTGTATATGAGAAACGTTGTATTTACAGCCTGGGTCTCACCTTAATCACACCATCCCTGTCCAGCTTTCGGCAGAGCATACGAGATTCCAGCTTACCGATGTTCATCCTAAACGTGATATCTCTCTGAGGAGTTCCCTTTGTACCACAGGATAACACTGCAGTACCACAAAAAGACACAGGCGCCAATTAATATTACAGTAATTTGAAAGTGAAAAATGTTATTTTCTTTAAAAAAAAAAAAATCACCAGCCCCTTCACTAACTAATTATAAACTAATTTGCTTATCTACACACAACATGAGGCCTTGAAAAATGAATCCATTTTATCTGCCTGACACGCAGTATCCCTGAAAACTGTTTCGTAAACAGACCTACCGATGTGATAGGCCTGTGACAGGACATCAATCTCCATGATCCGCCCCTCTGAAGGCAGAGCTCTCTTCCTCACTCCAGTGTCATCTTCTTCCTCGTCGTCATCATCATCGTCATCTTCGACGACCCCCTTGCCCACATATGGCTTAAGCAGCTTCAAACAGCGCACACGCACTTTAGTCCCTGGAAAACAAAGTGAAACGACGCAGGCGTGCGGCAAATGAAGCGCTGAATATCATCAGTTTAATGTGTTTTTGTAGCGATGGTGCAATTCGTTTGCAGCGTCAATAGCAGCTTCTGTAGAGTTTGGATGGTGAGATGCATTTAAAAGCTGGAGAAAGCCAGTGAGTGGACTTTGAAATGATGCGTTTGCTGTTTGTTTTTGTTGTCAAGCTGCTGCTTTCATGTGTGAGAATGAACTTCCTGTTGTATGCTCTGTTTGCTTCTGCTAAAATGTAATAAACTGGATAATATTTGTGGTCTCAGCTCAGATATCTGTAGGTCTCAGTTCATTCATTCATTCACCTTCTACCCCGACTATCCCTTTCGGGGTTGGGGGGGGGGGGGGCTGGAGCCTATCCCGGCTGTCAACGGGCGAGACACCCTGAGCCGGTCGGCAGCCGACTGCAGGGCAACATACATACAACCATTCACGCTCACACTCACACCTAGGGACAATTTTAAGTCACCGATTAACCTAATGAGCATGTTTTTGGTCTGTGGGAGGAAGCCGGAGTGCCCGGAGAGAACCCACGGGAACATGCAAACTTCACACAGAAAGGCCCCACCCGACCCGGGGATCGAACCGGCGACCTTCTTGCTTCTTTTAACATCACCTCAATGTTTTAAAACATTCTTACAGTAACTCATGACTTTATCAACTTTATGACTATATGAACTTTATGTCTTATACTTCATACGACACATAATGTATGTAAAAAGATATATATATATATAGTTGTACTGCATGGTGTTTAATTAGTGGGAATGGCAGGTCAGTAATAACAGATGTACTGGTGCTTCAGTGGCACGTTACCTGTTTTGTTGGTGCACGGCCCGGCGCTGGGATCTATCTCCTCCAGAGGGTACTGGCAAAACTCAACCAGCTTTGCAGATCGCATGTACTGAAGAACACGCTTGAAAGTACGGTCCTTCACATTCTGCAAGAAAGCACACTTATTACCACCAACAGAAAGACAAAGACACAAAGACAGACAGAAAATCACAGAGATACTCACAAGCTGGTTTTTGAGTGAGACCAAAGTGACAAACTGACCAGGTGACTGCTGGACAAAGTTGGACACGTACTCCATCAGAATGTCATACTTACTCCTCCTGGAAGAGCAGAAGAGGTTATGAGGAATGTCTCCATGAGAGACACAGAGGCAGAGAGTGGGAGCAACAGAGGCGATAGACTTTGGTTATACCGGCGTGGCGTGTGAGCTACGAGCGGCCACAGCGGCGGGAGGTCAAAGTCGCTGCAGAAATTCAATGAGTGTTCACCTGAAGAACTACACATGCTGCCCTACAGAGACTTCACACAGAGATTGCAATAGAGGCAAACAACAGACCTGTTTACATGGAAGCGTTTGAGCAGGAGAAGAATGGAGTGTTGCTGTTGTCCTGACTTCAGTTGAGTGCAGTAAGACTGCATGCTGACGAGTCCATGTTTGACGAGAGACATCCTCATGTAGTGCAACTTACGAGCATCCACCCTGTTGAAACGCAACACTGGCTGTTAGGCCATGATAACCTAAACCACGGCTTGTAACACACGTTCACATGCACACTAATAATCCATATATACTGATCCTTATCAAATATTCCAAATACGATGCGGGTCAGAATATGCCTCTCAGTTGGGGTTTTTACTGCAGTTTGTGACATACGGCCTCTTCCCTGTTTACGGGAGCTCTGTGAGCTGCCTAGCCAACAGTTTGAAAGGCTGGGGTAGAGATGGGGTAGACAGAAAAACACCTACTTCATGAAAAACTTGTATATAAACAAGTTTCTGTATAGGCTCAAATACTGCAACACCAACCTTTTCACAAAAGTGGCTGAACACATGAAAGAGGGAGGTTGTGTTTGCTACTCATACAGCTGCATGTAAATGGGATTATTAATGGAATATTTCATTAGCCATGTTAACAGTTTAGTAGGAATATTGTCTTTCTCAGGATAAACACAAAAACCAGAACATTTTGTGTATGTAAGTGTAGTCACGGAGCAGCAACGACACTGTGTTAAATGAGTGTGTATGTGTCTCCTACTTGAAAGAGCATCCGTGCAGATCTTTTTGCAGCTCTCCTTGCCATCGGGCTCGGCCCACTCGTTCCAACACACAGTAAGAGTTGTCTGTGAGTTTCAAATCGGGGTCGCTCTCATTACCGATCAAGGTCCTGAATCTCAGCACCTGGGACGCCACAACAACAAGCTTTCGGCCATATCTGAGGAGGTATGGGGGAAGAAGAAGGTGGAAGATGTGAAACATAAGACGCCCGAAACAAGCTCTGTTTACTTCTGCTAAAATGTAATAAACTGGATCACATTTGTGGTCTCAGCTCAGATATCTGTAGGTCTCAGTTCATTCATTCATTCATCTTCTACCCCGACTATCCCTTTCGGGGTTGGGGGGGGCTGGAGCCTATCCCAGCTGTCAATGGGCGAGGCACCCTGAGCCGGTCGCCAGCCGACTGCAGGGCAACACACATATAATCATTCACGCTCACACTCACACCTAGGGACAATTTTAAGTCACCAATTAACCTAATGAGCATGTTTTTGGTCTGTGGGAGGAAGCCAGAGAGAACCCACGGGAACATGCAAACTTCACACAGAAAGGCCCCGCCCGACCCGGGGATCAAACCGGCGACCTTCTTGCTGTGAGGCACGCGCACTACCTGCTGCACCACCGTGCCACCCTAGGTCTCAGTTTTAAAGTGAAAAAGAAAGTAAAGAAGCTTGTCCTCGCTGTCATCACCAAGTGCTTGCTCATGGGGGAATATCTGGGTCTCTGTACATACAAAAATCTAGACCTGCTCTATATGGAAAGTGGGGGAGATTTTGAGCTATATAAGTAGAAGTGAACTGAATTTTAAATGTTAAAGTTGCTGCTTAATATACACAGTACATCTGGTATATTTGAGGAAGTCATGACTTCGTCTAGGCAGCGTGTAGTTTGAACACAGTCACTCATACGTACTACAAACAAACTCTACGCACCTTTCCAAAGCCTCCTCCAAGTTAACCAACGGGCTGAGGGACTTGGAGCGAACATTTTTAGTGATGTCAGTCCTCTGTTTGAAGAACTCGCACGAGCCCTGTATCCCATCCTTGTTTTCTTGAATCATGTGGACCGGGTAGATGTCTTTCGGCATCTCCGAAAACCTCTGTGATGCTTCGGTGCCCGTGTCCGGGTTGACGTCTTTAAACCTGAAAACACACACATGCATGCAAACACAACATCCAAGTCAGGGCATCCAAACTCCAATACAAAGAGGCCAAAGACGCACGCGGAACATAGGAAATATCCTACAAAGAATTTTGATTTAATGTCTTTGTTAAACTTGAACTAGAAGTCCGTAACGAAAAACATTTTTCTTAATCAGTTTTTACTAAATCACAAAAATACTCTTCTACTCTATCTAGCCATTGAAAATGAAAAAATATTGGGTAGTTTCACTTTTTACCATGCATCATTGATCCTGTTTTAAAAGGTGTTCATGTGTTTTGTACGTCACATCTTGAGTAAAAGTAGAAGTGCCATGAAATGGAAATATTACTAATACTTACTGATAAGTAAAGTACAAATACCTCAATTGTATACTCAAGTACAATATTTGAGCACATGTACTTGGTTACATTACACCACTGAACATCAGCCTCTAAAACTGAAACAGACTTAAT
Source organism: Chaetodon trifasciatus (assembly GCA_037975065.1). Classification (NCBI taxonomy): domain Eukaryota; kingdom Metazoa; phylum Chordata; class Actinopteri; order Chaetodontiformes; family Chaetodontidae; genus Chaetodon; species Chaetodon trifasciatus. Next base: position 2,473,997 of record JBBMOE010000023.1, read on the forward strand.
AAAAACGTACCTTGAACATTTTCATTACGGTGTGATTTATTGCAGGTAGTTGACCGCATTCATTTAAACGTGTCTGTGTGAAGATAATCCCACTAAAACGTTTATATTCTGGTCTGTGGATTCTCACAAATAACCAGGACATTGTTCGAGTTTTAGTGGGGAAAACAGTTTTTAATTATCTTGTTAAATAATGGGTTGAATTAAGCCTTCAGTGACACCTGTCCGAACAGAATGACAAACCCACCTGCACCACACCACAACATCCTCTCTCTCCTGTGGCAGCTGATAGAATTTCAGGTCGGTGTTGCTGATGAGTGACTTCCAGATGTGCTCCTTGGTGCAGTCGTCGAGCTTCAGGGGAAACTTGGGCTGTCTATCTTCCAGTCGTATCCACAGACTGGGAATAGTTATTCCGTCCAGCCCCTCCAAAGCCACTTCATCCGCAACGATACTTAACGGATCCATAGCAGGGACCCGCTGGGCTAACGCTGGTGTTAGCCTGCTAACATGCTAGCTTAACAAGCTCTAACTGTAGGTAGCAGCTTGTGACGTTGTTCCGCGCACATAAATTTAAGTTATTACAGACAGATTGTTCTTGTGTTCTTTCGGGTCAGATAACTAATAACAATGAATAAATAAATTTAGAAATAATAATAAAAACTTGTTTGCAAAATCTTCCAACTACGTTTTCCAACTGGTGTGTTGACGTGCTTGCGTCATCTGTCAACTGCAACCTCACGTGGTGTTCTTCGTTTTCTTCGCTTTCTTCTTCGAGGTTTAGCGGCAGCCTTGTTGTTGCATTACTGCCACCTTCCGTTAACCCCCACAGCTGTCAACGTTAGCACAGGGTACAGGACAAATGTTACTCCAGATTGTTCTTCATGTCTCTTTTTATTGTCCTCCTGAGTTTTTTTGTACTGGATCACATGTAGGAAATGATGAGGCCTTTTCAGGAGTTTCAATGCCTTATATCTGTTTCGGACAGCTTCTTTTTTTGTGCCGCCCCAGCATGGTACTGCCTTCCAGTTTATTTTGCCTTGACCCTAAGGGATGGATCTGTTCTGATACCTTCTCTTACTTTCAGAAAATCAAAATCCACAAGGTGGCGTTCACACACAGCCTCTGATTTACCTCCATGAACAGCAACAGAAGGCACATTTCAGACAGTCACACACATATCCATGCATATTTTAATAAAGAAATATTGGTATTAACTACCAGCCTTTCTCCAGTGTGGTCTCCAGCTAACATCCATTACATCTCTGTAACCGTCTAGTGTAGTCTTACATATTTTAACTGATCTTAGATATTTCTACTGTGCAACAGACACTGTATTGTAATATTCTTATCTTACTCAGACTTTGACATGTCACAGCAGGAAAAATAAAACATGTAAATAATAAAATCAATGCTGGCAGACTTCATTCAGCTGGTGTCGTGCGTGCTGACTCACTGTGACAGCTGAAAAGAACAGGGCCAGTGATGTTATTAGTTCTAGCTGTGCTTTTACTACTGCGGTAAAGACCTGCAGTGTTAAAAACATCTTAATTTAAGGCAAGCTTTACACGTTAGGATAAATAATGAGGAAAAAGGAAAACCAGGTGAGCTCAGAGAGTGACGCCTGAACAATAAAAGAGAGAACGTGTTTATTCAACATCTTTATTATGAAGTACCTTTTTAAAAGAAATGTACAAGTGGAACCAGCACAGTGACATCTTGGCGTTCACCTTTGAAAAACAGAAACACCATGGACATGTGGTGCAGGTCTGAAGACACATATGAAATGATAATGTACATATTTACAGCAGAGGATCTATCAGAACAGAAGTGAGCAAGAATGACTGCAGCTAAAAATACGACGGGACTGACTGAAAATAAAAACTTACATTAAAAGCATGGATTGGTTCAATAAAGATATTTCAAAAAGATAACATGATAAAGGCACTGTGTTTCACACAAACCGACAACACAACAGACGCTTTTTGTTTGTTTTGTCCATCGAATCATAATCACAAGAATCAACTCTCGACAAATGTCATTCAAACTGTCCCTGGGCTTTCTTTCCAACCAAACAGATAAAATATATCAGAGGGCCGTAGCAGTTTGCACATAAACATTAAAACAAAATAGATAATTCAACTCATCAGGAAAACATTCCTTATAAAGAACATGCTTGGTGATTATTAAAATTACATTTTTTTATAAACAAATACATATCTAAACTTTAAATTTTATATTGAAGGCATAATGGGTTGAAGTAAGGACAAATATGTTTTGCGATCCTACGTTTCCCTTACTGGGCGGAAGCCCGACACAAACCGTATTTGACATTCCTGCAAGACGTACAGTAGGACCTCTGTTTGATGGACACATTCCATTAACTACAGCATAGATAACACAAAACACTCAATCAGGCCAACAGTTTGAGATCAACACCGAGGACAGACGGACAACACGACTCCTTTGAGGACACAGCGGGTAAACGTTTCAGAAAGTCAAATTACATTCAGCTTACGTAGCTGGTGTGTGATCAGCGCGTAGTCTGCACGGCGTGGCTGTGATATTCTTACTGCAGGGCTGCACTGACGTGAGAGGTCTGAACGGAGAGTTTGACATGATTGGCTGAGACCATTTCTCATGTCTGTGGGTTGAATAAGAAGCCACAGCCAGCAGTAGCTTAGTTAGCTTAGCTTAGCACAAAGATCTAGTTTGAGAGCTGAAATAATCTGCAAGATCATTTTTTTTCCAGTTTCTAAATTGTGCCAATTTGCTGCATTTTTGTCCAATGTGGCAGGAAACCAAAAATCTTTGCTGTTAGTTTGACAGAACAAGCAGTTTTTAGACATCACCTTGGTCGTTATGCGGTGACATCGCTTTGCTTAACTTGCTAGCTGTTTCCCCTCTTTCATCTTTATGCTAAGCTGAACTCATCAACTGCTGGCTGTGGGTTTGTATTTATCACACAGACATCAGTGTGGTATCAATTTCCTCACCTAGCTCTCGGCAAAAAAGCAAATTAACGCATTTCCCCGAACTGTTTTTTGACGATAAACTGCAGATTTTAAACTCAGTGTTGAGATACGATGTTTGGAGTTTAGGAATCTGCAAGAAGAGTTCCCTTCTGCTCGAGATGGAAAAATACTTTTGTCACTTGTGGACTTGGACTGCACACGCACATACACACACACACACACACACACACACACACACACACACACACACGTATGGGACACATGATATGCTCTTTGGCTGAGTTCAGGCATACATGACACAGGCTTTCACACTCACCGACGCGCTTCAGAATAAGCATTCTACATAGTAATGGCAGGCACTGGCCAGGCAGGGAGGCAGGCAGGCACCTAGACTGAGTTTGGAGTTACGTACACAGGCTCTCAGTATAGCAGGAAAACATGATGTGGGTGAGGTGACAGTGTGACCTGTTAAAAACAACAGATGCTGTGGTCAAACATGGCACACTGGCAGTGTGCGCTATTGTGTTTCATGACAATTTTTAAGGGTGGGGGGGGGGGGGACACTCCTATACTTAAAATCCATCGCGCAGGAGAACAGAACTGCACGCTCAGAAGGTAAACAGAACAGAGCTGAGGTGCAGAGACGTCTTATAGAGGGGAAAAAACAAACAAAACGGCTGCCCTGAAATGACTAATGAACTAGCTTCAAAACATACACAATAATACAACATTAAGTTGAGATATAACGAAATTAGGCTGCATTAATAAGTAATAGTACCTGCCTTGTACATACACAATTCAAATAAAATGAAACAAGTAGCTAGGATACTTGTCTTATCAAAAATATGTAGCTTTGGTAAACAAGTTGTGTGGAGAACTGTTGTCTGAGCATGTCGACGTGAGAGATCACTACATGACATCTAGGAATCAAGGGTGAGAAAGTCTCTGGTTTGAGGCTATGAAGTCAACGAGAGGAGAAGCAGGCTAAAGTTCCACCCCCCCCAAATCCTCCGTCCTCTCCCCTTGTCACCAGCTGATGAGGAACAGAGACAGCGAAAGGCAGCGAGACCCCCGAGTGGATCAAAACTGCTTTCCTTTGCTGTCCCGAGCACCGATTGAAGAGTTTCCGTGGTAATGTAGCAGCATCGTAATGGTCTGCGGAGGACAGACTCCTCCAGGGCAGAAGTGGAAGACTACTTAATCCTCTCCCCTTCCAGCAGTCCCCCTCACCCTTTCCCATCCATCGCAGTGGAAGTGGAAGACTGGTCAGACATCAGATTTTAACAGCGCTCCTCTAATATCCACAGTGGACACAAGACAGGTGAAATAATTTATGTTCCTTTCCTCCACTCCGGGTTCATCTGGCCAAGCTTCTTCGCTGTATGTGGGTTTGATCCAATCCGTAAAAACCAACCACCTCCTTAATACTCGAGCTACGACCATGCAGCGCAATCCCCCTTCTGTCACACGTTGCTCCTTCCATCTTTCTACTTTCATTCGTTCGTTTTTCTCACACCTGAATTTCTATCCAATCCCGATGTTCTCCTCCTTTTTTCTTTTTTTTTTGTACACAAACGATCTTGTCGCAATTCTGTGTCATCTTCCTGTTCCCGAATTTCAGTCAACCTTCTCCACCTTCCCGATGATCTTCTCCTCGAAGATGGGCAAGATGGCATCATCGTCACGAACCTCCTCGAACACGACCCCGCAGTCGAACTCGTCGCTCACTTTCTTAAAGTAGAACCTGCGCACAGGAAACAGACGCTCCACTTAGCACCGACAGAAGGTGGCTCTTTCAAACTGTGACATTGCCTCCAACACTGGATATTTTAAAATGCACGCGGCACATCTTCTCACCTGTAATGGCCCTTTTTGGTAAGCAGCTCCTTGAACTGGCCCAAAGTCACCACCCGGCCTTTGACTGACGTTCGGTACGGGATTGGCTCTCCACAAAAGTAGTAAGCAACCGTCATGTTCTCACACACCTGCCGCTTCCCAGACTTATGCCTAAAGAGAGAGCGAGACCCTTATTAAAACACTCAAATGACAATACATGCACACACACACACAAGCTGAAGCTGTGATCCGGGGCCATACACATAAAACTGATGTGACGCAGGGTTCTACGGCTTTTCAAGAGCAAAATTTAAGCACTTTTCAAGCATTTTCAAGGTACCTAAACCAAAATCCGCTGCCTCTTTAAGCCTTTATCAATTTAATTGTGATAAAGTTAACAGAATTCCTTTGAACCCACAGCAATCAATGTCACTTTGTTCATTTTACCAGCTGTTCATTGTGGCTTTGTATGATTTGATTCATGAAGCTCACAAATTTCAACTCCAGGAGACAAACAAATGTGACAGCAGGGCTGTTTCATTTCAAATATTAAAATATTTTTGGTTCACACGAATGATTGTTTAGATGAAACATAGATTATGTTGAAAATCAAGCATTTTTCAAGGAACATATTCAAATTCAGACACATCCTTGACCTTGAAAACGGTTAAAATCAAACATTTTAAGACTTATAACAAACTCTTGCTGACCTCTGCTTGGCCTGCTGTAGTGCGTTCCTCCTCCTCTCCTCTTCCAGCCTCCTCCTAGCCTCCTCCAGCTGGGTGAGGGGGTTGGGAGCCGGGTTGGGGGGCATAGCTGGGTCCTGGATGAAAGGGTGCGAGGGCTGGACCTGGGTGGACGATGAGCCGGGGATGGCGGGGGACACTGAGGAGGGGTTGTTGCGCAGCTGGGCGGAGACCCAGGGGTGCACGGCTCCAGGTCGCTCCACTGAAGTGGGACGTGGTGACTCGCTGCTGGCTCCCGTCCTCCTGGAGCTACTGGTACTGCCGCTGGGAAAACAACAGGGAGGGAGAGAGGATGTCAAAGGACTCGGCTTGAAACATACAGAAGAGAGCGCCCCCTCCCCCACAGACACTGAAGCCAATTTGATGTAAATGTTATAAAACATACATGTCAGGATTTAGTGATCTAGTGAAGCCTCTGTTGTTTACTGCTACCTTTAGCCTGACACACAGCTTGAACACATATTAAGCCTTGAACTGGTGAATCATCACAACTTTAATAAAATATTTAAAATAAACTCAACATGAACGAGTGTTAATCATGAGAAATTAAATTTTTTTTACCACTCATGACTCATACACAATATTCCTCACCCATGTGAGCTCTTCCTTTGTCGGTCTCCTTCCATCATCCACTGCAGGATCTTCTGGTTTCTCTCCAGGTCCTCCAGCGGCACCTGGGCCTCCAGGCCACGGCCACTCTCGTCGCCTTTGCCCGATGTCTCCGATGCCTTCTTACAACCTCGCCGTGATAGCGTGCTGCCTTTACTACTGTAGAACGAGCAGGTAACACACACAGAAACCAGGTGAGGTCATCTGAATGACAGACAGCGCGTACAGTTTGCTGTGGACCAATCAGCACCAAGCCTACCTGTAGCCCATGCCCTCCAGCGTGCTGGCTCCGGCCCCGTCGGCGTAGTTACGACTTCTCCCTGCGTACTGGTTGGCTGGGTCTCCGTTCCACATGAAGTTGGCCTGAGACCTGGAGCCCGTCTCCTCCTGCCCTTCTCTTCCTCTGTGGTGATACAGCTGCTTGTGGTGGTGAATACCTGACGCAGACATCACAGCCAGACGTGTTAGTTACCAGCATCTCTTCAATGTGTCCGTCACATGGTGTCCTGGAGTCTTTTTCTTGTTATCTCACATGATTCTACACCTGAAGAGCCAATCTCTCCTTTATTACAGTCTGTGATAAAAGACCAAAACTGGTAATAAATTAACAACCTGCTAACCAGTTAGGTCACCAGACTAACTTCCACTGGCAGCACTGGTGCTCCCTGCTGAAAATTTCAGGGACACCAGCACGAAATTTTGGATCTTTACTTCAATCAACATGCCCTGCAACCCATTCATCTTAATTGTATTACTCATAAATGTGAAATAACAATGTGCTGTTATCTGATAGAGGAAACGTCCCAACGTGCTTCATGAGAACGCCATTTGTCACGACTTTTTAAAGGAGGGCTGCAGCACCTCCTAAAAGGAGATATTATAAAGATCATCAATTAGTTCAAACTTTAAACAGTGTTCTTACTGGAATACAGGCTGTATGTGAAGTACACGAGTATTTGTGGCTGGAGCGTCTTCACAACTACCCTGAGTAATGTCCAGAGTCTGAAACAGCACACACACTGTCTTGGTGTGTATTGTGTGTGATGTGTAGTCATCCACTGCTCAAAATAATCCCCAACAAGCACCATTTCCTCCTCTATTTGAGTAACGTTTACCAAATTAGAAATTACTGAGCCTTTTTTTTTTAAAGAATGAAACTATACACTCCCTGGCCACTTTATTAAGTACACCTTGCTCGTTCTGGGTCACACCCTTCAGAAGTGCCTTAATTCTTCATGACATAGATTCAACAAGGTGCTGGAAACATTCCTCAAGACTTAAGTCCATACTGACATCACAGCACCACACGGTTGCTGCCGATTTGTCGGCTACACATCCACTGTCATGAAGAGATGGACATGGTCAGCAACCGTACCCAGGTTTTCTTGACTGGTGTGGGCTTACGCTGCTGCAGCCCATCCACTTCAAGGTTCAACGTGCTGCGCATGCAGAGATGCTCTTCTGCAGACCTTGGCTGTAACAAGCGCTTATTTGAGTTCCTGCTGCCTTTCTGTCAACTCCAACCAGTCTGGCCATTCTCTCCTGACCTCTGCCATCAACAGAGTGTTTTGGCCCAGAGACCTCCAGCTCACTGGATGAGCTCATTCTCTGTAAACCCCAGAGATGGTGGTGCATGAAAATATCAGCAGATCAGCACTTTCTGAAATATTTAAACCAGCCCGTCTGGCACCAACAAGCATGAACGTTCATTCATTCATTCATTCATTCATCCACTTTCTATACCCCTGATTATCCCTTTCGGGGTTGGGGGGGGGGGGGCTGGAGCCTATCCCAGCTGTCAACGGGCGAGAGGCCGGGTACACCCTGAGCCGGTCGCCAGCCGACTGCAGGGCAACACACACACAACCATTCACTCTCACATTCACACCTAGGGACAATTTAGAGTCACCAATTAACCTAATGAGCATGTTTTTGGTCTGTGGGAGGAAGCCGGAGTGCCCGGAGAGAACCCACGCAAGCACGGGAAGAACGTTCAAAGTCAGTGAAATCACCTTTCTTTCGCATTTTGATGCGAAGTCCAACAGATCACCCTGACCGTGTCTACACGCTTAGATGAATGGAGTTACTGCCATGTGATTTGCAGAGTAGATATTTGCCTTAACGAGCAGCTGAACAGGGGTACCTAATAAAGTGGCCAGGGAGTGTCTTTTTCTTTTTAGATTTACATCTTCAGTAAGAACCAATGGGCTTGTGTCTCAGTGCCATAGACAGGACGGGGAAGACGGAATAACTTCTGTCCACACCGACACGACAGCCTCTTACCTTTGACCCCAGCAGCAGGCAGACTGTGACCCCCCCCTCGGTGTGGGGGGTAGTGAGGTGGGCCGGTCCCCCCGTCAGGTGAGCGCGATGATTTGGGAGGGGTGTGTCGACCCCCTCCTCCTAAGGTGCTGTTGGCTGCCCCCGGTGACTGGCAGCCCGGCGTTTTCATCACGCGCTGCACGTGCTCATCCAAAATGGACTCCGGGTCGTCGTCATGGGACTCCTCCATGGCAACCAGACCGCCGTAAGTGGCGACCGTTGCCGAGTTCGCAGTGGTCTCTGAATAACGGGCGCCGTAGAGAGGTGGAAACGATGAGGGGAGGGGGAGTGGTATGCTATGAGAAGACATGGAGGTTGTCACGGAGATGTCAGCGTCGTCCCCCTCTTCTTCCTGTGGGAGGAAGAGACGAATCTTTGAGACACAGAGTATAAACCAGTACGCACAAACAAAGAGGAGGACCGCGGGGGAAAAGGAATAAATACACAGACAAATAAATAAATAAAAACATCTGTTTGGTAAATAATTACTACAATTAAAGACTTCATTAACATTCCTTTTGTCTCCGGGGAGGAAAAACAAACAGAGGAACATTTTGACAGAATTCATTATTACGCTGTGTGAATAAATAAATATATTCATACAACAGTTAGGAGAGAGGACAAGTTTCAAAATCTACTGATCTCAATCAAGTAGTCCTGCTGTGCTGAGCCTGAATGTGAGCTGGTGATGATGAAACTGTAGTTTAGACTAAAGAATATACACAGATCTAATAGCAGAGCAGTAAAAGTACATGTTTTGAATTCTGAACATGAACATTTTGTTTACGTAAGTGGGAGATAAAGTCACTTTCCCGGCTCAACACAAATAAAGCCTGAGACAATTTAAAGTATTTTACAATTAGCACTGTGCCCCAACGCATGCTTCCTGAACTCACTGTCAGCCAATGTGAATTTGAAGAAACAACATCGACACAAGACTGGTGACCTACAAGGGCGCTCACTCACACTGAGCGTGGAGACATCAGCCAATAGTCCATTCCTGTTCATTTGAAACTAGGGAGATCAGAGTGACACATGGCTGAAGCCCACGAGCGTAAACTTTACTGCTTGTTCTCATGAAGCGTAAAGTTTTTCTTAAATATCTCTGGTGGAGTTTATTGCAGACGTTTCACATTTTACGAAGAGTATAATTAGTTGTATGAAGTCTGGGTATTTATGTTTCCACCGCCACACCTTAGTTTGAGGAAAAGTGTTGAGACAATTGTTGTAATGTTGCAGTAACGACTGCTTTCTGTATGAAGTCTGAGCAGCTACATGTGTCAGCTGTCCCAGACGATCACTGGTACTCGTGGGTTGTGATGTGGGGTCATCGTATTTCTACACTTGGCTATGTTTCGTCACTACTGTAAGATGTATGGACTTTATTTTGCAAAAGCCAAATGTTCTATCTCACAGTCTTAAAGAACGTGAAAGGTAGTTTGTAATTCCGGGTTCTTCCTTGGCCTCTGCTTCACTCTTACAAAAAGTTTCATGAAACTCAGACCAGCAGTTTTTCCCTAATCCTGCTGACAAACAAACAAACCAGACCTAAAACATAACCTCCTCGGTGGAGGTAATAACTGGAGTGAATTACAGCTTAACACACAGTGCAAAAATCACACAGACACACACTCACCAGTCGTACTCTCTTCAGCCTCTCTTCGAGTCTTTCCTGAGCCTCTCGCTCTCTGAGAACCGTCTCCAGCCTGCTGATGAGCTCTGCTGCAAACCTCTCAGGCTCTACGTGGATGTCCTTTGGCATGCGGTACGTGCGCTGGATGCAAGACGCAAGCACAAAAATAACATGCCACAAATTCCTATACACATCTGCTGCTAAAATTCACACGCCATTTTTCTCAGTTAACATATAAATTCTGAACAAACGTGGGTAGGACAAAACAGTAACAACCCTTAAACTGCACAAAAAAGAAGCAGCGCACTATGAAGAGGACAGCGTAGGATATATGTACTAATTTCAATTAAGAGAATAACTGTGAATGCTCATAATTGTTTGTCTCACTTTGCTAACATGAATATAATAAATATATAAAGAAAATGATGTGACAGGGAAACCCACCCTGAGCTACTTGTTGATATATGCTGCATTAATAATTAAAGCTGCAACAGCGTGTAAATAAACAAATTCCCACTGATAGTTAAATCAGGTCAGCATGACTCATGCTGCCACCACCACAGCTGTGAATGCTGATGTGAGGCTAAATGAATTGCGTCTGTGTAACTCACAGGTATATGAGGTAGGGGCACGCGTCCATTGGCTTTGGCACTTTCATGCATCTCTTTGCGATGCTGCTTCCGATATCTGTATGGAGGAATACCATCTCTGTGCACAAAGACACGGATAAATACCATTAAAACACAGATCTTAACGGCTCATTCATTCTAAAACTGTCGTTGTTAAGCACGTTTAAATCCAGTGACTGAATTAATGAAGGAGTAAATGACCTAATGCAGTATTTCTGTCTTCATCTGGGTGTACTTACACACTGCTGTCGGTCAGTGACAGTGTGTCTGCATCACTCGACATGCTCTGCTGCTCACTGTCGTTGGCACTGGTTGCAGGAGCTCGAGCATAGCCCATGTTAGCGTAGTACGGGTTTACCGGCTCCCGCCACGGCCTGAGGATGAGTAGACAGATTATGATGCTGTGAGCTCACATTAAAATGTTGATACGGGTGCAAATTTATGCAAACAAAGGCGAGGGTCAGCATAAAGCTAGGAGTAATCTATGACTTTTTCCATTAAAAACACGCCTGTGTCAGGACTTCTTCTGTTTGAATGCTCATAACTCAGTATTAATTTTCAGCTAATATTCTTTGACATTGTATGTAAAGAAAAATGCCAAATAAATTCCAAAGTATGGCTGCATTGGTATGAGATTTTCAGAACATATCACAGTTTCATGGTATACACTAAAACCAATATACTGCTGAAACCCTGTCAAAAAGCCATGGGTATTAGCATATTTGAAAATGAGGTATTGTTTTTAAAATGACTGCATTTGCACCAATATTCAGTCAAATACAATATAAAGTAAAATGTCCACTAGTAAATGTCCACTAGACATAGTGGTATTTATTATGAAAGGAAACATAGTGGCATCATTACCAATATTGGCTCAATGACCGTGGAAAGGATCCAATAAAGACATCACAACATACTTCAACATCATACACTGTGATGGGAAATAATAAACACTCGAAGACTTCACAGTCTTCTTTATGCATCCAAGAACCTTGAGACACACACACACTGACGCACACACCTGTACTCCCTGCTGTCCTGCCTCCTCCTGTTGGCCGAGGCTCTCTGCGGCGCTGTCTGCATCAGCAGGCTGTGAGTCAGCCTACCAGCTGGTGTGTCTCCACACTCCTCCTCATCTTTCTCTTCCTCCACCTCCCTCACTCCTCCTCCTCCACACCTAAGATTAGATCGCGTTATGTGTATCTGTTAGTCAAACATCCGAAACTGTAACTATTTCACAAGTTGTGAGACAGTTTTGTACTTAAAGTCAGTGGGATTTATCATTTATTATTCCAGGCGTGGATCCTGTGGTGCATCATCTCACCTCCACTCCTCATCCTCAGCGAGTGTCGGCAAGTAGCCGGGCACAGGCTTGGCTGGACCCGATGAGGGGCTCTGATCGCTGGGGTTGGGTTTGGGGCTCTCTCCTCCAGTCCGTGTGTACTCCAGGTACAGATCCGACTTAAGAAACAGAGGGTAGGTGTTCTCCTCCATCATACCCTGGATCTCTATCTGGGCCTGGAGCACACAAACACAGCGGGTTGGTACAAAACCAAATGATGCCTAAGGAGGTTACCTTCATTACACAGTTTATAATCAGCAATAAAGTCCACCTACTCATCGTTGATACACACTCCTTTCAGAGTGAAGCAAACACTACTGGTCTGCAAGGTTTTGTCCTGGCTCTTGGCTCACAACTGTTCTCTTGACTTAGACTTAAAACATTTCCCACACTGCTTAGCTTTTGATTGTAACTGTAATGTAACTAATACTTTATCCAGACTGACACTGAGAGGTGTGTTATGCCCACACATGTGTACTGCTTGATGTAGTTTTAAGACAGTCCTTCTAACCAGGTTCAAATTCAAGTCCAACAGTGGCTTTGGTGAACCGGTGTTTAAAATAGGGATGGAAATTTAAGTAATTGTGATTTAAAAAAACATTAAACTGACACACAAGGAGAAAAGAAAGTGAGAGAAAGCACAGTTGGCTGGACAGAAAACTAAAACTGAAACTTACTTCATTTGGTTCATTATGGTAATCATGCAATCGCATTCTGTGTAACTGTGTTGTTGGCAGTGATGTGTACGGAAATACAGAAGGAGCCTCAAGTCTCTGTTAACAAGGCCTGTGATAGCAGTCTCATATGTATGTGGTCTGAACACGCATTCAGAAGACCCACAAAAAGAGCAATGAAGACAGACAGAACAAGATCAAGGGCTAAAGAGGGCACAGGTGGGCGAGTGAAAACTGAAACTTAGCTTGCTTTAGTCTTTTGTTGTGGTTTACTTACTGGAGTATAATAACACAAGAAAATAAATCTGTGCTATGACAGTGACATGTGTGGAACTACAGTTGCGCCCTTTCTTTGCCACATATTTTAAAATAGCATTTTCATTTTACTACAAGGCTGTAACAGCCCTTTATGGCCACAAGAGCGTGTTTGAGAACCCAGGAACCTTTTGAGGAACTGACGTACAATAACTGCAGGAAGACAGGTACAGTTTTAGGCCTTGTCTATGCTTAGGGATATTTTTTGAAGATGAATAATTTCCTTTATGTTGTTGTCTGTTATCCACATTGACTTTATGAGGTCACCTCAATTCACGCACACTCATTGTTGCTTTGTGTAATCGGCATACCTGAAACAGTATTGGCAGACTACTAGTTTGTGTATGTTTGGTTAGCATGGCGAGGCTGTGTGCCAGAGAGGTGCTAAATAAATAAAGATGAAGAAATAGGTGCCAAATTAGTGTAAATAAATACATAAATAGCTACCATTGTTTTTAGGTTACTACTGGCAAAAGTAAATAAGCTCAATACACATACTTAGGATGTTCTCCTCTGGTATTTGATGCATTGATGGTAACTTCGTTGCCACTTCCTGGCCCGGCATGCTCGTTTAGAGTGTTTGGAATCATTTCGCGTTCTAGTGTGTGTGGAGATATTTTGTAAAACAAAGGCTGTGAGTTCCTGGATGACGGTTCTTGCCACGAAAAATGTCTGTTATGTTACTGACAGGTCCACAACTGTTGTGCAGCATTTTTTTCTGACAGCAAAAAAGGTTGATCGAAAATCCTCTACAGAAAACGAATACATACACAAACATACTCTCTACACAACAAATGAAAAGCAATCCGACATGTTCTTAAACAAACACTCTCTACAACTTCTGGCCTGTTCAAAGGCCTGCTGCGCCAGTTGAGATGGAAGCAGACATGGCGGTCAGGTTCCTCAAATCAAGAGGTAAACATTGACAGATAACTTGATTATGATGCCTTTGTAAGTGCCGCGGGGGCAAGTGTTTTTGGTCTGCAAAAACTGAGTGCAGGAAAGATGTGACTGAAGTTGTGTGTGTGGGGGGGGGGGGCTAAAGCTCCCAGCAACTGTCAGTAGACAGTACTGCTATCAAGGCCAACTACAGTACCTTTTGGGTGTCAAACATCATCTTCCCAATGGGCAAAGTTCAGTTTTGATTGCTGTATCAGGCCCACTTGCACAGCAATAGTGCTTTTGCATCGGCTGACACCTCAACAACATAAAATTGCTCCCTTAGTCTGGCCGTTTCAAAGAACTGAGATGGACAAATTACAGCCTTTGAAAAATCTTTTCTACTGGCCTGTGAAATCCAACATCCATTGCTCTTATTAGGACTCTTTACAAATATTAAATTGTGTTTTAATTACCTGTTCAAACATGGCAGGGTCTGGATGCGGCCTTCCAACACAGTCTCTGATGAAGCTCTTGGTGGCTGCTTTGATCTGTCTGGAGACAATCCCGCTTCCGTCCACAATGTACTTCCTATAGATGGCCTTGGCTAGCTTAGCCCGCTTCTCCTGACTGGTCTTCCTGAACCCCGAGCAAGCAAACCAGAAGTCAAGGAGGTCCGCACACCCTTCCTGGAACAGGAAGTTTCGGAACAGCTGGGTGCCTTCCTGGTCGTCTAGGAGAGAGTGAAGTGACTCTGCCCACTTCAGGTAAGGTGGAGTTGGTGAAGCAGAGCCCTCAGGTTCATACCCCAAGTCCAGATCAGGGCGACGCGGGGTCGCAGACGATGAGGAGGGTGTGTAGCTTGATGGATCCCCCATTTTAGATGATGAGGACGACGGGAGATAGCCAAGGGTCTGGGAAAGGGTGTTTGGACGGGTGCCGGCTGACTGGACTGGGACGTCCACATCAGATCCCTCCTCACCAGGAACAGGGGGTCGTGGAGCATCCTCGGTAAAGTGGGTAGGGCCGCTCAGAGAGGCCACAACCCCACCACCGCCGCCCCTGTACCCGATCCCATGTAATTCTCTGACAACACTCATGTCTCTGATTGCACAAGGCAGAGGTCAGATCTTGCCCTCTAGCAATGATTTTGCTGGCAAACAATTCACCCTACCATGGAAACAAAAAAAGCAGTTAGTTGTAGCAGTGGGGGGTAGTAAAAAGGAAAATAACATTACTACTAAGGTAATAAAGAGGACTCTTCTCACAACCCCTTCACTGTATCAGACCACTACCAATCTTAAGTAGTATATAGTTAGCTCTATTATGAAGTAACAAAAAGGGATGGTGAATAGAACAAATACGTAACAGAACAGTGCTTAATGAAGACAAATGTACCTGAGAATGAGAGGAATCTCGTCACAAAATATTCTACAGATACTGATAGAATGCTAACATGGCATCTAAGTTTGCTAAAGAATAAAAGTTAGCATAACGAATAACTAATGCCGTCTGCTCCTTGCAACCAGCAACTAAGACTCCAGTCTAACCCTAAAACAATTTAGTGCTGTATGCTTTAAATCCCAAAATGAAGTTCACCATTAAGTTTTTGTCATCAGCTTAACAGCTAGCATAAAAGCTAGCGCTAGCAGTTGTCAAAACATAGCTCACACTTTGTGTAGGTAGACTTACTTTTCTAAATAACCAACTAATGTTAACAAGCTACGATAGCTAGCTAGCCTTGTAGCAATGCCACCACCAATGCCAGTGCTTTGAAGTGAGAATCTCATTCATCTTGGCCTGCAAAGACGGTGGGGGATGGGTACAGAAACAAACTCTACAACCACACAAGACGGGCCTGCGTGCAAAAACACTTCAACACAAGCGTACTTTGTACATTTATTCATGCCCGGCAAACTCGTACAGAAGTAACGCCAACTTTCCGACTGACTACCGCCAACAAATCAGCCGATCTAAGATCAAACAAAACAAGAAAGCGAGGGCACGTTTTCCACTCTACTGGCTGCAGCGCCAGCTAGCTCGGTGTGTTAGCTAGGTTTGGTTAGCTTGTTAGCTTGCTAGCTTAGCTAGGTCCGTTAACGTCCCGTGTTTTCTACAAAAGTGTTTGTCCTACCGTCTCTGAAAGCCCGATCCCCGTAATCCGCTGCATTGGGGATACTGGCGCGAACTGTGTGCTCCAAACCGCCGCATATGGATAGCTTTCTGTTATTAAATATTAACGAAAATAATCCGTCGACTACCCCCTTAACTCCCCATGGTGGCTGGTTTCTGAGCAATAATACAGAGCGAGAGAATACGTACGTGCACGCCGACGCCGTGCGGTGTGTAGTACGTTTATAGAACTACAACAGATAGAAGCGACAGACAGAGCGTCACCAAGGTCCAAACTCCAATGATTAACATTAACTGACACATTAACACGTAACATGTAACAACAACTTTAATGTTGTAGCACTTTAATGTGTGTGTGTGTACATGGAGCTAACTACTTTATACAGAATAATATTGTGAATTTAAATCTATGAATCAATCTGTGAAAACAAATCATCACATTTTTATAAACTAATCATGTATTGTATTTAAAATCTTCATCTGCAAATTATTTAGTGTGTAAAGGTGTCAGATAAAGGTAGTACAGTAAAAAGTACTATTTGCCCCTGAGATGTAGTCAAGTAGAACAGAACATCAAAATATTGAATATATATAGTAAAGTACTACTACTTCAGGTTTGTACTTAAGTTCAGCAGTTGAGTAAATGTACTTAGTTACTTTTGAGCACGGGCATTGCATTTTATTACTTTCTCTCAGAGTTTATAGATTATGACGTTTCTATCTGAAGCACTTCTATGTCAGGCTGGCGAAATTCTTTCCAACAGCGCCCCTGCTGACACCAACAGGTCATTACACAATTTGAAAACAAAATTAATTGCAATACAGACGCAAGCCTTTGAATAGACTCTAATTAGTAGTTTTGCATGTTTTATGATAAACTCTTTGTACCACACACCGCCATTAAGATGAATAAAAAGGCAGCATGCATTGAAACTGAAAAAAATAAAAGAAGCAGACGCAGGAACAACACCACAGTCAACATGACAAGGTACATCTTACTTTGCTCCGGGCAATCAGTCGACCTGTCTGCGGGACAAACCTGAGGCAAAACCATATGTCAGTGAGAAACAATGACAAAACGCAGGAAAGGTTTTCTTACCTCTGAACAGGTGTTCAGGGAACGGAGCCCACCTCCGCCGGCAGAGTGACAGACAGGACAGAGAGAGCACGCTGCCGCAGCCACCTGAGCATCCTGCTTGTCACTCGCCTCCGCCGGCTGTCAGTCAGTCAGGAGCACCGAGCTGCCACCGCTGTGTGTGTGTGTGTGTGTGTGTGTGTGTGTGTGTGTGTGTGTGTGTGTGTGTGTGTGTGTGAGAGAGAGAGAGAGAGAGAGAGAGAGAGAGAGAGAGAGCGTGTGACAGAGAGAGAGAGAGAGAGAGAGAGAGAGAGCAGTTAACAGTCACATTTCCTCTAAACATTAACAATTACATCCATGACCAAAAAACACATGTGAAGTGCCAGAAAGCCACACATGCCTGCATGAGGACAAACCACATACTCAAATGTGCATTAACTGTGAAGCTGATGTTTTTACACGTGATGTTTTACATCTTACTCTGAAATCTCTGATTCTCACATGTTGATATGTGATTTTATCATGTGAAATATGGATGACATAAACTGTTGATGTAATGTAATGGTAATGTAAATTGATAATAAGTTGATAAGTTCTCATGTTTTTTTAAATAAAATAGCTATACTGCAGGAAGTGTAGAAACGAAATTAAAGAAAATATTATGAAAAACTGCCAATCTCACTGACAGGTGGATTTAGAAGGTGTTCTGGTGCTTTTGATCATTTCATGGTAGTTCTGAACTGCTTTAACATGGACCTTGTGGTGAAATTTGCAGTTTTCAAGGTCAAGAATGAACTTTGAGCCTCCGTTAATTACAACACTTAAAGAAATTCATGTTGCTTTAATAATAAACTAATAAAACACTGATTTCTATAGCAAAATTCAATAATAATTGAATTAATGCTGACATTGCGGAGCTTGCACCCTGACAGTTAATTACTGTCTTGATGTGTTAGCTATGAGTGTTCCATCCAAAATGGATCTTTGTGAATGTAAATCTGAAAATATCCCATTAAAACCATGAAGAGTGTCTGAGGAGCTGTCTTCAAGGCAGCTCCAGGATTTGTCTTCAGATGACATCATCACTACAGGAAGTCTCTCTGCTGTCTAGTTTAATAAGAAACTTCTTTAATTTCACAAATTCACACTGAGTTGTACAGTATTACAGAAAAAAACTGTAAGGATATAATTTTAGGGTTCATTTTCTCTTTTTAAATGTGTATTAAGAGGACCTCTAAATCCACCCATGATGTGCAGCAGTTAACAATATAGTTTACCATGCCTCCTGCAAGCCGTTAAGGCTAGCTGTCGCATGTGGGGAAGGCAGGGTCAGGTGGCTCGAGGGAGGTCCAGATACCTGTCCTCATCTCTGTCCACTCCTGGATGGACAGTGTGTCCATGGTAACGTGAACCTGGGAATTAGGAAAAGCAGCAATGAGAAATCAAACCGAGCACCTTGCTGAAGCTATCACGTATTTCTTTTTTCACATTTCTGTAACTTTAGCCTCAGAGTCCAGATGTACAATTAGAGAAGAACAACTTAAATATGATGCTGATCAGGTCAAATAAGACCAGATAGCTTGGGATTTTGGTCTATCCAAGGAGCCCTGCAGTGGGCATGAAGACAGGCAGGGTTGTTTGCAGCGGAGGCTTGAGAAACTGTTGATGAACTGTTTTGCAGTGTCTGATTGGCAGACCTTACAGCCAAGCTAAACACGCTTCATTATGGAAATGTATTCATATCACTTTGGCTTATATCCTCAACAGTCAATGCACACACACACACGCACGCACGGATACACAGGTTCCTGCTGCAACAGGCTGGTGTTGTTATGGTTGCTGCAGTGCCCCCAGAGACAATGAGGAGAGAAGGAAGGGAGACAGAGACAGAATACTGAGGAAGATGAACTTGACCTTTACGATGTCTTGGGGAGGAGGGGTTGGGGCATGTTGGTACTTATGAATCTATAATGAGTCTTGTCTATGTATGTATGTGTGTCTGTGTGTGTGAGTATTGTAGAGGTCTGAGCTCTTAGCTGAAGAAAGGTCATCACACAGGGGGGCACTAATACACCTGGCTGCATGCTCCCCCTCTCTTTGTCTGTCTATCTATGAAAGCTGGGCGATTTGTTGAAGCATATATGCTTATTCGCTTTCTTGTCCTTACCACTTACACCACTATTAGCTTAGCTTAGCTTAGCTGAGCGTAAAGACCGGAAAGCCATCCAAAGCAAGGTAACAAATCCGCCTCGCGGCACCTCTAAAGCTCACTAATCAAAACATTGAATCTCATTTAATCTGTCCAAAAACTGAAGTGTAAAAACAACACATTGTGGTTTGGATTGGGGGGGGTTAGCGTGCCAGACTGTTTCTTGGCGGGGTGTAGTGGTTTCCGCTGGTTGCCTGGCAACCTCAGAATGGTAACAAGGTTATAAGTTTTATTTTAATGAGTAAATGCTCAAACTACGTTTACCCTCCTTTTTGGTTAAATCTGAATTTTACACTAAACTTGAATGAGCAGCAGTCACATTAAAAACATATATTCAGTATTTAAATGAACTTTCCTGTATGCAGGAGCATTTAAAGGCCTGTGATATTTTGTTTATTTTATTTTAGGGGTGGAAAATGTGACAACATGTATGGACCATGAGACAATACCTTCACTTCATACTGGGATGTGCACCCTTTTGCTATCTCTGGTTGTTTTGGCCATGGGCCTTCATCACAGCAGACATTTTGACTTGTCACAGTATGAAAAAGCACAGGTGCTACTCATGACATGAATGATGGGTCCGTTCTGTTCGTTTCATTCCCAGTGAGCCAAGACAGTGTGACAACGAGGCAACGTCAGGACCCTGAATGTGAAGCAGATAAATGGAATTCAGCCATCATTAATCTTTTAATTTACACCTGTGTTTTTTCTATTGTGGAAATACGTCCTGTTCATTGATTTGCACAATGCTTTGGATTTTCACACTTATTTTTGCATTATGTATGAAATGAAATGACCTTTTTATTAAGCAGTTTTGTAGAGAGTATTTAATTTACTGGATTAACCACAAACACCCCTCCTGTCATTGTCGTGGTCATTCTATCTATACAGTTTCCCACTTGAATTTCCAGAGAATGTATAATATCACAACAATTATATTGATATTGCTATATAAAATCAAATATTGTGGTGGAAGGTTTTATTCATATAAGCCATTTGTAGTGTTTCTTTTCACTTTCTGTGCTTTGTGACACTTTGTAGGAGACTGACTGCTTTGGTTGGTAAGTACCGTAGGTGTAACACAAAATCTATGGAAACGTTACGCAGCACTAGCCACAATGCAAGTGGTGCTGATTAATTACAATGTCAGCGATACATGAATGATATATATTCATCAACTGCTGATCCTTCCTCGCTACTTTGAACTATTTGCACTCAATATAAAGACAAAGAGCCCTATGAGTTACTCTCATTGTCAAGCGTGTGATGAAAACAACCATTTCCAGTGAAGGTAAAACTGGATTATTAATTCTTAAATTGAGGCAGCCCTTTTAGACTACTGAGATGGAGCTTTTTGTCAGCGCGCTGGTCCAGCTCAGGGGTCCCTTTGTTCCAGCTGCCACAGCAGATTTGGGCGTCTGTATGGAGGCCTGTCAGAAACAGGCTTATCTCTTGGGGGCCTCCCAGCACAAAGACCCATTTAGATGCTCCAAGAGAGTGAAATCTTCATTATATACCTCTTGAAAGAGAAACAGACCTTGGCTCTTTAAGAAAATTAATTGGAGACAAGTATTTTGTTTGGCTGCAGTGAAAGCTCCAAAACAAAGGATAAAGAGAGTCTTGTACAGTGAACCCTTTTATTGTGTTTGATGTAAAGCGAGTTGGGAGGTATCGATATTTCATGGCTGTTTGTTACTATATATTTAGACACTGTCACAACGCTATAAAGGATGTTTATAGTTGAAGCTTATGTCAATCACCTCTATTTCTATCTTGATCTTACAATTCCCTCATTTTTTTCTGTAACCTGAAATACTCTAAGTTACACAAGAGGACTTCTCAATAGGTGAAATAAAGAAACCGCGGTATCAATATCACGGGTTTCCATCCATCCATGCAATTGTCCATTTGTGTATCTCTATATCATCCCTCCATCCATCCATCCACCCACCTATCCATCCATCTGCTGGCCTTTCCCAGCCATGCCTGTAGTAAGAGTGTCAGTATATCTGCCATGGCGTCCTGCTGATGTGTATTGTGATGGGGTTGAATACTCCAGCTACCAATATGGCCTGCACCAATACTGGATTAGCCACAGTGGATTAGCTGGCTGCCCTCCTGCTGCTTATTCAAATATTGTTTCACGTATTGTCATCATTGGGACAGAGCTCTGGCCCAGTAGCCTGCAAGCTACAGAATATTCTGAAAGAAAACCAGAAAAAATGTCTTTGCTTCCATTTCCCAACAAAAGCGTCTGATTTCATTTTTCAGCGAATGTGGAATTTGGACCACTGAGGGTTGGGGGAAAGCATCGATGGTTCGGAGAGCGTCTGCAGCCCGACAACAGGGAGAAAAAGGAGGATGGAAAGATGATGGAAAGCAAAACCCAACCAGGGCCAAAATCAGGCATGAAAGCGTGCCTTGATCTTTGATACATGGTGTTCTTCTTTTTTCCCCTCTCTCCCTTTCTCTCTTTCACCCTCACACATACACTTGGGAGTCAAGGCAATTGATGTGCTGCCTTTGATGGCAAAGAGAGGCCTATATTAACAGGCAAAAGACCATGATGAAAGGGCCGAGAAAAAGAAAGAAAATGGGTAGAAAATGTGTTATTAGAAAGAATGGCAACTCATGATAAATACTTGAGATGGAGTGATGGTAACCAGACATCGGGGCGTTGAGGGTTTGATGGTTTAACGGCAGCGGAGGAAAGGCTAAGGTAGACGGAGAGCTTACCGTGCTAGCCCGGCGGTAGTGGTGGCTGAGGTTGGCTTGGTGGTTCCAGTATGTCATGCTGGTGGTCATCCTGTTAGAATAAGGGGAGTGAATACACTTGCTGCACTTCCAGGGTTCCTCCTGGTGATTCGGAGGTCTGGACGCCAGTGAACGTCCCAAAGCAGAAGCAGTCGCCATCTTTGTCCCGTTGTTGTCTTGGATATCCTCTCCTGCGTCTTCATCCCTCCCTCTTTCCTTTGATCATGCCTCCCTCCCTTGCTCTCTGCCGTATGACATCATCACGCAGCGGTATCGACAAGCATCAAAGAACCACTGGGCAGGACTGTGTATCTGTCGGCCTATGCATTTGAAAGGAGTGTAAATATGGAGCATGAAGGGTGCTGTAACCCCCCCGCTCCCCGCATCCACTGTTCTCCTCTCCCTGCAGATGGATGGTTTATTAGGCCAATACAAAACTAAACACACACATACACACACACCCACACCCACACCACCCAACTCTCAGACGGGTGTATCCCGAGGCCCCCTGCTGTGTCTGCAGCGTTTGATGATGTGTTTAACGGATTCATTCATCCCAAAGCTTGTTCCCTTTCTCCACCATTTTTTCATCCTCCTTATCCATCTCCTCCGGCTGATGCCGCAAACACAAACGTGTCCTTTCGTCAACTTTGTAGCCAAATGACAGTTAATTCCTTCTCAAACTGATTGAGCAACGCTCCTCCTTGCGTCTCCACCCCTCCTTCCTCCCACTTTGACTCTCATCCCCTGCTCTTTCTCTCTTACCTCTTACAGCTGGTGGGTACCATTTCCAATCCTGTTAAAGTTGTATGTCCTGTTGAGGAGCCCTTCTGTCTGTCTGTCATCTGCCTGAAAATCACATATACATGTTTCACTGTCACACTCTCAATCCTCTTCGGCAGCTGTTATCCAATCCAATGAGATCTTCCCCCCCAAAAAACACACAACAAAAAGAATGAGGAGCATTTGACCAACGTTCATGTATCAGCAAATAGAATAAAGGCAATCGGCTCTTTAACACAAGCAGCATATCTTTGACATGCATTTCATCTAAACAAACAGTTAAAAAACAATATCTTGTATCTCACCTACAAAGGCAAAGAGTAGTAACTACATAAACAGTGAAGTTTAATGCTTTCAGAGGTTTTAATGCATTGATTTCTGCCTTTTAAGGCTGAATATATTGCCCCAACATAACCACAACACATGAATGAGAGTCAAAAGATGGCAGCTGCTGAGCTAGGCAGTTACTTATAGCCAGAGTTGTTGAGTTTTTTCCTCATCATGTCTTGATTTAGTTACTGCTACACTAACTACAGTTATATGGAATAAAAAAAAATGAATTACCAAGATGTCAGCCCTTCAAATGTGATATTTTTCAATTACAAAGAAAGCTTTGGAAAAAAGTTAATTTAGATTCAGCAAAGGCTAACGGTAGCTATTTCCCGGGCTAGCTAGCTTTCACGTGATATAGCTAGCAATCTTGCTTGAGCTGTCTTGTAGTCTAACTTCCTTTGTAATTATTCTAAATTTTACATTCAGTTTTTTTCAGAAATAGCAGAGTTTATCATAAAACCAATGTCAAAAAGTCTAACTCAGTTTTGACTGAAGATGTAGTTGCTGGGCTTTGGCATTGTGGTACATTTTTGTTCAAACTTAACATTTAGGTCTGGGCAAATATCTTTGTTCTGTAATAATAAAAATGTGTACATCATCAAACACTCTCTCCACCTTTTTATTAACACTATCTCTGCATTGTTGTTGCATACATTTCACAGACTATATTGATTCTGGAATCAAAGAATATCATATTGTACTGTATTTTGCCAATAGCTAGCGAGCTAACATAGGCTAGCAAACATAATATCTATATAACACTGCGTCTGATTTAATTAATGTTAAACTGTGTAATTAGCTCAAGCATTTCCTGCATACATGTGAGAGTTTTTGAAAACAGTTTCAGACTGCAGTTTCTGATGCATTAGGCCTGTTTATGAAAAGCAGATGATGTGACAGTAGATGCACCAGCAAAGTAGCCTGTAGTGTTTACCTGAGAGAAGGAGTTAGCAAGATAACGCTTGCACAATCTGGTGCAGTCCAACACAACAACCAAGCCATAAGGTCTACCTTTAAGATGTTGATAATATTTAGTATTGAGGTCATAGTTAATGACGGTGTTGTGCTGAATGACACCACCTTTAACTATGACCACATTTGAATTTACACATTTCCGACAAACGCCACCAAAAGTCGAACATTATAAACTTTGTAAAGGTTTAATTCATGTCAGGCCTTTTGTTTTGGATTGCATTCGATTATAAAGGTTTAAGTGACCACTGAATGTATTGTTACCTGTTTCAACACAATATTGACTCTGATTATATCTTAAGAGTCTGGGTGATTTGCAGTTATATGCTGAGTTCTTTCTGTGTATTCACATTTGTGGTAGACTAAAGGCAAATTCATCATTCAAGTATCATTAGTGAGATAGGGCTTTGATTCAGCTCCTCTTAGCACTGATTATTACAAAGAAAGAAATGTAGTTAAAGCTTTTAAGAGTCACACAGCTGGTGTCTCAGTTCAACCTCCTCTCCATAGTCTCTGGTTCTTCTATTTTCTCCAGGTTTTTATTCACATCTTTGCTCTGCACGCTGCCCTGCTGCCTCTCTGCCCCCACGTCCCCTCTCCTGTCTAACTAATTGTCAAGGTTCTTGTTAGCATTATGCTAAAATGCGTCTCTCTGCGGCAAAAGCCACCCAGTGATATGGAAAGCACCCGCGGCAAGGATTATACCACTCATGAGAATGAGTAAATGTGAGTGTGTGCGGACGGGAAATAACTGCTCCTGAATCTGCTGTTCGCTCATGCTTTCTCCTCTCTCCATCTTGTGATCCCTTCTCTTCAGCAAACTGTTTCCCAGCTTTCCTAAAACCAAGACTTCTTCCTCTCGCCCACGTTGCAATCACATAAACAGTGATTTACATTCAAACAGCGGCTTCATGCCAGGTATTACGAAAACCAATTTCACAACATTAATAGAGCCCTTAAAAATGCCCACTTATTTCCTCCACAAATTACTTCCCATAATCCTAATCAACTAAATCCGTCTGCTGATTGCTCCCTTTCTGTGGGGACAAATAGGAATGTTTGGAATCAATACTAGCACTCTTGGCCTACCTGTAGGATTGTTGGGGTACCAGCTAATAGCACCAAGCTGACAGGCTGTCGAGAGTTGATAAGCATTTCTCATTACTGAGCCCCATTCACATAGCTGGCTGCCATGCACATATAGCACACACACACACATACACACATAGAATCTCTCGTGGAAATAGATGTCCTCCAAACCACATTCCCATCACTATAACAATAGATATGAAAAAATGAAGAAATCATTGGTTTATGCACCTATTGACTATGCATGTGTGTAACAAAAGAGAGAGCATCTGGAAAGCAACAAACTGACACCTAAGGGATGGACAAAATAACAGAAAAGCCTCCCAGTTTGACAAAGCTCATAATCGCTTTTTGGTTGCAGCTGTCAGACGTTTGGGCTGGCAATTTTTTTAAGACCAACATTTATCAAACATATACAACATTCAGTGTCCATCAGTCAACGCTGGACTGCTTGTGACAAGTTTGTGAGCTGCCGCAACAGACTGCAGCATGAGTCTTTTTGAGATTTTACCATGTTGCACACGTTTGCAGTGTGTGTGACTGATACAACAGAAAACAAAAGCAGATACACCTGTATCTCAGCTTTAAGAAGTCTGGCACACTTCCATATGGTAAAAGTTAGTGGAATAATTGGACTGTCCAGTTCACTTTTCTATCTCATGTACAGTAACTGATTGGAAACTCATTGCATTGGCTGACACAGCGCAGTGCTGATGCAGGATGACACCATTCCCATTTTTCATTTCCAAATTAAAATCTGTCATGAACTAGCCTGGTCCAAGACCTTTAAATCAACACTCACATCTCTGATTGGTTCAGCAATTCAAAAGAAATATATGAGGTAAAACAAAATGTTAATTCCATCTGATCATGGCTGTCCTTGTAGGAAAAGCACAAGTGTTACTGATAAAATTCACAATGGCTTCGTTCTATTCAAGTGTCCCAGTGAGCCACAATAGTACGACTTTGAGCAAGGATGCACAATATCAGGACCCGAAACTGAGGCAGCCAGATTGAATTCATTAATGTCATTCTTCACGGCTGTGTTTTTCCTACGGTGACTGTTGTGTCTTCCTTGAAAAAAGCCTTTCAGAGACTAAAGTGCTGAAGTGATTGGGATCCTTTTTGTAAGGGAAGGTACTTGTAAGGAAATGTGTGGCTGTAACTAAACATGAACTAAAACTGGAAATGTTGATACACCACACCTGTTATGCATGTTTAATATGACTCATGTTGCTCTTGAACAGTGGTTTCCAACAAAGTGGGAGGGACCCCTTCAAGGCGTTGCAAGATAAATTTGCAAAATGATTAATTTGACAGGAAAGAAGAAAAAATTTAGTTCTGCGACTACTTAGAAAATATTAGGAATGCAGATTTTTCTCTGAAATATTATTATTATTATCAGTTACAATCACCCTTAAACAAATGAAAACAGATTTTTTGTTGTTCTGCTTGAACAAACACTATTATAATTTGACAAAATATCAAGTTCTACATTTTTTTAGAACATTAATATTGTACAATTTAAGATTTTTAATAACAGTAATACAGTAGAATATGGTAGTATTAATACAGTACAATCTGTAGATATGCAAATGTACACAGTATGATAACTGTTAATTTTCATAAAATAGCGCTACATCCCTAAAAGTATATTTTCTGACGTCTCTCTTATCTTATTTCTTGTGAAATAATGGAAAGTCTGCGGGCCTAAATTGAAATTAAACAATCGAATAGGTTTAGAAAATCACTATTTGCTTGAACTGCTCACAGACCATAGACATAATCAACTTGTAGTGACGGTTATCTTGGAGACAATACTTCCTTTTAAAAGTAAATGTAGTCATAATCCAGGATTAGCGCCCTCACATTCGTGTATCTGCCCACATGCCCGTTTTCTTCTTTAATTACTGTACATCACTCTCACTCTCACACTTCTGTTAGTATACAAGCGTGTGCTATCTCACCTTTTTCATCAGCATCTTTGTCCTACTCTTTAGTTTGATATGCTTCAGTTTTATCTCTTTTAAAGTGAGCTGATACAATGATTTGTTGTTTGTTGTTCTTACAATTACAGTATAAGTCAACGAGGTGATCCTTTAATATCAGGTGTGTCGTCAAAGTTGGACCAGTTTTGGTTATTTCACATGATGATTTCTGATTTTATGTTCTTCTCTGCGCTCTTCTCACTGGTTTGCAGTGGGCGGGGCTCCATTAGAAAAGGGGAAGTCACACACCTCCATGCACCAATCACAGTTCAGCAACATCTGATATAAAAATGTGACGACAGCTGTTGTGTTGTGTGCTGATGTTGTCAGGCCTGTCAATCAGATTCAATAAAACCACACCAGCACAGTTCCTATGAAGCACATTAGCTGAGTCTTGAGTAATAAACTCTTCGTAAATAATAACAAACAATGCTTTATTTCAGACTTTAACTCTGATTGTTGCCTATTTGGTCAAAAACATATGAGGTTGTAATGCAATGCTTCAGTTTTGTATCAAATTTTCAGAGGCGTTAATGTTATTTTAATCAGATGTAAGTTTGTGGAAGTGGATTTGGAGTCCTTGAAAAGCTCTGAAGCTCAACAGTTTGAGTCTAGACATGTTCATTCTGCAGTGCTGGAGAGAAGGCTACAGTTGTGAGGGGGTCGAGGCCATTGTTCGGGTAAAGTGAGACAAATGAGACCCTGGAGAGCACTACTTAGCCAGTCATAAAGGTCAGATATGGAGCCACACCAATGGATGCTAATCCTGACCCCGGGGACCGTGTGCACATGCGCCTGTGGATGCAATTGTTTCACAGGCCGGTGACATTTAAACCTGAATAAGCGTACAATCCTGGGTGGCAGAACGGTGCGCATGTGTCTGTGTGCCTATTTGGCTGGAAAGCAGTGGGCTTTAGTTCCCACTGAGGTTTAATTAGACGTGGCCTTGGGGGCAATTAAAACATCAGAGGCTATTTCGTCATGTAGAAAACACCAAGTGGTTGGCACTGTGCATATTCTCTTGATTTTGATTATGCTGTTCCTGGTTAAACATGTCAACCTGTCAGCTTCTGCAGAGTGCTTTTTAGGAACTGAATAGCACATCTCAATGAGCTTTATTTGTTACACTGTTTTTAATTTTTAAAAAATTACAATCATAAAAACTGCCTTTCCATCCGTAAGAAACAGTTTTTACTATGTTTTCTATTAAGAGAGAGAGTAGAGACATTAGACGCCGGCGCTGTGATATCATTATGAGGCATCACTGTGCATTAGACATTATGCAGCCTAGTCACACAGTCTAATTGGTATTGCACTAATAACACACTGGCAGGCTGAAAACATCCAATCCTTTCCCCTGGTGTTGGCGCTATAAGCTTGTCAGCAGGTCACACTGATTGGGCCACCTGAGAGTCGGTGGCATCGCAATTTATGAGTTTTAGCTGAATATAGTGGAGATAACGACTGGTGGGTCACAACAGTTCATCCCAAGTGTAATGAGCAGAGAAATTCACAGTTCTGTTAATGCCTGTGTGTAATGCGTACGTGACAGAGAACTGTGGAAGTCCTTACTACGATTAATTCCTTCACTGAATGACAGCGCTGTGGTTACACTGCCACATTTTTGCTTATGAGTACATTTTAAAGTTGCTTTTAATTCAAGATATTCAGTTTTGATGTGTCATACCGAAAAAAAATCTATAAACAAAGCAAGTTCTCCTGATAATGTCTTCAAAAGACAAATCATGAGTGTGTGTGACATTTGCAGAAAGGCCAGTGGACGCAGAGGACAGACCCGAGACAATTCCACAGAGATAGGAGCTCTTATTCTGGCTTAAACCTGCAGACAGAATAGATATTAAACTCATGCAAGAAGTACAAGACCACAGAAGAACAGTAAACAGCAGCATGGATGTTTGGTCATGTTGGTCACAGGACAGCAATGTTGGCTGGTTGAACCACCAATCTGAAATATCTCAACCAGGCTGCAATCAGACCAAAGCTAAGACCCCCCCCTCCTCCCCGGTCCGATGTGTCAGTGCTAAGTTTTGCCTCACCGAGACATAAAAAGAACATTCTGCAGGAAAGTTATCAATAATAAATATTCAATGTCATGATAGACTTTCAAAATAAAGCTTTGCTGTGGCACCAAAACTACTTGGTCAGGTTTGGGAAAAGATGATGACGTTATTTCATTTACTAACAAAATATGACAAATTTTATTAAGTCATATCATCGCTCAGACCTGAACCCACTCACTCAAAACCAGTGCGGTTTTTTTAGCATCACAGGTCGTAGCTGTTAATGACTGTCAGGCTGTCAAATACACATGTGTGAAAGTATGAGGTGTGCAATCTTTCTAAACTGATATGAAAGTCTGTACTGTTCTTCATTACAAACCGCTGCAAGACGTTTAGAAAATGATTCCAAGCAGCTATTTTTACCAGCAGGTGCTGCAGGAAAGCACATTAGTAGACTGTATCAAAGAGTTTAATAAATGAGTCATCCATGAACAATGACCGTAGTACACCTGACACACAGAAGTCCAAGTCTGCACAAAGTGAGGAATTAACTCCATCTTGTGGTGCAGTGAAGAACTACCAGCTCAATGACGGCAGTTACACATAACACAATGTCAAACAGGACGTTTCACCACACGATGTGAACTGTGGGCTCACGGACAGCCTGCAGGATGTTTATATAGCTTTGACCCTTCTGTCTTCTACTTCCACCCTGTTGTGTCAATCACTGAAGTGCAGGAGTGAAGGATATTTGGCAAAACCAGTCAAACACACAGGGAGCTTTAATCCAGGGACTGCTTTCAGAAACAGTTACAAAAAATGTGACACACCAGTGAACCTGAACAAAGCTCTTCTCTTTGGAGTAAAAAATGTCCAAAATAAAATGACACTGAAATTAAAAATCAAATTCGGCATTAAAAAACTGTCAGCTGACGGCAAAGTTAAGCTGCAGAGCGGCGACATGTGCGGTTAATTCAAATTCCCCGATATTTAAAAATGGACATCTCAACGAAGCTGGAACCAATGCGTCAGATGGATAGAAAAAAAGACATTAAAGTATATTTGGATTCTGTTTGACTCTTCTAACCTCATTACTTCCTCGAGTCACGTCACTGAGTATTTGAACCTCCTATTTAAAACAAAAGCACTACAATGTAAAGCAACTTGAGATGTTTCTTGTGAAAGAAAACTGAAATCTAAACGCTGACGATCAGTTTCTCTAAAAGTGAGCTCTTACTCTCCGTCACCTTCACCCTTATCAGCCTCCTCGTTGTCCTGTTCCACATCTTTGTCACCGTCTTCTTCGTCTTTCTTCTCTTCTTTGTCCGTCTCCTCCGTAT
The DNA here is from genome assembly GCA_037975065.1 of Chaetodon trifasciatus. Lineage (NCBI taxonomy): Eukaryota > Metazoa > Chordata > Actinopteri > Chaetodontiformes > Chaetodontidae > Chaetodon > Chaetodon trifasciatus. Next base: position 2,504,654 of record JBBMOE010000023.1, read on the forward strand.
CCTGTTTCTCCTTCTGCTCAGCTGCATTCAAATCTGTTTTTGCTGTGGTCACGTCAGGCTTTGGCGTGTCCTCTTTTACCACTTCCTGGACGTTGTACTTTCTATACAGCGTATAGTCTTTAACCACACTGATGCAGCACACGGCCTTGATGACCTCCACTATGACTGTCAGTTCTGGGTTGGTCAGATCAACCTTGTTCTTCGGGTTCAGCTTCCCCACTAGACCTGCAACGATCAGACACCAAATGGACGGGTCAGCTGAAATTCAGCTTCCAATCACTGTTTTCATCCGAGCAACACGTTCCTCTTGAGTCCAACTCTACCTGCAATGGATTTGATGATTTCGTCCCTCTTGTTGTGGCTGCTGTTTCGGGCCTTGAAGGCGATCTGGTAGGTAGCACAGTTTGGGGTTTTGAACCAAGGCTCCAGGAAAGTGGTCAGGTACTTCACCATGTCATCCTGGAAGGCCTTGCATGTTCCGGTTACCTGGAGGAGACAAAGACAAGGATGAGACACCGCGGACGAGAGCATGAAACTTCATGTTTCAGGTTTTACTCACAGGAAGCATCCGAAGGATCATGCGTGACTTCTTCTTCTTGCTGGTGTGCAGATCAGACAGGATGTGATGAACCAGCTTGTCAGATTCTAGGAGTAGAAAAAAAGAAAAGAAATTGGTTTATAATAACATCAAAATAAAAATACATCACATCAGTGATTCTCCCACAGCGAAGACTCACCCAGGTTTTGAGTTTTGATGAAGATGACATTGTTTGCTCCACTCTCCAAAGCCTGGAAGCGTCTCTCCTGTTTAGCTCCAGATGCTTGCAGCTGTGCCACCTCCTTCTTCAGCGCTACATCGACATCTTCCTCGTCAGCCTCTTCTTCTTCACTGCTGCTCCCGTTGTTTTCTTGCAACTGTGATCACGAGTGGCTCTTTACTTATACCATATGTGCTAACACATCATGTGAGTGAAGTACTAGAAAATTGTGCAAGGTGATTCATTCAAAATGTTATTGTTGAATCCACATTTTAAAGTCCAGAGACAAGAATGCTTAACAATAAGTTGATCATCCAAAGTGCTGGTGAAACTGTCTGACACTGATTGATCAATGGTTTTAGCAGATGGTCACATTTTAGTTAACGCATATAATTATTAGCTAAACACACAAGTGGTGGGTAGTGAAAAACAGACAACCTTGAGGTTTAATCCAGGTCTGTTGTCGCAGGCATGTGCACATTTCAAAGGTTTTGCTCTGGCTACTTCCACGTAAAACACAAACCAAGTTCACTTTCTCCTGCTGCACAGTGACTTAGAGAGAGGACTAACGTGAAAAGGCCTCATGCATAACCCCAGCAGGTCTCATCAAAGCGCTCCTGAACTCACCTTCTCCGGCCCATAGAGCTTATCGGCGTATTCATTGAGCAGATTGAAGGCCTCCGCGGTGCACTTCCTCTCGTTCATGTTGCATGTGATGAGGATCCCCTGCATGCCCACCTCCAGCTCCCGGGAGCCCTTCCACCGCTTGCTGTGGTGGCCGGCCACGTACCGCTTCTTGCTCCGTTTCCTCGAGTCGTTCGTCACGGTCGACATGTTAGCAGCTTCGGTACAGAGTCAAAAGGTTGTGTTTCAGCTGCCTCCTTGTTTTGGTCTCTGCCCCTCGGCTGTTAGCCGTTAGCTTAACAGTTGAGGCTAACGGATCGCGTTTCGAGATTTTAAAGCTGCGGCGACTGAAACGTAAAAGCCATGTGAAGTTTAGAAAATAATATCACAGCCTGTCTGTCTGTCTAACATGTGTCCCAGTCCAATGTAGAGCTGTTTCAACGGACGAGGTCCCATTCAGTCACAACATAGCACGTTTTCGGTTGTCCCGTACGGCGTGCCAGGAGGGACAAAAGGCCTCGGCGTTCTGGAGAATCGTTATACGCCTGCAATCACAAAAATTGGAGATACGTGGTTTTCAACTGGATGTCGTGGAGTAAATGAACAATATTTGTGTTTGAGACGTAGTGGAGTAGAAGTATAAAGCTGCATAAAATGGAAGTACTCAAATACTTGTATCTAAGTATTTGAGTATCTAAGTATTTATACTCAAATACTTGTGTCTAAGTATTTGAGTAAATGTACTTAGTTACTTTCCACCAGTGTATAAACTTCATAAAAACAAGCCAAAACTGAGAGCAAAGTTAAAAGATTACAACATGGTACAGTCATGACTAAAACAGCCACTTTATTATTCTAACAGTTCATTTCAGTACATTTACAAAATAGCTTATTTACTGCACACCACATAGAAAATTAAGTTTATTATCAGTCTTCAGTATCGGTTGATTATTTTTTTCAATAAAACCCACATTACTCATATTACCTTATTGCATTAGTTCATCAGATGTCATTACTCACAAATTCAAGTGTGACTAAATGTGTAAGAAAAACCAATTAATCATCCAAAGTACAATCAATAAATTAAACTGAGCATTCATTGTCAGTGAAGTATGGCTTTGATTTGTGCTCTCTACAAGTAAACACAGCATTATTCAGGACCCGTCAAACAGAGGTAGCTCATACAGCAGCAGCTTCTTTCTCAGGTTAATAGCTCTTTCTTATGGTTGACCTCTGACGAGGACCGCAGCTCAGAGTCGAGCTGATCTGACGGAGTGAGACAGACGACACTGAGCTGCTCTTCATCAGAGCTGACTCCCACTTAAAGAACTCGCATCCCTTCTGGACCACGCCTCCGCCGCCTGACCGGCGCACCGGACAGCAGTAAAACCCTCGGCCGTGGTTCGGTCCACCATTGGACACGACCTGCCGCTTCGCACGGCGGCCACACGCACACAGTGGGGATGTGATCCTCTGTCCTCCTTTCATTGTGACAGAGAAGGAGGAACGATTGGCACGTGAGGAGGGTGTGTTGGTTGACAGAGAGGAGAGGACATTCTTGGAGATACAAAGAGAGCCACGTGAGGAGGGACGGGAGGGGTTTGCAGGGTCAGTGAAGATGGCAAAGGACGATTTTGGAGTCTCTTTGTGATTGGCGTGTTGTTTGACGACTGCTCTGGGCCGGGCAAAGGAGGCACTGGGGGTGGAGGTCTTTCCTGGCATGAAGGTTTTGTGCCTGAGTGAAAGAGGTGTGTTTGTTTTATGGGGCTCATGGGACTTTTCCTTTACCTGTAAACAGGTTTTTAGTCCTGTTTTGCGCTGATTTGATTTGGAGTCCCAAGTAACAGCTTCAGGCACGGCAAAATAAGCATCGGGCTCTGAGATCGTTGAATGCTGCCTGATTTCACTCAAGTGATTGGACACATTAACGTGGCACCTCATCTTTGCAGCTGGAGGCGTTGTTGATGATTCACTGGTCATCCTCTGAGTTTTAAAGCTGTTTTCTACGCTCACTGTTTCTCTCAAGTTGTCCGTTAAAGCGACCTCACCGCCTGACGAATGTGTCTGATCAGCCCACACGTGACATCCGCTGTCAAAATCTGACACGTAATCGACGTCAGATCCTCTCTCCGTCTCACTGACGACATCGTCATCGCCCTCCAACACCACGTCATCATATGAACCACACCTGTCTTCTGTTTCCACTGAAAGATCTGCACCTTCATCTTCATCCACAAGCCCGACTGCTGCTCCTGTTTTTGCGGGCTGGTTTGGTTGAGGCTGGTTTGAGAGGCAGCCCACAGTAGTAGAACACAGAACAAAGCTGCTGCTGCTGCTGTTATTGTGTGGTGAATTCCTCATAACCAAAGAGGAAATGTTGGTGACAGCCTCTGCTGTGACTGACCTCCTGTTGTGTCCCCATAGTGAGGGAGTTGTACCATTCAGCAGTGTCTTTGGCGAGATCAGGCTTTGACAGATTTGAACCGATTCCTGAACTGAACTCGAGCTCTCCTTTAGGTCTAAATCCCTCATATTGATCTCAGAACACGATTTAGTCCGACATGATTTAGGAGGAATCTTGGTTAATGAGGGTTTGCGTGTGGTACGTGTGTTTTCCTCTTTATCTGTGTTGGATTTTTCTGTCTTATCGTCTGCAGTTGTCTTTCCAAACATGGGTTTGACCATTAATGGTGTCTATAAGAAGAAGACAAGACGAGAGAGATCATCAGCGACTCACAGTATCATCCATTACTGATTTCTCTTGAAAGTGTATTAAATAAATGAAATAAATGATCTCAGCAGCTATTGGTACTAGGCTGTATAGTCCCTTTACGCTGCATGTCTGCTGTCTCTTAAGTGTCCAGAAAGTTTTATTTCATATTTTACACAGCACCAAGCACAAAAGTCTAAAAACTGGCGTGAGCTGTATGAATATGTGATTATGATATTGCAACAATCCAGTTATGTATTTGTTTATTTATATAAGGAAGCTTGACAGCAGACTTTCGACATGCAGGATCTTTCTGAACCAAAGCTTCTTCCACACAGTCAACATACATAAGAGGTTTTTCTTGGGGAGACAGACGGGGGAGCCGGGATTTAGGAGCTGGGATGCATCGTTGGACGACGGCCACTCACCCTCACCAGGCTCTTAGTGATCTTCATCACACACCCATCCCTCATCATCCTCGCTGCCAACTGAGCTGTATTTCGAGCATCATCCAAACCTGAGGAGAGAAGAAAAACAAGACACGCAGGGTTAGATTAAGACTTTACGTTCAGGTTAAGATTGATTTTGACGAAAGAACTTTTGTTTCTATATACCAGAATGTTCTCTCCCTGAAAACTGTATTCCCAGATCTTGCAGTGCCCCGTTCAGGCCTTTGGGTTTCCTGTCGTAAAACATCTGAAAAATAAAAAAGGAGTTAATCGCAACATGAGAAGTGCTAAAATGATTGGGCCTCTTCCAAATGATTAGTCAGCTGACAGAAAGTTTTAGCAGTTAATACTCAAATAATCATTTATTAAGGACAAATTCTCACTTCTGGTTACAGCTTCTTACATGTGACTTGCTGCTTTTCCTGGTTTCATGTCAATAATTATTTTTATTACTTTTGGGGTTTTGAACTGTTGGTCAAACAAAAAAAGATAATTGAAAACAACTGTGGTAACTTAAAATGGGAGTTTGTGATAACTAAAACAATCAAGCAAATAACTGATGCACCAAACAATTCTTGGTTTAACCAGAAGCATGAAAGAGAGACAAAGCAGGTGAGCCTCCACTTACCCTGTAGGTGCTTCTCAGGTCTATCCAGCTGTTGAGCACATCAGGTTTATGGAGCTGCTTGCGTTTACACTCATATTGCAAACAAACGCCAAGATCCCAGTCTGATACGCAACGCAGAAAGAGGCGCGTTAAAATTCCAACATGGTGAAAATAAACATGGGATTGCGGTAACAGAGCCAGACAACTCATTGTTGTACAAGATTTGTAATGTCTGAAGATGACAACTGCATTGTAGTTCAGATTTAGTGTGTTCTTGTCTCCAGTGCAGGAAATATCGTCTTTGGATCTGGATTTGTGATACCTGAAGGTTACCGTATGAGTTCTAGACTAATTCCATTAACATTCACCTGACCATGTGAGGAAAGCACACAGTTTTTCAGCAGCTGAGGGTGCGGAAGATCTCTGCTGTACATTGGGAAAGACCACCCCCATATCCAGCTGCAGGCGTTGCAGCCAGCGGCTGAACCGAGAAAGGCAGATCTGAAGAGGGACTCCTGCCTCAACCTGCATCTGTGAGACAGACAGAGGAAGCGGTCAGAGGAAATGCGAAGTGCACTGGTATGTCTGAAGCAGTATATTTCTGTCTATGCACAGGCACCTGTGTAATCCCGGTCAGCTCAGTGCAGAACTCAGACAGAATGGGGCGTTCTTGGGGTTGAACATAAGCGTGAAACTCGGATTCGACCTCCCCCGTGGACGTGTTCAGCAGCACAGCAGGAAACTCGACTGCATTAGAGGGAAGAAGGGAAAGATGGATGGGTGTTATTAGCAGTCAGGGAGAAAAAGAGAAACAGTCCATTTATGTACATTTATGTAAAGGGGCTACTTACTAATTTCCTGGCTGTAGCTGTTTTTCTCCCTCCAGCAAGTGGACTCAAAGTCAATCACAATCAGGTATGAGAATATTTGATCTGAGAGGAAACAGGCAACTTTTTATACAGCTGCAAGTACAACAACGTGTTCCAGTGTGACTCAACATGAACTCTTCATATACACATTATCAAATCAAATAGGCATACTTACTTGCTACCAATGATTTCTTTAACCCGTTAGAAGACTGACTCCTCTGCCTCAGTAATCCAAGTTCTCTGTGAAGGCGAGAAGGGATTGAAGAGCCTCTGTTAAAAACTCACTGTTACCTTCAGCCTCAACGTGTTTTCCCAAATCTTAGCGACACGACAGAACACAAACTGCCGCAAAGCACTGTTGACCGTTTTAAACATAAATGGTTTAAATTTTTAAACAATATGAAAGCACTCAACATAACACGAATGTATGACATTAGTTACTAAAATAAAGTTATTATGTTACAAAACGTATCTTTGTCTTCGTTTGTTGTTTACATTAGCTGTTTGCTAACGCTAAAGGCTAAATGCTCATGGTCACTCGGTTGCTTACTTGGCCAGTTTCTTTGTAGACATAACCTTATTATTATTACTTGGAAACTAATTTTACAAAAGAACACATGGAACTATAAAATCGTGCCACTACAAAACGCAGCAGAAACCGCGCTGTTTTTTTAAACCTCCATCCATCAGTCTGCGGTTGATTCATTGGGGCTGCAAGTCCATGAAATCAATTACAGAAACAGATAGTCGACCACGTTAAAATCGCGGCGTTTATCGAAACTGAACGAACGGCACGTCCGGTTTCATCGTTTTTTAAGTCGAAACAAGAGCATTTAATACTGGATAATGAGCGGCCAATGTGAGACAACAAGAATGAAAAACATATATGCCGACACAGTGGATGTCTGATCTGTAGTAGTCATTTTGTCAGACTAAACACTTTCAAATCTACGAAATTTCGTGCTACATGCACGAACTGAAACATGTTAGTCAATACATAAGTTAAGGTTTGGAAGTTACAAACCGGAAGTAAAGCTCGTGTTTTCTAACTTTCTGTCACATATTGTACGTGCGGCAGCGTCAGAGTTTTAACCATGTGTTTTTAGCCGCTACCAGTGGTGAAAGCATGATTTTGGAGCCTACAGGAGCAATAACATCTGGTATTTACACATTTTCATGACTATTCTCACGCCTATACTGAACTTATAAATACTATTTCATAAACTAATAAGTGTACAGTCTTTTGTAAAGTGTTAGCTAGCTATATGCTTAGTGTTTCCTGTGTAACTGTTACTCTAATAATGAAACACCAAACTGAATTCAAGCACTGAACCCAAAAACAACTCCATGTCATTTAAGTCAATCTCCCTCAATAATCATGGTTGCTTCATAGAACAGCCTCCTGGTATCTCCTGTTCTTCAGTGGTACCTGTACAGTCTCACCTGGTAAAGAGTGAAGTTGTTCCAGAACATCAGTCGGCCAAATACATTTTTAATATTATGTTTTTCTACATACCCTGTCTCTATTTATGGTCCCAGTAGTCTGTGTTGTAGGTTCACCTGCAGAATTATTGCAGCCATACAGAAACTGTAATAGCTTTAAGTGATTTCCAGAAATAGGGTTGTGATGAGGTTCAGTGGATGCATATTTCTATCATCAATGAAAGCAAGAAAACATCCACCTACAAAACTCATTTTCTGTATCTTTTTCTCAATTTTTATTTTGTCTTGGTACAAAGCAACAACAGCCTAGAATACAGCTGAAAATGCTGATTAAAATTAGGAAATATACTACATATAATATGCATATATCATATGCAATATGCACAGCCCTAGTCGGCTAAACACAGGAGAAGACATTTCAAATATCTCTGTCTTTAAATCTTCCAGTTGAAACTTCAGCTTATACATGGAGCCTTCACCATCATCATCATCAGCAGCAGCAACATGCAGCAGAGAGAAAAGAAAGAGCGTCGCCCCCACAGCGCACGAGACGGCCAAGAGATTAAAAACTGTGCAGGACGGCGAGGAGACGCTGGAGCGTGGACGTTCCTCCCGCTCGCCGAGGATCTCTGTGCTGCTCGACCGCCTTCAGCAACCAATTACACAGAATGAGCTGACGGAGCTGCTGCATTACGCCGCTCTGGGGAAAACAGGTGGCGTTAAACAGCCCAGGTAATGACTCTGATAGTAAGATCTTATCGGCTCTCATCAAATAACTTTCTGTAACGTACTTATGCTTCGTCCCTGTGCTGCAGCAATAATCTCAATGATCTGTTTTAAGTCTTTTGCGCTGCAGACTTCAACACTTATGCTTCCCCCGTGTCTCCTTTAGTTGGTGTCGTCTCCTCCATCAGAAGAGGATTAAAGCCTTGAACGTGGTGATCGTGGAGGGCCTGAGCCAGAGTCACTTTTATAAACACTACCTCACCCTGCGACACCTCAGGACCAACTACACCACTGTGAGTAAGCAGAGGTAATGGGACCAATTGTATCCTCAGTGTCTGTGTTTTAACACCGGTGCTTGTGTTTTATCTGGCTGGTGTAGAGGACCACTTTTACGCCATCACTTTCCAACCTGGCATCCGAAATCTTCAGCAGCGAAGTTCCCAAATCGGATGTTCTGTGGCTTTCCCAAAGGCACGGTGAAAGCAGTCAGTTACACAAAGGTGAGGATGTGCATTTGTTGTGAGTGTGTGTAAACCTGGGAAATAACATGAACACATGCTCAGTACAGCTGGAGTCTGCTTGTAGATCTAGATCTAGTCAAAGGTTTAAATATTTTATGAACTTATTCAACTGTTGCAGGTCACATCCAAAGTCCACTGTTAGTCAAATAATCTGCTTGTGTGTAATTATCTTCTGAATGCTCTGATATTTTATTTAATCAATAATATCATATAAGTTGGGGGAGAGTTCCTGCCTCAAGTGGAGGAGTTTAAGTATCTCGGGATCCTGTTCACGAGTGAGGGAAGGATGGAGCGTGAGATTGACAGGCGGATCGGTGCAGCGGTAGCAGTAATGCGGTCGCTGCACTGGTCTGTCGTGGTGTGATAGAATGTTAGAAAACACGAGCTTTACTTCTGTCGAAGAAGGAGCTGAGCCGAAAGGCGAAGCTCTCAATTTACTGGTCAATCTACGTTCCTACCCTCACCTATGGTCATGAACTTTGGGTCATGACTGAAAGAACGAGGTCCCGGATACAAGCGGCTGAAATGAGTTTCCTCCGCAGGGTGGCAGGGCGCTCCCTTAGAGATAGGGTGAGGAGCTCTGTCACCCGGGAGGAGCTCAGAGTAGAGTCGCTGCTCCTCCACATCGAGAGGAGTCAGCTGAGGTGGCTCGGGCATCTCTATTGGATGCCCCCTGGACGCCTCCCTAGGGAGGTGTTCCAGGCATGTCCCACTGGGAGGAGGCCCCGAGGAAGACCCAGGACACGCTGGAGTGACTATGTCGCTCGGCTGGCCTGGGAACGCCTCGGGATCCCCCCGGAAGAGCTGGGGGAAGTGTCCAGGGAGAGGGAAGTTTGGGCGTCCCTGCTCAGGCTGCTCCCCCCGCAACCCGGCCCCGGATGAAGCGGGAGAAAACGGACGGACGGAATAATATTATATCTCTCAGCTGTAGTTTTGTGTTTCCTCTGAGTGTTTTTGCTTTTGTCCTTATTTGTGTGTGTGTGTGTGTGTGTGTGTGTGTGTGTGTGTTATTGTGCACTGCTGCAGCACTGAGGACTCATCCAGTAATCATCAAGTTTGGGACACAGAGGAGAGGACTGGCAGCGTATGTTCTCTCTCAGGAGGAGATGATCAAGAAACATTTCCCTGTCAAAGGTGAGCATTTAGCCAGCTAGCCTCATTGATATCCATAGGTAGCGTCTTCCAGAGCTTTGGGGCGTCATGGGCAAAGGCTGCATCCCTGATTTTCTTTGGTCTGTTGCTGGAAACCTCCAGTAAACCAGCAGCAGATGAGTTTGGTGAAGGCAAATAGTGAACAAGGGATTTAGTAATGTAGCTTGGTGCTAGCCCATTAAGGGCTTTGCACACGAGGACGAGGACCTTAAAATCCCTGTAAAATGTCACAGGAAGCCTGTGCAGCACAGCTAAAACCGGACTAATGATCCATGTTACTGCTTTCCAGTGACTCTGGGTTCTGTCCTCTCTAAAAGCTCAGTGTTTGGGTGTGAAAAACGCCGGCTTAGTGTAGACGAAAAGCTGAAATGGAGAGAAAGGTCAGCGTCACCTCTGCCTTCTGACCTTCTGGTTTTGGTCCCTTTTGGCTCAGGGATGCCGGGCTTTGAGGAGTTTGTGTGCACAGACTGTGCTGACTGCGTGACTGACAGCAGCCCTCTGTATGGACTCGACTGTGAAATGGTGAGATGCTCTCAATTATACACCTCATTCCCACTTTCCATTGTAGAATCCAGTTATGCAGTTTCAGAAAATCAATAGCAAATCCATGGAGCCTACAGTTTTGATAGACAGGTGCCATTATTGTGATGTTATTTCTAGCAGTGTGTTCTCAATACACTAATTTTACAGCACCGCCTTAAGCAATATGTTATGAATTAATACACAGGCAGAACTTACAGACAATGGTTTAATTAATAAGTGTTTTAATGAGCTGTTTTGATTTTTCATGAGTTTATAGCACATCCTGTCAGGTCAGAATGTACAATACTGTATTACAAATACTGCAAATATGCTTCAGGTCTGTTTTATTGATTGATTTATTGATTTTTTTTTTTGGCCAGGTAGGAATTAATCATTAATTGTTGAACAGCTCTAATTAACAGAGCACCTCATCTGTCACTCAGGATTGCCTGGAAATAACTGTATTCTGCAGGAACCACGTCGAAGCATCCTGTGTTTTACATTTAATGTTTTATTCATCACTGTGTCCTTCCTCTGCTGCGCCGTCCCCTTTCATTCAGCTGTCCTTAGCATCCATGTGATGGTTTTATTATCGCTTTTGTGGGTTAGATGTTGTCGGGCTTTCATGTCCGGAGTCCTTCAGAGGTTTCTCTCGCTGCTCATCACCGCTAACCTTGTGCTTCAGTGTCACACAGAGAAGGGATTCGAGCTGGCTCGTGTTTCTCTGGTGGATAGCGATGGGAACTGTGTGCTGGACGAGCTGGTGAAACCTCAGAACCGAATCCTCAACTACCTCACCATGTACACACACACACACACGCACACACAAACTGGTGTACTTTTGATAACCATCATCCATCACTGTGTTAGAATACATTTTTCTTGCCGTCTGATAGGTTCTCTGGTATAACTGCGGCGATGTTGCGACCAATCACGACCACCCTGCGGGACGTTCAAGTGAAGCTCAGGACGATGTTGCCGAGCGACGCTGTTCTGGTGGGACATTCGATTAACAGCGACCTCAGTGCTCTGAAAGTGAGTTACTGCTGACATTTAGATTTCTGTGTTTTAACTATAACTATGAGGATGAGTTTTGAGTCAGGTGGGTTTCTTTTGTTTTTGTGGTCGTTTGAATGTGTCATGAACCTGAGAGCAGGTGAAGCTTTGTGTCTGTGTGCTTTGAAAAACACGCCGGCGCCATCTGTAACCATTAAAACCACCGTGTACACAACAGCCTGCATCACCATCTGTCTCGGTATTTGTGTCAGATCTATTTCAAAATCTGCACATAAAGCCTCTAATCTTCTCAACTTTCCTCAAATACTGCTCTACTCCACACTAACCTTGAAACAATAGGACGTGTTGCTGCTTCACAGAAGCAGAAATCAGCCCATCCTGCTGTCCCGAGCCCCCCGATTCTTCACAGCCCTGATTCCAAAAGAGCTGGGACGCTGTGTAAAGCATACATAAAACAGACTGTGATCATGTGCTGATCCTTTTTAACATGAACTCAACTGAAAATGAATGAAAAAAGACGATATATATCTAATATATATATAAATATGTAGGTGGCACGGTGGAACAAGTGGTAACACTGTCGCCTCACAGCTAGAAGGTCCCGGTTCGAATCCTGCTGTGGGCGCTGGTGGCGTGTCCTCCACCATGCCTTCAGTGGCTGCTGCTTGAGGAAAAAAGGGGCCTTTCTGTGTGGAGTTTCCATGTTCTCCCCGTGCTCACCTGGGGTATCCTCCATAAAAATACCCCCACTAAAAACATGCAAGAAGATCACCACCTGACCAATGGTGACAACGAAGGAACTGGTCCCGGGCGCCGGTCAGCTGGCAGCCCACCGCTCCTGGTCTGCTGTGGAGGAAGGACGACCAGGATGGGTTAAAAGTGGAGAAAGAATTTCACAGAAGCATGGCGTGTGCAGTTTCCCCCCCTAACTCCACATGTTGTGTATGTAATTGTGACTAATAAAGGATTTCTTCTTCTTCTTCTATGTATTTCAGATATATTCTAAAAAGATGTTTCATGTTTGAAAAGCTCTGTTCAGACGCAGATACGCTTCTTTCTATAAAAAGCTGAAGTTTGGCCTTGATTGTGTTCTCCCTGCAGCTGATCCACCAGCATGTAATCGACACCTCGCTGCTGTACAGGAGAGAGTTCGGACAGAAGTTCAAACTGAAGGTCCTGGCCGAGACGGTGCTGAAGTGAGTTGTGCCTCCTCTCTCTCTCTTTCTCTCTCTCTCTCTCTCTCTCTGTCTCTCTCTCTCTCTCTCTCTCTCTGCCTCACTCACCTGCTGCAGCTCATAATTTCATTTCACACCTGCATCCCAGGAGGCAAATCCAAACTGAAGAGAAGAAGGGTCACAATCCCACTGAGGACGCTGTGGCAGCTCTGGAGCTGGCCCAGTACTTTATTAAAACAGGCCCTCGCCAGGTAATGCATTTCACACACACACACACACACACACACACACACACACAGTTGGTGTAATATTTCCTCGCTCACTGTCAGGTTGTAGAGCTTCACCTGGAGGACCTGTGGGGATATACAATAGAGGAGGAGTCCACTGACTGTGCACCTCCACCCACACCGAGTCACAGGTACAATATGTTACACAATCTGCACACCTGTTTGCATTTTCTCTCTCACCACAGTTACTCAGACCGTGTCCACACCGAATCGGGTAAACCACACCTGTCCTCGGCGCCTTTGGCCTCCATTCAAAGCCTGCGTTTTCCTCTCTGTGGTGGATCACTGCAAACGCACAGTCCTCACGTGCTCGTGTAGCTTCTGGAAAACAATGATGTAAACCTCATCAGACACAAGAAAGGTTTCGGAAATTACCTGAAAACTGCTTGAAATTTTCTACTCAAATGTCTGCATTGTCCTAGAGAAGAATTTCAACTGCAACAAAGGAGTTTCTGAGGTTTTAGACTTCCTGAAAATCACAGATGGTATTATACCTTCAGTCGGGGGTGGCACTGTGTACAAGTACTGCACTGAAATACAAATTAAAGGTGTACCACTTTATACCTCTACTCCACTACATCTCAGAGACAGTGTAGTGTCATTTTCACTACATTTACATTCACATACATCTTTCATACCTGTCTTGTCCAGTGAAAACCATGTATCTCTTTTTGAGCTTAATGAATATTTAAAAGCCTTCTTGGATTAGCTGGAAAATGCATCGACACAAAGCTGAAAACAGGCTGTTTTTCTGAGCTCAGGACACAAGGTGACGCTTTAGAGATACGTGGTTCTCACAGGACATCAGCGCTACAAACACATGATGATCTTATGGACTTTGTTGCATTGCTGTACATTAAACTGGCCAACAGTATATGAAGGAGTTCAGATGAGCTCAACCTTAAACATCTACTGCAGTAAAATGCAACACAGACGTTAATGTAGCAGAAATATTAATCCAAAAACATCAGATACGATGATGAAACACTGACAGAGAACATTTTGCTGCACAATGATGCTCCCACCGCTGCTTCTGTCACCAATGAAAGCCTTAAAATCTTCGTCACTAATTGAAGGATTCTCCTCTTGACAAGGTGAAACTCTCTTCACTCTTTCTGCTGCGGCTGCGTTTGACCACTTCTCCGTCTTTATCGATCGTGCAGGTTTGCTGACGTACTGCAAACACTCGGCCGCTCAGTCGCCTTCTTAGGGAAGCGTTCCAACATCGCGCTGGATCTGTCCAATCAGATGTGGCTCAGCTCTGACAAAGAGGTGAGAGTTTTGACTCTGGAGCCACCTGCTGCCCCCTGACCTTTCCCTGATCAAACACTTAAGATTAGCTTGGTTTTCCACCCAGAAATGAGATGACGTTGATTATAGCTGGATATATGTATCAGTTTGCTGTATTTTTTTATTTGAATCAGAGGTTCCAGGCTGCTGCATCATCCTCTTTCCTCACCATCCTCCCTTTAACTCATGCTCCTCTTCCCCTCCTCCTCTGTTACTCCATCCTTCAGGTGTTGGCCTCTTTCAGGAGACAGAACAAGAGGCGCTTCCTCTCAGTGCTCCAGCTTTCATCCCTCTCAGACCACCTGAAGAGGTGCTGCCCTCACCAGGAGCAGCAGTATCAGAGGGTGAGACGTTCATCCAGAGCACCATCGATTTAAAGTGTCTGTGTGTTACTTCAGTGCATCTCGTAATGTGTGTGTTTACCGTGCAGGTGTGTGCAAACCTTCGAGATATGTGCGTCGTGTTCGCCGGGCCGTTTCCTGCAGGTTTCTCCGAGAGGGAGGTGAGGCGGCTGTTTCGTTGCTGCGGACCAGTTCGGAAGATCAAAATGTTGAACGCAGCTGTCAGGGTACGTCTCGCCTCCATTATGATCCTTTATGCACATTTAAGAAGCTACTGTTTGCAGGTCTGTCTCCAGGTAACACAACCTTCTAAAGGCAGTGGGATAATTGTTGCTAAACCAGAGCTGTAAGAGTCTGCTGTTTGGATGTGCTTCATTGATCTCGCCTGTTTTTCTGATGTTTGGTCTCCAGGTTCACGCAGAGGTCGAGTTCGAGCTGCTGGAGGGAGCTCTGCTGGCTTTAAAGACTTTGAATGGACTAAATCTGCAGGGACAGTCCATCAAGGTAACTCTCATCCTGTTTTCTCTTTGCTTTCTGTTACATACTCCCTTTACATTTCAAGTGAAGTCATGTTGAAACGTTTGTAGACTGCTGTGTGTCCAACATGTGTGCTTCTGTGTGTCTTTTCTAGGTCCAGAGGCCTGTTTACGAGTCAATGCTGGACCTGGATCTGACTCTAGACGCTTTGATGGATGACGGTCTCAACGCCAGTCACCTCTACGCCGTTAAATTTAACCCCAGCGTGGCTGAAAGCATTCACGTTTCCGCAAAGGTCAATGGACACACATTAGACGCAAAAAGATCAGGAGTTACTCCTGCTACAGCTCTGAACGGTTCGCCCTCTGCTGAAGTCAACGGTGCACAGCCGCAGCCCACCACCACAAAGTCTAAACTATCAGAGGAGGCGCTCAGAGAGACGTTTGCGCACTTTGGCGCGGTGGAGAGAGTCGTCCTTCCTGCCAAACCTGGAAAACATGCAAGACACGCACACATAAGTGAGTGAAAAGCTGTGCTGTTCCTCATCGCTTGCTGTACTGTGTGTGTGCGAGTTCATGCAAAGTTTCTGTGTCTCTGGTGGACAGAGTTTGAGCGTTCAGAGGACAAGCATTCAGCCCTCAGCTCTTCCGAGGACCTCCGGAAGGACAACTACCTCGTCTGTCCATCCCTAACTCCATCCCACTTACCTTCATGGGTTCCCATGACAACGCCAACCTCCGCCATGGATCCTGACAATGAGGCGGCAGAAGACGAGGGGAGGGGCCACATACACAGCAGTTCAGAGGTAAAGACGAGGGTGCGTTGACTCACACGCTCCTAAAGCCTCTGTGTAACTGCTTTTATGTCAGTCCCAGCGGAGGCGGGCTCATGGGTGTTGCTCTCAGCCAATCCCTGGCTTTCTGTCTGCCAGAGTCTTTTTGCTTTGTCAGCGTGTCAGCAGGCTGCACATTAGCATTAAGTAAGCAATGATAGAACTAAGCCTGTCAGCTCGCTGTGTTAGCTTTAAGTTTAAAGCACAGCTGAGCCTGATGAAGTCTGACGATGCCTACGGAGAGTCAGACAAATTATTTTTCACCCATCCAGGAATTTTCTTGGTGTCAGCACACGAGGCTACAAGTGTAACCTGTGTGTGAAAACCCAAGGCGGCAGCTGCTTGCCTTTTTTTTTTCCTAGGATGGCAAAAGAACGACAGACCCTGCTCTGCCTTTGAATGGGTACTTGTTGCCTTCATCGGATGGGTTGGGTAGGTTTAGGCATGAGGAGTGATGATTGGTTAGGATTCGGGTTAATTGTCAGGGTAAGCCAATTGGAGGCAGAGTAAGGTGGGTTATTCCTTCGTCATCCTTGAAAAGACATTGCATTAAGTTCATGGACTGCTCTGACTTTCAGCTGGCAGTTTCAGTCAGTTCTCACAAGATCTTTTCTGGACTGAAATCACAGTGAAATCGGAGCCTTTTGCCTTCAGGCTGGCTTCATGACATCATGACATGTCGGGCTTCGTCAGTGTCAACTAGCAGTCTCAACTGCTAACTGCACACACAGCTGTGTGCTGATGGAATTCAAGCACACTGTGAAAAAGCTATAAAGTGCAGAGGTACAGTTTATTTATTGAGCATGTGTAATGAATACTCCAATATTTAATCCACAGTCATTCAGTTTTATGTGAGCACGATTATATATTATATATGTCTTACTCTATATGCTGCACATGTGTGTGAGTTCAGGAATGGAAACCTAGTTTGTACTACATGTGGACCTTTGACTGATCTGTGCAGGACCAGGAAATGGATCTCATGATGAGGAAGTTGGACCGCCGCCTGCAGAAGCTCTTCACATCTCTCCCAGACTGCACTCTGTCAGTGGTCGTTCTGCTCGGACACACCGGGTGAGGATTCTGATCGAGTCTGGAAAACTCCGCCTCAGAGTTAAATATGTCTAAGCTTTCTCTTCTCTTCTCTTCCTCAGTGCTCATGACCACATTCCCGGTTTGTGCCTTATGGAGGTCAAGCAAGGTTCTTGAAGCGAACGGTGACCTGGTCCTCTGAGGGAGTGAAGATGCAAAAATAAATCAAATAATTAAAAAATCAAGTGTCACAGACTTCTCTTACCTCAGACTTGTGGTTTTTTTTTTTGTTTACTGAAAGAGCTCTCAGCTGTATGTCTGCATGATACTTTTCTATTCAGCAAACGTATAAACAACCCTGATTACAAAAGAGTTGTGACGCTGTTTAAAGCATAAATAAAACAGAGTGTGATTAATCCTCTTTGACAGATACTCAACTGAAAACAGCACAAAGGCAATATATTTAACGTTTGACCTCATCAGCTTCATTGTTTTTGTAAATATCTGCTTATTCTGAGTTTGGTGCAGCAACACGTTTCAAACAAGTTGGGACAGCAGCAACTAAAGACTGGGGAAGTTGCTGATCCAGGAGCTGTGAATAAGGGCCTGTGAAAGCAAAATGCTTAAATATTAAATAAGCACAACTGTTTTAAATGTGACTGAAAGTGCGCAGGAAGCCGTTCACCTCAGCTGAGGTGAGTGAGAATAGAAAAGACAAAACACAGAGATACTAAGAAACATTCTTTAATTTTTTTTCCCTTTTCAAGGAAATATTTTAAGGATTTTTAAAACTTTATCTTATACAAAAATGCATTCGTCATCTTAATGTTTACGCCTTTCGCATGTGAACATACTTTGACATTGTTGCAGGTCGAAACGATTACAAAACATTAAACACAAAACCGGTAAAGAAAAACAATTCTGTACAAAACACATAAGCACCTCTCATGAAGGATCAAAATGCCACCGATAATAAACGTCACGTGATCGTTGATAAGCTTATATATGTTTAATAAAAGTGGGGAAGTTGAAAGAAGTTTGTTTTTTTGTTATTTTTAAAATGGGGGAAAATGCATTAAAATAGTAAACCAAGACATCGTGAACTACAGGAGCGATCAAGTGGTATTTAATCTTCACAGGGATACAAAGACTGGAGAAACTCTACATCTCCCTCACATGCACAAACTCACACAACACACACACTCACACTCACGAAACGTAAGACTGACTAGAGGTGACCGTCATTAAAACTGATGATTGAGTTCAAAGTGATGGCTGTGGTGGCAGATTCCAGTCTGAACACAGAAGAAATGAAAATTTCAGGAGCTTAGATTTTAAAATGCCAGTGCTGTGTGTATATATGTGTGTTTACTCAGAAGAGTTGCCTGCTCCTCTGGTGCGAGATCAAAATATGGCAGCTGTCGTTATGGCTTGTGTTCTCTCTTTCAATAGTCCAGTCAAGCGGCTTGGCTGGTGGCTCTGGACACGGTGTCCACAGCTGTCGAGTGAACCAATGAATTTGGGGCGTGCACCACTCCCAGTGATGGACAGCCTTACAGGAGAGCGCCCCAAGTGCTTACGAAGAGACTCCGAGCAGGAGCTCAGTGTGGGACAGTGGCCTCTCCACTCCTCGCCTCTCGCTACCAGACTTCTGGGACCTCAAACAGTGTTGTTGTAGATTCAGCACCTGAAGAAGAGGGACACGCGTTTAAGCATTTGGCGGTCTGCTCACTTTTCATCGCCTTTGTTTACAGGTTCTGGCACAGTCACTACACGGCCGAGCTCTCTTTTAGCTCTGGGTTTGGTTTCCACCAACTCCTGTCTGTCTGCTGTTAGCGTGGCTAAAAAAGAAAGAAAAAAAAACACAACAGGAACGCTACTGTTCATGACTTTAATGACTCTTTTCACACTTTGGGTGATGAATACTGAGAACACAAACTTCGCCTTAGCTCTGTTGATTTTAGCCTATATTTATGCACATTTTGTTTATCTACATTATGGCACGTTGCACTGCATCCGCTGCTGGCAGTTCCTGTTTGCACTGTAACCACGGATGCACAGATAATAATAATAATAAAGGTCATTGGATTTACTTTGCTACTGATGATTATGAGGTAACGGTCTGACCTGTGTCAGGCAGACTCAAAGGTTTAAGAAGTCCTCACACTGACTAACACACCTTCAGACTTCTTTTTCTTGTTCTTTTGACCTTTCCTCGTCGTGGCTTGTTGCCAGGTGACCGTGCCCTCAGCATCATTAGTGGGATCGGTTCCCTCAGGACTCTCCTCCTCCTCCTCCTCCTCCTCATCATCATCAGGGACCAGACTCAACCTCGCTGAATCTGATAAATCTCTGCAGGGCACAGAAACCATTCAGCTACTTAACTCACAGCAAACTGGATCTCAGTGACAGTATAAATGCTCACAACCATTTTACTCACGCTGTCTTTAACCATCCTTCTGAGGTCTTGCTCTCTACAGCGTCTGTGTTTGCCTGTCCACTTATGTCTAGGAAACAATGAAAAGCAGTGCATGAGAACAAAACTGCACTTCCTTATGGCAAATATAGTGCATTTTACTTATGTTAGGACGGATACACTTGAGGTGTAACACCGTCACATCACATAAGCTTCATGAAGCTTGTACTGGCCCAGAAACTTCAAAATCAAACATGTGTGACAACAAATGGCTCCTGTTACAGGACCAATGGACAGAATGATGCAAAATGGACACATTTGTTGAGACTACAAAAACTGGAAGGAAAAAACTGACAGCAAATCCATGAATAAATCTAAAATCTGATGTGAAACAAATTACCCAGACTTCCTTGATTTAATCTCATTGGCTGTGATGATCAGTCACATTACCGGCTACTGGGGCTGCTCGATCACAGCAAAAATCATAATCACGATTACTGCCGTCAAAACTGGGATCACGATCACCGATTGGCGTCGGAAACAGCGGCTTTGTTGACCGGCTCACTTGACCATAGTGGGCTGAGCTAAACACGCCCTGCAGCCTGGCTGAGAGTGAGTTTGGGCTTTCAGAGCGCTGCGCTGTAAGGAAAGGGCTGCGCTGGATTTATGATCCAGATAAAACAAGAGCGTCACCGCGAAACAGAATACAGCACAAAAATCACTTATCTCGCTTGCCTTGTTTTCAGAATCATTGGAAGCCACAACCGTAATTGAAAATGCAATTTCATTACTTGCCCGTTCCTCCCGCCTGCGCTCTCTCAGGGAATGTCTACAGAGTACTTTTCTAGGGAAATCCTGCTGCATGTTACCGCCCTGCAGTGGGAAAATACTTATGCACGGATGCGTTCACACACCATCAGTTTTCATCTTCTTGCTGCCTGTGCTATCCAGGTATGAGTAGTGACTCCAGCCGTCTGTAATTAGAGCCTCTCCGGTCCCCTGCTCTCCCTGAACGGGACTGATGCTGCGTTTCCTCAAACCCCTAGAACAAAAAAAAAGAAAGAAAGAAATAGGCCATGCATACATCAATATAAACAGAAACTGTGCATATCTGCAGAAAAGGCTAAGTGTTCTGTGAAAAATGCAACATGTATCAGCACAGGTGTACCTGGGGTATCCAAAACCAGCAGAGGTAGTGGAGGAGGTGTAGTGAGATTTCACCCAACCGTCCTCTCCCCAAGTCTTGGCCGTCTGCCCCGTCTTCTCCTTGTCCTGCTGCTTACTCTGGACGTACTCTGCATACGTCTGGATCCTGTAACTTTCTGCATAGCGGCTGGTGTTCATAGCTGCGTGATGAGAGGAACACGTCAGATTGCATCAATACTTTTGTGCGCACATGACAGAACCCAGTCTGGTGTGTGTGTGTATTCAGCTGCTGGGTCAGACTCACCTATCTGTACCTGGTCTGTCTGACTTAAGGACACGAATGCTGATGTGTCATCTATCCATGAAACCTGGATGTTTCCTGAGTGGATAAAAGAAGTAGAAAGTGAGCGACAAACAACAGATCAGACTGCTGAATCATCAGGCAAAACCACGTCTTACCAAAGGCACTGAACAGCTGGTAGAGGTCGCTCGTCTTCCATTCTTTTGGGAAGGTGACATACAGGACATGGTCTCTTTTAGGTTGCACTGGAAGAACAGAAGAGGTTAGCAAGAAAACCAGCAACAGGTCAGAAGGAGAAGCGGTGTCAATGTTATTTCATATTAACACTGAATCAAAAGAAAACCCAAAGCTGAAGCTAACAAGTGGTTGGAGACTTTAAAGCACCTGGCAGGCTGTGATGCACAGCTACGTTGATAACACAACAGCTGTGACTTTCAGGTGTTTTTCTGGTCCCCGGTAGTTCAAACTCATTAAACTGCAGCTTTAAAATATGCCCGGTGGCGTTTCCTTGTAAACATTTGCAAAGCAGATTTTTTTTAAATAGTTTCAATCACACGGTTTACAACCATAGGCTGTTTATGAATTAGTGGATGTAGCCTCCGGGGCTGAAAAGTGAAGCCAATGCAGAAATGCATGAAATCTGCATTTCATTCTAATGGTCAGCAGGGGGCGACTCCCCTGGCTGCAAAGAGAAGGCTGATTGTATGTAAGCTTATGAGACAGCAACCCTACTACACACCTGGGGTTTATCACCCCAGTAAACATTTTCCCAATGAGTTTATGGTATCAGTTGATCGTTTCAAGTCTTCTTCATCGCAGCATGATGTTCATTTTCTAAATTATGGTCCCATTTAGAGTAAAATAGACGATAAAGCAGGGGATGCTTCAGGGTGTGGCTGCCTTGTGATTGACAAGATATAACGAGCTATCACGACGACCTGTCAATCAGTAGCAACGAGCTTCGACCCCTCGCTCCACCTTCTTGTTCAAGTATGGTCACTTCTGGCTCCAAATGACCGAGATTGTGACAGCGTCAGGGAGGCTACGTCCACTTCTTTTACTGTCTATGTTTACCTCCATGTTTTCTAGATTGCATGAGTGCATTGGAACATTTCTTTGCCAATTACTGCCACTGACTGTTGCTCAGCAGAGTGTAGCAGCAGGATTATAAAACTCCACAGGGCATGTTTGAGCATAGCAGCACGTTTTCCGAGCATGCAGTCAATGCAACAATCCTGACATACAGCACATCCCCGCTGCAACACATGCTCTTACTCACAATCTGGTCCTGTGATGTTGAGGTAGGGAATATCGATTATCCTCATCAGGAAAAGCCTTGAGAACGGAAAGGAGAATATGCATTTGTTGAAAAGATTTTAGTGGTTAATGAAAGAGGGCAGCAAATACAGTGCATTTAAAGGAGGCTCTTACTTGTTGAAGAAAGGCTCAATGAGTTTGGAGCGAGCCGAGATGTATGCTTTGGGTGGAGTCAAGAAAGAGCCTGTAAAGGAGGTCAAGCACAACCAAGTTAGGTAACCTGTATTGAGACATTTTTCTTATTTGCACACAGGATCAGTGTGACTGTGTGTGCTACCCAGGTAGTTGGCCATCGAGATGAAGCAGAGGCCAGTGATGTAGGCGTCGTACCCAGCCTCGTGGAGCTGCTCTTGGGCTGTGTCATAACTGTGGAACCCCTCTGCCGTTTCTGACAGGAACAAAGACGAAAAGCGTCAGCAGGATTTTCTTCAGCTGAGAGATTCAGGCAAGTGTTTGTGTGTTTACTCACCAACTTGTGGTGACTTGAAGGGGCTCTCCTTCAGCTGTTTCTCCAACTCTGCCAGAGAGGTGTTTGTGATCAGCTCCTGAAACACATCATTTCAACTTCAACTGTGTATCTTAACCATAACAATGCTCAGTGTAGTTGGAAGGTTTGTCTCCCCCCCAAACTTTCCTAAAATATCCAATGACAGACTACAATTTGGAACCACTGGCATTCAAGCACTGAAGGAGACAAGTTACCTTAAAAGGCTGAGTGGATGCCATCAACTTTGTGTCCAGAAGTCTGCAAGAGGTTAGAAGACCAATAATGCATCAAACATTAAAAAGCAGAGAAAAGCATCTGTTGTGAATTCGAGGAGGAGGAGAAGAGGAACATTACCTTGGGAAAACACACATCGTGACCTCTTTAAAGTCCTGAAGATCCTGGAGAGATGAGCATAAATAATTCAATAATCATGTTACCCAGCTAAAAACTACCATTCAATGCAGCCAAAAGGCTGTGTATTTAAAACAAAGTTTGTACCTCTGGCAGAGGGCAGTAGAACTGGTGGATGGTGTGCATCACATCCAACAGCATGTTGTGGCCAACCACAAGTTTACCCTGTATGTCAGGTGAAATGGGCTCAGGGTTAAAGCTAGACTATCCAAAAGTATTTAAGAACCAGAGTTTAATGCTCAAAATGATGGTGTTCTTTAGAAGACGATTTACAGTTGAGGTTGAAAAAGGCTGAGGTGGACTCACAGATTTTGAGATGGCGTGGATGACCCTGGAGAAGCCAACAGCATCGTTTAGCTCCTCCTGCTCTCTCTCCAGTTTCTGCTGCTCCCTCCTCTTCCTCTCCTCTTCATCTACTTTGCTGACCTGGATGAATCGCTCCTTCTGCAAACATGCAGAACTTGCATCAATATTTTATATAATTCTACAAAAAAGAAAAGGGCAAAATTGGTTGAAATGAAACACGTTCTTACCTTTTCTGTTTCGATGGTGTCCACGTGAAGCCCCTTAGGAAACCTGCCAGAGAAAGACAAATCTTAAACTTCTACAGACCAACACAAAAAACAATAATAACAGAAAAAGAGCTGCCTGATACTCACTTCCAGTTCAGTGTTTGGTATATCAGCTTTCTCTGAAACCTGGTAATGAAACAGAAACATAAGTGGAGATTAAGAAAATACAGACTGTAGATGATACCAGTTCAGTGTAGGTGTGGTATTTTGAGATGGGCTAGATTACCCAGTACATGGCTCCAAGTCCAAAGTCTTCTCTGAATTACTGAACAGGGCCTCAACCTTCCCTCTGTGGGGAAAACAGAGAGTAAATGGTCAAAACACAAAATGAGCAGACACCAACATAATCATGAAAAAGTTGTCTTCCTGCTCTTTGCTGGTCTTGGAATGACAGGATGTTCACAGGGGACTCTGAGAAGGTGACGGTCACTCTCACGGGACTCCCAATGATTCCTAAGATCAGCCTCAGGTGTCTCATATTAGTCAGAAATGCACAATATAGATTTTTTTTTAGCCAATATGATAAGCAATAATTTCCCATTTACTATTTTAAATCTGTAGTTTATGCACACCTGAGTGTTAAGTCAATAAAAGCAATTTGGCTTCATATTATTGGCTCCATTTATCAGCTATGATTTAATTATTGGACTAATAAGTAATAATTTAAATTTGATGTATAAGCATGACAGAACTAAGCTGCTATCACCATGCACAACTTCTCAGTCCTCCTTACACAACCCTGTCAGTACAGGCAGCTTTGTGACATCACGGTCTGAAACAAGAGCCACATTTCTGTCTTCACTGCATGTTTTACCCACACCTGGAATCTGTCAAAAGACACTCCACGTGTACTGTAACACTTACATGACCCTGTTGATGAAGTCTTTATGCTCCTCAGGTACGTGTGCAGGGCCTTTGGAGGAGGATGGGGAGACAAAGGATGGGGTTCCTACACCATTAGCATGCTGATTTCTCCTCTCTTCTGACTGCTCCCTCAGCTGGGCTTCCTCCTCTTGATTTAGGTATGGGATTCCTTTGAAAAAAAAACAGACGCATTCATTTAACTTTTGTGTAGTGAAAAAAAGGGTGAACCAGAACAGTTACAGCCCGTGCAGGCTCAGGGAAGCTGGCAGAGATTTTAAGTGTATTTATATTTTTGGAAGGGTGAATGTAAGCAACATCATAACCCTGCACCTACTGTGCAGGCATCGCAGCATTAAATATAAAGACTTACAGCCAGACCGTAAAAGTCAACTGAGCCAATAGGAAAACTGAATGGCCATTTTGTTTAAAAATATATGCATGTCCGATGTTGGCAGCCATTCAAAGCTCTGGAACCAGGCTAACGAAGGACCACTGTCACAAGTCTGAATGAAGAGCATGTGGCCCGGGGCCAGCTGCTCCAAAGCCAACGTTGAGGCTGGATGTTCAAAAGGTTTAAATACAGGTGCCAAGATGGAGGTTTCTGAACTAAATTTACATTTTTTCTTTCTGTACCAACACACTTTTCTACAAGGATCCTGTTTATCTAACAAAATTAGGAGATAAATACACAAACAACTGACTAAACACTCCATTTCCACATTCAAAAGTTTGATATGTTGTGACATAAACTCAAACCAGCAGGTAGTTAAATATGGCTTGAAACCAAGTGCTAAACATTAGACTCACCATCACAGAACACCTTGTTGAAGTCAAAACCCTGACTGGCCAGGAAGTCAATACTGGAACTCTGCAATGACAAAGACAATCTTCCATTTTCTCAACTTTCAAACACAAAGCTAACAGATCATCTTTTTACAGCTCAGATACAGCCATTTTTAAACCACCAAAATCCTCACCGTCAAAAGTCAATTATCTCACTTTGCACAGAGGCAACCCAATGGCCCTGAGGAGCAACAATGACCTACCTGACAGATGAACTTTATGTCAGGGGACGTCCTGTTGAACGGTTTCGGGAAGATATAAAAATTAAAAGGCTTTATGATGTGCCTGCAGAGACGGGAATGCGGGAAACAGAACAATAAAATTAGTGAGATCATCGCAGTTGCTGAGAGTTTATCACATTAACCTGCATGTCAGTCACACAAAAGCTGGAATACTTCTGTTATTAGTAGTTAGCTGACAAATGTTTTTGCAGAAAACCCAATGATTGCATTGAGGGAAATCTAATTAAAATGTTGCTTTGTTGGGACATTTTTTAACTAAAATAAATAATAAAACTGTGTTTCACAAGATTTGACCTGCCTGGATCAACCTGCTCAGACACTCTGGGGCAAAAATCAGGCAGTATTATCTCCACAGTTTGTCTTTTAGAAACATGTATCACAAGAGCCCACATCTGAATAACAGATGGATCGAGGCTAGATTTTGACAAAGGGACTTTCTTCAAGACAGGACCACCTCATCATGTCAGCTGATATTTTGCATCAGTGTTGCACATTCCATTAAATCTAAATTAGACAAGCACAAATGAGATGACACACAGCTTTGGGGGTCTTTTTCTCATTTGTCCAAATATCAATGTCAGATCTAAGATGTTGTATTTGACAGGAAGTATTCACTCACTTTGACTTTGCCTGGTCGTACTTGAATGTGCATAAACCAAACTGGAACAGCAGGAAGTCCATGGAGTGCTGGTGGACAGACAGAAACAGAAAATCGGACATGTGTGAGACTATGGAGGGAAACCAGGCTGCATCGGAGGTGTGCAGTAACTCATCAAATCTGCAGACCTTTTTCAGCTTCGTGTAGCGCTCCTCCGGTGTGTCCAGCCCGTTGGTTAGTGCGCTGACATTAGGACCGTCGCTTATCCCTAAAAACACACAACACATGTCACAGCTGACATCCACAGCTTTCGCTATCATAAACTCAATTTCTGCTAAAACTCTTAAACGGTTACCTGAAAATTCTCCATCGATGGCAAGGAAGTCAGCCTCCTCTATCGCGCCGTACACCGCGTTTAAACAGTCTTTGAAATCTGGAAAAAGGACAGCGCGTGAGGAAACAGCGCTCGCCAGAGGAGGAACACACAGCTAAACCCGCAGCCACATAACAAGCTAGCTAGGTAGCTAGCTAGCCGCACGAACACTGAGGAATGAAAGCCTTTTGCATTTTAAATATAAATGTTCCAGGTCACCACTCCTTTGTGCATTACCATGATGTATAAAGCGGGTTAAAAAATTCAGTGAGCCAAATCTGGCTGGCTACTTACTTCGGCGTGTCACCTCCATCCCCGCACAATGACTGCACCCGGCTGACAGCTAACGTTAGCTAGCCTACGTCAACTGGCTTTTAACCGTTTTACAAACACTTCCGGGGCCGCTGCCTCGAGACAAAGTAGCGCCGCAAAGCTTCGGAGTTTTTGCTGTAATTTTTGTAACTGAGAGAGATTCCATTGAAGACTTAAAATGAAATCCCCTATATTGAATATTAATATTTTTTCATGTTTTTTTCCCCACAGATTTAATTGTACTTTCCTGTTTCTTCTTGATAGTTTGATTGAAATTTAAGTTGTTACTAATATTTGTATAAACCTACCAGTCCTTTGACTAAGAGACATATTTGAGGACTAATTCATGTCAATTGTCTAAAGATCATATGGACAAATTACAACTTTGTAGTTGTGTCAGTACAATAGGAACATTGGCCCACACAAAAATGAAAGGCAACCATAAATCACTTCTATTTTTAAATTGTAGTTATTGTTTATTATTTATGGATTTGTAGTGATTTTGTTTCTTATCTATCTATCTATCTATCTATCTATCTATCTATCTATCTATCTATCTATCTATCTATCTATCTATCTATCTATCTATCTATCTATCTATCTAATTCTAATTAAGTTGCCAATGTGTGACCTTAACTTTTGGTCACAGGGGGTAATCTAAAGAGGGAAAAAATTCTTAATTTGAGAGACCAAACACGTTCATCCTTATGCTTTATGCTGCAAAATGGCACATATTCATTAATTATTTATGGCTGTTATATTCTTTAGGATCAGAGGGGCCTGCAGCTATCAAACACGAGATGAAGGCACAGATACAAGGAGCAGATGTTGAACAAAATCCATCACAGTCTGTCACAATATAGTATAGCTTTAAGACATCCACAAAAATCTGCCTTGCATGTGAGCAGGATTTGCTGCTTTCACTGTGGATCACGGTCTGACCTCCTACATTCACGAGTTTAAGGTGTGATTTCAGGTCGTGTCTGTGAAGTCAGGTTGGTGATACACCTGGCTGCCGCGGAGAGACAGAACAGTTCCTGCAATTATTATCTGCAGTTTCTATTCCAAGATGAATATAAAAGTCTTTTTTGAAAGAGAATGTCTTCACCGTGAAAGCAGGGTGAGGTATTGAAATGCAAAGATGACATTTCAAAAATACGGACAGGTTTTTTTTTCCTCTCTAATGAAGGGAAGCAGGAAAAGGCTTCAGCTTTTATGTCTAATGTTCTCTCCAGGGGTGTAAAGCTGTAGAATTCTATATTTTTGAAGGTGTTTTACAGATATGTAGCCTTCAGATTTAAGGCTTTTAAACACACAATAGAAATCTATATTACTGTTAGTCAAATACACTTGTCTATGCATGCAGCAAGCTGCATTATGTATGTCTATGGAGAGTTTTCTTGCCTTGTGGCTTGTATCTAGACCTGCTAGTGGAGGACAAGCAACAAGCAGAGGAGAAAACAATTACAAATCTCTGCCAGTGAGATCAAAACCATCTTATTAAAGCAACTCACTTCAGAAGAAACAAAAGGAAGAAGGAGGACACAAACAAACATCACAATGACAAGCAGACAGAAGTGACAAGGCAAAATAAATTACAGCAGAGCACCACATGGTGACAAATGCTTACATAAGTGATAAATGACGAGGCAAATTAAACAGATTTAATTAAATGTGGTTGATGCATGAAAGTGAGAGTGGGAGGGAGCGCGTGTGTGTGTGTGTTTATGTGTGTGTGCTGAACTTTAACAAGGGGCACTTGAATCACAATTGATCTTTGGGATGCCTTTATTTTTGAGTGACCTTTAAGGTGTCATTTCAGATTTACTGCTGTTCTGGTCCCATATGCAGACACACACTGAGGCAGAATCGTCAGATCTGAGATGCGTTGCTGAAAAAGTGTAAAGATATCCGGTCAACTTTCTCCAGCTTGAAGAAATGGTTAGTCATAATGTGGTTTTAAGGTCTGTTACGCCTGTGAATGGAAATGCCAAACAGCTGGACTTAACCTGAATCATACTGGTTGAAAATTTTTTTCCGAACAGGTTTTCCCACTCATTCACCAACAGACATCAGTGTGTTGTTTGGACAAGAGAGTCTGAGATGAGAAATTCACTCTTGCTTGACTCCACACTAGCAGTCTCAGGAAATCAATTTCTCCAAATGACTTTTGCTCTTTGTTGAGCAGAAACTGTAATATTGAGAAAACTTTTTATATCCTTAAAGCGTAGGCTCATGTTTTTGAATGCCCACAGGCACATTTCCCCAGATTTCCCTCATCTGAAGTCAGGGTGAATAAATAAAGGGGTTTTTTTTTGTACGTGGCGCAGATTAGTAATGTTGGGCTATATAAATAAAACTGAATTGACTTGAGCTGATTGTGTAAAAAATTACTTCTTAAGTTCAGCTGAAGTTAATATAACATTTCAGCAGTCTCAGTTAGACAAATGCAGAGGGCACCATATCTTCCTGAGTGTGTCAGCTGAAATTCAGCCCACGTGTATGGGTGCACTGCCAGGCTGCAGCTGAGTCCCTGGCTTGAGCCTGTATGCAATGCCAGGCGTCTTCTGCTGAGAAGTGCTGAAGAAATTATTAATAGTGTGTTATTGACAGGTCCTGATCCTCAAGGTGCTACAGTGCTTTTTGAGGACTGATGTTCGAATGGGGGCGGCACGGTGGCGCAGCAGGTAGTGCGCGTGCCTCACAGCAAGAAGGTTCCCGGTTCGATCCCGGGGTCAGGCGGGGGCCTTTCTGTGTGAAGTTTGCATGTTCTTCCCGTGCATGCGTGGGTTCTCTCCGGGCACTCCGGCTTCCTCCCACAGACCAAAAAAACATGCTTGTTAGGTTAATTGGTGACTCTGAATTGTCCCTAGGTGTGAATGTGAGAGTGAATGGTTGTGTGTGTGTTGCCCTGCAGTCGGCTGGCGACCGGCTCAGGGTGTACCCCGCCTCTCGCCCATTGACAGCTGGGATAGGCTCCAGCCCCCCCCAACCCCGAAAGGGATACAAGGGGTATAGAAGATGAATGAATGAATGAATGAATGTTCGAATGGAAGCATAATGTCCATGCTAGCCAGTCTGTGAGGCTGCATCAGACGCAGGGCTGATTTGGACTAAATCCTACATGCTCACAGTGACAGGTATAACGTTTACCATGTTCACCATTTCAGGTTAGTGTGTTAGCATGCTAACATTCGCTAATTTTGCAGTAATTTTGGGGCTGATGGGAATGCTATTAATTTTGTAGGTATTTGTTCATAGACCAAAGTATTGGACAAACTAAAAATTTGACCTCGTGATGGCACAGGAGGAATGGATCACCAAAACTGCCTCTTCATTCTGAGGGTTAGGGTTCGGGTTCATGACAATCCATCCAACAGTTCTGGAGACATTTCTTGCAAATCCATGAATTTAAGCCTCAAGGTGGTGCTAGAGGAAAAGTTAGAGGATCACCACAAGTAGGATTCATCTTCTGGGAACCATGAATGTGTGAACTAAATTTCATCTCAATCCATCTTGTAATTTTTGTTATTTTAGTCTGGACTAAAGTGGTCCAACCAACTGACTGCATCCTGACCAATCTGCACATCATGTGCATCAGTACTGTACATGTGCATAGGTCAGGTCCTACCGCCTGACGCCTGGGTATTCTAACCCACCTGTTCCCCAACCAATTACATTCTAGGGCCACATTTTCACACATGTAGAACAAATCAGACAGTGACACATGCCTCTACGAACACAGTAACTCAGGGTGTTTGAGGACTACTTGGAATCACTGTGAATCTGGGTTCAATCATTCACATGCTACAGTGTCTTTTGAAGGCTAGAGTCCCAATTAAAGAGTCAAAACCTCTCCAGAGTCAAACCTTTTCCAATCAATAGCTCGTATGTTGACGGACTGTCTAGAAGTATTGAGGATGTGGATTTGATCCCCAGGTGATGCTGTTCATTTTTAAAGTCGATGTCCAAAGGAGAGACATAAGTGCTAAGTTTTTGAGGCAGGGTTTTGACAAGTAAGATGCAATAAAAAGACAATACCTCTGTTTCTGCTATATTGATTGTTACTGTCCATCGTGAGTCCAAAAATCCAAAAATCGGGGTATTCTTTCAGACACAGACCTCAAGGGTCTCTAAATAAATAGCACAAGGTGTTAGATGACTAAAGGGGCTTCCTTTGTCATCACGGTAGGTATTTTGACAAAGCATAGAGTAAAAAAATAAGCTGCTTTTGGCTGCTTTGAATCGTCAGGGTGATATCCAAATGCCCAAATGAAAGACCAAAAGCTCTAAGAAAGGAAGTTCAATTATGTGATGAGAGGGCTACTCTTGGAGAGTTCAATTCTCAAGCCTGACTGTGAGTTTTGAGGGAATGAAGAGTAAAAGACGCTCAAATATTTCAAGCCCAGTAACTCGGGATGAGTGCTGCTTGGAAGCTTTGAGGATCTGGGTTCAATCTTCGGGTGATTGAGTCTGTTTTGAAAGCTGATGTCTAAAGGAGTGAAAGGCTCTAAGAAGCTGAAATATCTGTGGCTCAATAGCTCAGGGTGACTCTTTTGAAGTTCTGAGGATATGGGTTTGATCTTTATGTGGCCAAGTGAATTTTGGAACCCAACAATCAAAGTGAAGCCTTAAAAAAATTCAGATACAAGGTCCCAGCGTGGACAGAGCCTTGGTGGCGTGGGGGGTTTGTTTGCTGTAGGTGCTGAGGGTGGGAGTGGTCTGGGTTCATCGTCCAAAGAGCAAGAACCTAGAGGTTATGTGAAGGAAAAGGATGAGAAGCTGAAATTTTCTTGAAGTGTGGAGCGGCCCTTAATGTATGCAAGGCCAATCATGCCCCAAAATCGTGGACAACCCTGTCTAGAACCAGGTGATTTTGTGATTTCGTGGTGCATATTCTCAAACCAACTGATACGCAGTGAACCAGGGGGTTGAACCAGGTTGCTAATGACTCTCAAAATGACATATGATGGTTGAAAAGTACCAGCAATAGGCATACTTTATTGTCACATGGTTTATGTTGTGAAAGAGCCATAGTTTGGTTTGGTTTAACCATCAAAAGTACTTGGTTTGATTTAGGAAAAGGGGTTGAAATATGTACATTACTGTTATGTACATGTCATCATAATAAATGTAGTGTTTTTGATGGCTTGCCTTGTTAAATTACTTCAAGTTGAGGCAGGTTGTGAGGGTGCAGAGAAAGAGTTCTTCAGATTCAAGCAGGTTGGATTTTGACAGACTGGTAATTAAACAGCAATATCAACGAGAGAACATCAGCAAAGCCGTACGCGCCTGGTACAGGTGAAACAAAACAATATGAAATTCTCAATTATCTTGCTCGAACTTTTGTCCCAGAACAGGACAAGCATTTTGAAAAAATGGAGAATCATTTTGACAGGTTTGGAGGTGAACATTCAACAGTAGTTTTAAAACGGACAGAAGTCTGGTTGCTCATGGCATCTCTGGCTTGCATTTAATTCAAGCTTGTGGCGTGTACCGACCACTGTACTGTACATCATGTTCCCCAAATATTACTTTGAGATTAGTACAAGTCCTCATGTTGATTTGTGTCTTTTTAAATTATAATAATACGGTTTTTCTCCACTGATGTGATGTGATGTGTTCGAGAAGTCTAACATGAGAAACATCAACTAATAGTGTGTTGTTCACCCGAGTTTGACGTCCATGATCCCTTTATATTCCTGTTGCATAGTCGGATTTGCTGGAACACAATCAACCAGTGAAAGAGATGCTTTTCAATTTGGATGCCATAATACAGTGTTTAAACAAAGGCTGTCCTATTTACCACACTGCAAAATCAGGCTAAAAGCTACACAATTACTCAGACATTTCTTAACTGTTAATTTGTAAAGATTGTTTTGCCAGTGAAAACCTGACTTTTCAGAGATACGTGGTTGTCACAGGACAGCGACACTATAAACATATGATGATCTTAAGGATGATGTATTGCTGCAGGTTAAACTAGCCGACAGTATATAAAGTAGTCAAAATTATCTCAACCTTAAAGATCTACTGCAGTAAAATAATAAAACTTCTGAAACTTTAAGTACACTTGGCTGGTAATAATTACATACTTTTACTGAAGTATGGTTTTGAATGCAGGACTTTTTACTTTCACTTCACAGTGTGGTACTTTCACGAAAGTAAAGGAACTGAATACTTCTTCTAGTACTGCTTGTGAGGACTGAAGGTTGGAAAACTCCAAAACTTCATAAAGTGTCCAAAGTTTAAAAGTAATCCTTGGTTTGAGTACAATTTCAAATACACAGCCACCATAGGGGGGCGCTATACTCCGCAATTTGAGATGAGTTGCCATAGTTGTTTTAGACGGTCCCTCCCCTCTTCCCTCTCTCTCTCTCTCTCTCTCATACACACACACACACACACACACACCTGTATGTGGATGCTTGAGCTCACTATACAAGCTTTCTGCTCCCTCATTCTTTTTCTTTTTCATCACAGTACATCATAGCTTTTACAGTCAAAAGGAGCACAATAGGGAAGTCACACACCAGGCAGAGACAGGAAGTGAATGAAAGAATGAAGTACAGCCACACTGAGGGAGAGAAAGAAAGGGGGGGGGGGTGGAAGTGGTGCTGAAATATAAAGCAGGCTGACGGGAGACCATTAGGATCTGTCAAATGAGTGTGTCTGTCTGTTGTTTGTTTGCTGATCCAACCATAGGCATCTCTGCAGTCAACCTTTTTCAGAGCATACAAAGTAAACTGAAGAGAGGCCACAGGGATAGAGCTGGTGGACAAGGAAAATATGTTAGCGAAAGAAGCAATCAGGAAGGTTGGATGAAGGTCAAAGGGGGCGAGAGGCCGGAGATTTGTGATGCAGCAGGTATAAAGGAAAAGGACACTTAAGACTGAGGGAGCACAGGTGGAAGAAAGACAGAAAGAGTCTGGTTGTAATGTGACAGTTAGTGGTTCAATAAACATTTTCTAAGCTGTCACACACATAAAAGCGTGCAGACACACACGCAAACACACACAGAGAGGGGAGCTCACATTTTTGTAACCCGCTCAGACAGTCGTGTTATTGCTCTCCTAATCATGCGTGAGATTAGGTGGCACCACACAAGCAAAAACCTGCTGTTGACACGTCCTATTCCATTTCATCGCACACACAAACACATGGGCGCACGCGCACACACATGCACTCTGTTTTAACTGGTTCTCAAGTGAATAGAAACTGATTTGCTTTCAGGCCAAATAGAGGAATGAATAAGTGTGGTTTATCACTCTATAATTGTAGGGTGGGGAAGGGGAAGGAACAGAGACAAGGCTGTGAAAGGGATGAAAGTTTTTCAGAGTTGTGGAAGTGTAACAGATAAGTAAGAACAAAGGATAAATTGATGGCAATTTAGGGAGAGGAGCTTTGCTGGCTGCCTCTCTCTGGTCTGGGTCTTTGTTTGAAAAGAACTTGTGGGAGGATGAGGGGTTTGACTCGGATGAAAGGAAGAGCTGCGGTGAATCTCAGCTGTGGAGACGAGGAAGAGGAAGTCTCACTCTCTGAGGTGAGACTCACAGAATTTGTACCAACTGTTTTCTATCACGAAATGGCTTCATTTATTACGTTTGGGACGCTAAATTTATCATCCAAGATCAGAGAAGTGCTGCAAATTCTGAAAATGACTCTTCATCTTCAGCATTTCTTGGTCCCCTATTGTTTGCTGTAGATGCGATTGAGATCTCAAACCAAACACATATGTACAGTATCAGAGTCCAAATCTGTCTCGGTGACTTGAGCGCAGGCGCATTCAAAAGCTCACAGGCACACAAGGATAACAGAGACTCAACATTCAGTACAAAGGCAGAGCACTAAGCACACCAGAGATAGCAGATAATGCATATTGTTCTTATACACTACTTTATACAAGCTTACAAAAAATGTTACAGTGTGTGCACATGAGTAAAAAAAATGCAATGCATAGAATGAATGTGCTGAATTTATGAGTATATATTTTTTAAGTTGCACCTCACTATTTTTATATTAGTAAATGCTCAAATGACTATGTGCAGTGCTGTCACAGAGCTGAACCCACAGAGGATTATCAACTGGTTATGGTTTTACACCCCATAACGCTACGGTTTGGGTTCAGTCTCATCACTTGTATCAATGCTGTTTCCAGAGCAGGAAGCTGTTTGCACTGAATAAGCTCTTGTAAATTCACAACCTGGCCAACCACAAACAGCTAACAGTCAAAGTTAGTGAGTAGGTGGTGAACATAGTGAAGCGTTTAGCAGTTAAAGAGCCAGATATTTCCCTCAGGAGTTGGTGGAAAGCAAAACAGAACTAAAAGGAGAGGTAATATTGGACCTAGAATCACCAAGTGGATAGAGACACAACTCTAAATGAATGCTAATGCTGCTCATTATCTATTGGATGTGTAAATCAAACCACTATTTGCTAACACATTCACCAGATCAGCTTTATATGGTGATAGTGTCTCACTTTAACGTTATGTTTAAAGCTTGTTGCACTGCCCCTAAGTGGACAAAAAAATCAGTTATTGCAGGTTTAATGATTATTAAGCAACTTTCAGTGACTTAAGACATGACTGTGAACCCTCGTTAGCGCTGTGGGAGAACATGTCCAGAATCAGATGTTGTCCGTCTAACAGTGTTTGTAATGAAAGTGTGGAACTGAATCAGACATTTTAGTTATACTGTCTATCTAACCCGACTTCAGTCTCAACAGTCATATGAAGAACATGTGAGGTTATAAATATTTTGAATATTTGTAAATCTTCGTAAATGCACATTAGATTAGCAAGACTCAAAACTGCCTTTAGAAGCTTGATGTCGCTGAATAATATTTTATACTGAAGCTGTGTGTGGCCATATGAGCATCGAGAGTGCTCCCATTTGGGTGATGTGAACAATCTGGCAAATATGCTAGGGTTGGATTTCCATGTTGGTGTTTGCAGTTGTTCTCTTTAAACACAGCCGTTAACATGGGGATTTTATTGACTATAACCCTATATAATAGAACCCACACAAAGATGCACATTTACACACGCACACACTTACACAGAGCTGAACCCTGGATGATGATAATCTCAGCCTGTGATAGCACTCACTGCCATAGTAATTTTATGAATCACTTCCAATTTCCCAGGCCTCTGACTCTGCAAGATAGGAGGCAGTTACCATACAGTTTCCTAAAAAACTATCAGTGTTATCCCCATTTTAATGTCCAATACTATCTCGAGCTGCAAGATGCTGTAGATAGATAGCTAGATAGACTGAGCCTATACACCTTTCAAACAGCTCTCCATTGTCGTTACATTCTCTTTCATCATTCAGAGTGAAAAAGCGTGCACTCCTGCTCGCTGACTCTCTTTCAGTCTCTCTGTAACACAAAGAGAAACACATATGTAACTGTGCTTGCAGGTGTGCACACTGACGCACGACCCTTGTCAAGGTTCAGAACACAATTGCTAGTAATATGAAGATTAGTGGTATGTCGTTCTACAGTGTGTCAAGTACACAGTTCTTTCACAGTTGTAAAAGATTACATTGAAGCCATAAGTTTGTTGTAGCCTTGGAACAGCAAACAATGGTATGAATCATCGGAAGGAGTCCAGCTTCTGAGCAGGATAAAATGTCATCGACCAACCAGGAAACTTAAACCTGCATTTTCATACTTTATTTTTTTAAGCTGTAAACACAACATGGACATATAATCCCCTTACAGAGTTGTTTTGTTGAACATGTTTGCAACCAGTTTCACACTGACTGACATATTAGCATTCATCTGCACTTAGTCCAATATTCACTTTTGTTTTTCTCCTACTTGGTCCCCACCAACTCCTGAGAGAAACATCTGGCTCTTTAGCTGCTAAATGCACCATTATGTTCACCATCTGGCTGTTAACTTTGTCTGTCTGCCATTTGGGGCTGAGAAGGTTCTGTACAATTGATTTATGAAACCTTTTTTGCTCAAAACAGCTACCTGTTGTAGCTGGAATCCAAGCTGATGAGAGCAGTGAAAGTGAGGTTAAAAAACATAAGTAGTGGGCCAGAAAATCAAAAAAATGACCAGAATTCTTAGCAGGTTTGTTACTACAAGCTACTCCTTTAACATTACACATAAAATGGTCACAACGTAATATACAAACATGGACTAGTGCAGCCCTAAATGTGTAAATTGAATGTTATTTAATTTACTACCATTGTCGAGCGCAGCAGGTGTAATTCGACTGAACAACATTTTGTCAGTAATCATGTATATTGAGGACATCTCTAGCACTCAGGGGGTACAGCGGTACTTTCTAATAAGTCAGTTCAGTGGTTTAAAATTATGTGTTTGTCTATGAAAATTATGACTGTTGCACACCCTGGTTCTGACTCTACAGCTAAGACTTAAAGTTGAAATACAGTACTTTTTTAATATTTCCACAGAGATGATAAAAGATGCAGTTGCCACTTCATTTAACTGAAAAATGGCTTTCAGGCACTGCTGGATCTAGATTTCTTGCTCGTTCTGACTGGATAGACCTGATGAATTAATGCGTTTTTCATCCAACACACAACATTTGAGACAAAATTTGCGTTAAATTTAAAGAATGCCTTCCGACTGCTTTTTTATTTTTAAGCTCAGTTAACTGAATCTTTTTGGTAAACCAGTTTTTCTTTTGGTCGCCAGCAGTAATCTGCTTTTCTTCGACAAGCTTTGAACCTAAAATGCCCACTTTTTATCTTTGTCTCATTTGTGCATTTATTCAGCTTGAATTAATATCTCTAAACCAAGAACATACACATTAACCACTGCCACCATTAAAAGGGAGAACAATATAAATCAGTATAATTAATAAAACCTGGATTAAGACCTGAGAGTCACAGTGAAGTTCAGACACATCATCATACAGGTGGCAGTAGAAATTGAGTGAAGTAGAGACTCCCTGTTTGGATTCTTGGCAGACATTAGTCTGTGGCTTGTGAGCTATCACTAAAACGCTAGCCAACGATAACTGTCCAAGCTAGCTAGCTCAGTTAGCTAGCTGGCTTTGTCGACAATGGGACGATGGACTTAAACAGTGTGTTGAAGAGACACAGTTGTACCATCAACTCCTGTCTCATATTGTCTGCAAACCATATCTATGTGGAGCAGTTTACATTATGGCAGAGCAGAGTTATACAAAAGTGGTTAGCTTTGCAATACAGCCAGCAGGTTATGATAGCTTCCTTTTGAACTACCTGGCTCTGAGTTCCCTCAAAGTTTGGCACTGTTAAGATAGCTTGCTATTAGTCAGCTATGCAAGTTCGTGTAAAAGTTCACTGAAGCGGAACTCAGCACAATATATTTCTTAGATTTACTGTACTTGTGTGGGCAGATTTGCTGATTTCAAGAAGTGTAAAGAAATTAATTTTTGCGCAAAATGTCTGTGTTTTAACTGTCGTTGTAGTCATGTCATGGTGGAGTTACTGTCATTACCAGTTCAACTTTCAAAAAGCATTTGTGTCAACACCCAAGTGTAACATCAAAACTACCTGGTTAAGTTGAGGAAAAGATCACAATTTGCCTTAAAATAGGCATGTTAGTTAAATACATTACTTTTACAGATTAAGTTACCTACGTTCTGTTACTTTGCTTACAAAAGACTCTTGGTCTTTTGGATGATGGTCCTGTCCTTGACCAATCCAACCACCACAACCTCCTCCATAAGTCAACTTTTCTTACTACTACATCATTCGATGTGTTGTGAATGAGAACAAGCTGCCTTTAAAAATCCACCCTGCACGTTGTCGCCAAGTGCTTGCTCTTGAGGAAATTGTTGGGTCTCTGCAGATAAAGAGTATGGTCTGCACCAGCTCTACATAGAAAGTGTCCTGAGACAACTTCTGTTGTGATTTGGCTCTATATAATTAAAAATGAATTGAATTTGACTGAAGTGAATTGAATCGACACCAAGTGACCCTGACCAAGTGACCAAGTTTCTGTATGTGACGAGCTGGGAGTGAGAATGTGTTGGGAAAACCTGGAGTTTTCTGAAAGCTTTGATATATCTGATTTGGTGCAGAGGTGCATGAAAAGGCACATATGGATGCCTCATTGTTCAAGGTAACTGAAATTAAAATCGTACAATAGTCAATGCATATTAATTTGCACACTACTAATTTTGCAATCACACAAGCATTTTCACTTGTCCAATGAGGCAAATGCTTGCAAGTTGTGGAATCACTGGAATCTTTCCCATCTCTAACATCCATCACATATGACGTGAATGAGGCATTGGAAGATCAAAGAGAAGCTTAGAAACTCAACAAGTAGGATTTTTTTGAAGGATTATGGTATGTGTTGCATTAGATTGCATGGGTATACTTCATTAAAAGGTAACTGGCTTTTCCAGTAGTTGTGCGCTTCATTCTGTCCCAATTAACTCCTTCATTCAATTACAATATTATGTCTGGCTCCAAATACACAACATGTAAGCTTGGACAAATCCCCCCATCTGGGATCTCAAATGGGCCAGCGGAAACTCAGAATCACTGACTCTATTTACATTGACTGTGAAAGTCTGTCTGTCACTGCTTGGAGCAAATGTACCTTTGATCTGTCCTTTCTATGGCTATATTTGAGATTTGATTCATGCACAGTAATAGCTCATCCATCATCAAGCAGCTGGATTGCTGTATGTGACGCAAATGACGAACGCCAAGAAAACTATGAGTCATAGTTTGACAAAAGCTTATACATGTCTAAAGTGCCCTTCAATAATGAGATTGACATATTTGAATCAGAGCTATGACCTTATTGGGTTAAGCTAATTAGAAAATGCTGTTAACATGGCAATACCTTTCTGGGAGTACTGTTTTAATTGAATTAATGTCAGGGTAAGGCTTTCCATCTGAACATCATTGCTTTATACATTATACCTTCACATTGTGGGGGAGGATAGCAGGCGACTCATCAGGCTGGATTGTGCATGCTTGTGTATGCTATGTGCTTGTGTGTGACAAAGAGAGAGAATATACTTTAATGACGACAGAAGTTGTGCATTTGAGCGGTGGTTTAATGAAATCTGTGTGTGGTGACACTCATAAGTGTACTTTGTGTATAGGCTGGTGTATGCAGTGTACCTCAATTATCTTCAGGTGTTGTGTGGGCAAAACAGGAAAGTGACATTAACATGAAAACACTCTGCATTATTTATAAGAACCAGTTGTTGCAGAGGGTGGTATATGGATGCACACACAGGACAAGTACCTTCCCACACAGTGCATTAGTTGGCCATTCGGTCTGATGTCAGTGAGTTCATCAGTCAGTCACTTTGATGTCAGTCACTTCATCAGTTAGCCAATCACACAGTCAGTCAGCTGCTTGCTCACTTTTTAGCGATGCTTGTGGCTCTATGGATGGTAATGTCAGTGGGCTGGTGCAGACTGCATCTCTGAAAACTTGGGACAAATATGCAGAGTCTCAAGAGAATGAAACTGAATGACTTCTGTGATTTGCCTGACTTTCCCTCTGATGCCACGTTTTTACTTATCTTGTGAAATATCAGAGTGTCTACTAGATGGATTGGAGCATAATTTGGGCATTCATCTGCTCCTCAGGATGAATTGTAATCACATTGGTGATCCCTAAAATCTTCCTCTGGCTACTTCATGTTTAAAATTTCAATATCTTCAATACTTTAAATACTTTCAGTCTGTAAAACTAATGAATTTCCCATTGTTCCCAGTTGTAGTTTGCTCAGTGCTTATCAGCAAATGGCAGCATGCTTCAGCTAAAATGCATTGGCACCAAGCACCACTGTGGCATGATGGCGATTCCCGTTAAAAACAGCTACTTATGCTGAATGGTCTGCAGTCAATGAGGGAAATCGAGGACTTAAACAAAAATCCTCTAAAAGCTTGTAATAGTTACCATGCTGTAAAAATCTGTAAAAAGTGCAGCAAAGAAACCAACAAACAATGACTGCTTATCACCACGGAGGTGATAAAAGGCACTGAGACAGGGATTAAATAATTATGTGCAAGATTACTAGATCGCAGTGTCTTCATGAATTTCTGAACACTGTGTAAAATGTGCTGATTTAAAAGGTTTCTCAAGTCTTATTACATCACTTGTAGTCTGTGTTTGGTGTCCTTTCTTCACCTCCTCTGCCTCTTCTGTAACCTTCTCTCTTGCTTTTTCCTCACTGTTATCCACCTCTCTTTTCACATTTATATATCATGATCCTCCTCCTATATCAAGATCAGCAATCTAGCTGTGTGTTTCAGTCAGTGTCACTGCCCAACCAGCTTCTCCATTAAAGCCTGAATTATATTTCTGCAGCATGGTGTATGATGGTCCCATAGTGGATGCCCAGCCATAGGAATTTACTAGCAACCACTCAGCTAATGAATGAAAGCAAAGCTATTGCCATGCAGTTTTTAATAGCTGAATTATTTGTGTTTACATTCTTTCATTCACTTTATGAATGATAGTGAGCTGAAGCCCTGCTGTAGAAATGGTCTTGGAGATGAAAAGGTGATGGAATCTCTCATCAACTTGCTTGATGAAACTTTTATCACTTTGACTAAAGAAATGCAGAGTTAGAGCTGGTATTTCTGTAAATCAAAGACCTGGATCTCCAGTAGGCATAGGCTCTTTACCCTATAGAACAGATAGGCACCTGCTTGGGGCCTGTCTCGCCAAAGGGTCTTGTCAATTTGTGTGTTTTTTTTTTAATTTATTAAACATTTTTCCTTTGTTCTTCCAGCAAATTAATCATAATATGTACAACATAAAATGAATCTGTCTCCATGTAAATACGGACCTAGCCGATTAAATATCTACAGTATATTTGTCAATATTTATCATCACCCATATTTCACATTTAATGGACTATTCCACTTTGACCTTCGACCTCTGCGTGCTGCATTTGAACCAAATCAATTGACGTAGTAATGGGAGTTACCGACACAGGCCGTCGTTACTAATATGAGCGGTTTAAAAGTGGATTTAGAAGAGAAAGAGGGAGAAAGAAGGTGTCCAGTTTAAGGAAAACTTGCCTGAACTGATGTAAAGTTTTAGTAAAACAGGCACTGACGGAGCAGCGACAAGCAGCTAACGTTACAACGGCTGTAACGTGCAAGAAGTTGAGCTAGCTAACATTCGCTGCCTCTCTACGACCTTAGTCTGTTGCGCACGAGTCGCTGCTGATGTTGGCGAAATGCAAAAATGCTGACGGTGGATCCTCC
The DNA here is from genome assembly GCA_037975065.1 of Chaetodon trifasciatus. Classification (NCBI taxonomy): domain Eukaryota; kingdom Metazoa; phylum Chordata; class Actinopteri; order Chaetodontiformes; family Chaetodontidae; genus Chaetodon; species Chaetodon trifasciatus. Next base: position 2,546,589 of record JBBMOE010000023.1, read on the forward strand.
AGCGGTGACTCCAACATTTGCAGCTCTGCACGAGAACTTCTTACTTCGTTGAGGTGTGCGAAGCCCTTTTCTGACAGATCTGCCACAGTTGTGACTGCGCAGCCTCTTTCCACTCAAAATTTTTGAAAACTTTGAGGAGTGGGGCAGAGGGGGCTGCTTAAACTTGGACAGAGACGCTAAGTAGACGGGTTTTGTCATGAAGTGAGGCTGGTCAAGAAAACAACTTGAACTAAGAGCAGATTTTTGAGGACTTCCCGGCGCTCAAGGCGGAGTGACGCTCAGGCAGGTGAGTACATCCGGCGTTGCCTAGCAACGTGGCGTTGTGTGTGCGGAAACTGGAGCTCTCTTGTGTGTGTCTGTTTTGTTGTTTGGGCATCAGGCCTTGGTCGTGTGATGTTTCACTGGCGTTGGATTGATATTTAATGCAGCTGTAACCTAAATATGTTAATTATTTTAATAGTAGTCATATATCACCAGATAGCCCTCCCCCTCTTAACTGACTTCTTACTTTTATCTGAGTGCAAGTATGTTTACTTGAGTAAGATTTCTTTATAGTAACACTACTTTTACCTGAGTGTAATATTCTACTACTCCTTCCATCTCTGCATACTGTACCTTTTATATGATTTACGATGACTGTCATAAGTATTTCATCTGTCCAGGCAAACGTCTGTCCACATCCGTGTGAATGCATGTACTGTCTGTGCGACTGAGCATGGTGGTGCTTATGGGGTGTTGCTCCACGATGGGTATGTGCAAGATTGGGGGAGGTCATCACAGTATTCCCACTATAATAAACTAGGCTACACCACTGCACACAAGGTCAGTCAGACAAAACAGGCAACATCTGCACATCAGCAGTGGGTGAATATGCAGATGATACGCGCATCAATCACCTGCTCTGAGCCCAGGGCCGCTCTGCTCCTCGAGCTGACTGAAGGTTATTTGAAGTTCTTCACTTAGAAGAGACTCATCTGGGTCTGTCCTTTACTTCTGTGGCTTTGTTTACTGAAAAGAGCTGCCAAAATGTTTATGTTTGCTAGCTATGATTGCATGTTTGTAGATGTAGGCAGGTGGCTAGCTACCTGTGGATGAAGATTACATCCCACCTATGTAGCTGGGACTGGTGGGTTGTAATCAATCCGTTATACTGTTGATGAAGTTAAAACAGTCAGTAAACTTAAGCTGCTTGGTGCAACAACAACAGTGCTTTTAATGATTTCTGTTCATTATAACCTGACTGGTGCCAGAAGTCTGTAATGATCCAGTACACTGTAGATTAGAGGAGGCAGTTCTGTGACTGAAGTTAAGGCCAATTCATGACGTCTGTTCTGAAGTATTATCAAGGCTTGAAGATAAATGCGTCATTACATCCTGTAAGACATTTTAAATAAAGCAATTACAATAACTATAAAAAAGTCATCACATAGAGCTTTAACAGTAATAAATAAATAATGAAATGTATGAGTTTCATGCCTCTGCTTCTCTGTATGCCCATAATTCATCATCTGTGACACTGCGTTACACCATTCAGCAGAAACACTATAGAACTGTTTTGTAGTGGCAGTCGAAAAACTCACAAACAACAAGTCCTGCCAAGAAAAACGAAAAAAACAAAATACACATACAGGAGACAAAAATGAATCATTCAGGTTATGTTTTTTCTTCCGGCACCTGTTTTATCATTTTCACCACAGTTCAGATAAAAGCCATTTTTGTCAGTATAGAGTACATACAAATACGATCATCCATCTATCTGTGAGTGTGTGTTTGTGTGTGTGTGTGTGTGTGTGTGTGTGTGTGTGTGTGTGTGTGTGATGAAAACGGAGAGAGAGAGGAGAGAATTTATGGTAAATCTCCCTCTCTCCCTCACACACATGCACACACACACACACACACACACACACACACCACAGTTAATCTCATACGGCCTTGTGTTGAGGGAGGATTCTGAGGTAGCCTGAGTTTAGCCTTGAAGGGAAAGAAAGGGGACATTGGAGGTATGAAGAGAGAATTAAAGGAGAGAAAAGAAATGAGGAATAATGAGAGTGGGTTTGGGGCTGTTCTCATTTTCTAATTTGACACTTAAACCCACATATACAACATTTATTTCCCTTTTTTCATCTCATATGCACAACATAAAACTTTAATTTTTCTTGGTCGTTAGTTTTATTTTGCCGTGGCTTTGCTCTGTGAGTGTGTTTATGCACGTGTGTTTATTTGAATTATTGGTGTGCAAATGTATGATCGTGCATGCAAAGAGCCTATCGCACATGCTCAAAGGAAAGATTGATTGTGTGCTGTAAAGTGACATCCAGTGCATCGCAGCCTTGACACGCAGCCCTGAGATGAGCAGGAAATGAGATTGTGTTTTACTAGCATGTCACACGGGCCAACACAAAGGACAGACTGTCACTCGTTTCTATCTGAGGGCTAAAATTCCAACCTTTAGCTCATTAAAATTACTGTCACATATGTAATGCGATACATAGCGCAAAATTTGTCATTTCTATCTCGGGTTGACAAACGTGTGTGCATGTGTGTTTCTGTGCGAGGCCTTGTATTGCAGCTTCTATAACAGCAGCTTGTCTTATTTGTCAGCTCCCTTTCACATTTCTTTTTTCGATTTCAGCATTTCACAAATATCTTCTGAGTTTAGGTTGCGCTTGCTATTTGCTTCAAAGGTTTTTTTTTCACTCTCAGTGAATTTAATACATTTTGTCCACTGCTGCTGGCAACAGTGTTTTAACCCATTTTGCTCAAGTGAAGGTCCATAGAATGAATCTTCTCACAGCTAACCTAGAGCGAATTGAAATGAAATCTGTTTAAATGAAATGCTTTAGTCAGTATTTTCTCTTGTCTCTTGAGATTTTCCCACAAAATCAAGATGATTGGAGGGGATGAGTTAAGTGAAAGAAAAGCAAAAGGATACCATTTGTACTTTAAGCTTTTCCAAACCAGTGATGATTCACTATTTGAATATTTTACATTTCGTTTAACACTGCAGTGTCTCTGTTCAGTTTGAGGAACAATTTCCAGGTAATTGCAGTTTAAATATAAATGGCCACCAGGAACAGCATAATGTGGCTCACGCTATTTGATGTCTGTAACTTACTTTTGCACATGCTGGATCTTTTTTTAATGAACGAGTATCTGAATAATATATGTTTGTGACTTTCCTGACGCAGATTTATGAATGAACTACTGCCAGCCCTTTAATCAAACTGCTTTCCATTCTATTACACCACGATCAGCTGTCAATTGCAAAATGCATGATAATATCATAAGCTTTGTTTATTATAAAAAAAAAATCAATGTGATTCATGAACAAAAGTGGTAATACAAAGGTAGAGAAAAGAAATTAAAAACAAATAAAATGCAGGTTACAATAATATTAAAGGCTCAGTAGTTGAAGAATATCAGGCAGAGGTGAAGGAGGCAATGAACACAGATTTAAACAAGATTTAAAGGCCCCACACACCAACGTTAATCCTTCGCTGATGACTCAGTTTTTTGGCTGATTACTGTAGATCTCCTCTCATGGCACACTCCAGAGCAGTTTGACTCCAGTGTCCAGCCAGTTTGAGACTGACCTCTCATTCAGGAAATATTGATGGTTATATTCTTGTTTTTTTTATAACTGCACAGCAGAATAATACAAACAGCAGAGATGAAGAGATGCTGCTTGGTTGTAGTAAGTGTAAGAACAATGAAGGAGGTCCCTGACAATGACTACCCACAATGAAACGATGACATGGCAAGAGAAAAGTCGTTCCTCTCCCCTCTGGGTGGAGCCACAGGTCCTCCAGGGTAAAAAGCTATAGGTTTAAATTTTCCTTTATTCCAAGTGAAATTTGCACTACACCTTAGCTGCACTTTAACACAGCTACCATTCCAGTGGTTTGACACTTTTAATGACAGTGTTGGGAAAGTTCACTTTCTACATGAACTAGTTCAAAGTTCAGTTCACAAATTTTAAAATGAACTAGTTCAGTTCAGAGTTCATAATTCAAAATTTCACGGTTCCAAAAATGAACTAGTTCATAGTTTTTTTTCCCATTTGTTGCTGTGAGCTATTATTTTTCAAAATTATTGACACAGCCCATATAGAACCACAGACAGCAATTATTTTATCAGTTCTAACACTGTAACTATGCATCAGAACATACCTTGAAAGGCTGGCCGGGTGCTTCAGTTCAATGTGCCGTTTTAGGGTTACTGTGGATGTGACTGAAGTACGGATTTTCTTTTTGAAAGCCGTCGGGCAAAGTTTGCACAGAAATGTCAGATTTTTCCCATCCTCACCGAACTAGTTATAAAACTCGTTAAAATGATCACACAACGCCTCCTTGCTGCTTTGTCGCCTCCATGCTGCTTTTTGTTTTGATGACGCATGCGGCGGTGGCTGGTGTTGCCACATTGGGTGTTTTTTCCACTACATATTAAGGCCTGTTTATGGTGTGTTTAGCTGGGTTTTCGCCTGGAAGGCTCTATAGAAATCTGGCACCCTATTGAACGAAGTTAAAGTGAGAGAGCGTGCCGTTCACAGACACCAGAATGAACAAGTTCACAGCTACGTTCATCAGGCAGTAATACAGTACGTTCAGTTCACGTTCGCCCAAAATATGAACGAGTTCATGAACTATCGTTCAATGAACGCGTTCAGGAAAAACCCTGTTTAATGAACAGATACATCTTTTTTATTTGGTGTTTTGCTGTAACTGTTTGCTGTCAATGTCCCATGTCCTCTTATGTGTTGTGTTTGGGTTGTTGCCCTCTAGAGTAAAACAAATTTCCCCAGTAAAAATCTAAAGATCTGAACCTGAACCTGGATGGCATGTACACTACATTCTGTTAACAATACCTCAATGCAAAGCGTCACATTTTATGAATGCAAAAGCTGCTGTGGGTTGACTCAACACCTGTCAGTGATAATGCAAAAATGGTCTGTAGTAAGTGTCCAACATCTGATTCTGCTACTCCCTGAGTAAACTGAGTGTTTAGCACTGAGCGACTGACATCAAACTGAGGTAACTCTGTTTACTGAGTTTACTTTTATGAGATGCAGTTGAAAGCTCAGGAAAAGGAGAGAGGTTGGACTTTGAGTTGAGAACTGTGGAACCTTGGATTCGGTGTAATGAGGCTAAACTGGAGTTATTTCGTTGGAAGTCTGGAGGCAGTAGATTAATCTAAATGAAAATTATGATTTTTGTATTGCATAATAATGTGATGAATGAACATCACATCAGAGGTGCCATATCAGTCAGGCAACACAGAAAAGATCTCAGTGATGCAGACAACACAGTGCTGTTTGAAAACTGAAAGCCAAGCAATTTGCAGCAGAATCCTCAGACATCCTCAGACAAGATTAGAAATGGAAATAGATCACAAGGCAGATGATTACTATTACGTTCTTGCATAGAACGGTGTAGGAATTTAAAGTTGAGATGAAATGAAATATGCCTTTTTTAACCCCTTTAGATCATATCGCTCTTTGTTTGTGCACATATTTCATAATTTTTGCCAAAAACAATGCGAAAAATCAATTTCTTTGTGTTCTGATATCAAAATGCAATCATGTTTTCTCCATGTGTGCTGATGTAGGCTTGAACCAAGCAATTGCGACCAGTAATATCATGGCATCCGTCCGTCAATCAGTCTTCAACTTTTGTTGCACAGAGCTGAGATTTATTAGTGAGCTAACAAGCAGTAGCATGGTACATCAGTGTGTCTCAAACCTTCTTCTTTTCTGCAGTTTAATTGAAAACTGTTCAGTAAAAGCACATTGAAGCTAACATCAAGCCATAGGATGAAGATGAGGAACACCTCGTGGTGTTTGTGAAATCACCAGCTGGACTACGGAAGACTTAAATTCTAATTTTGCAAACATCAGTATGAATTAGCGAATCTCAAAAAAGTTAAATGATTAATTGTCTCCCAGCCGATTAAATCAGTGCTTATTCTAGTCCACTGGGCACAGACATAACTCACAGCTTGAACCAATAATAGACACGCTGACCGGGGCTGGAGGCCCAGGTCTCTCTTAATTATTACACCACTCATGCCTGTGTAGAGCAGGCTGAACTGTAGCCTGTGAGAAAACACACAAACACACAGTCAGGGAGCAGTTTGTTATTCCCCACACACAGCGCGGTTCTTGTTCATAAGAGTGGAAGGTGAGCTACACTCTGGGTTCATAAGTCCCAGAGTGGGCTGTTTTTCATCCCAGATGAGATGCTACATCCAAGGCATCTCTTCTTCCAGCAGCCCCTCCTTCCATTACGCTCAGCAAACTAGTCCATATATCCTCCCCTCGACATTTATAGCCTGAGCTGTTGCACTGCTGTGTATGGTCTGCCCATACATACGCTTCCTGTTTTTCTCTCCCACATATTCACCTACTCTACATGCACAGACTCACATTTAGATAATAGAGAGAGCTTTAAATGGTCTAAGGTCAGCAGCAAGGCATAAGAATGAAGATTAAATCCTGTCAGTGGTGTGTTTTCTTTTTAAGATCATTCTTGGCAAAGTTAATATATTCATGCTTCCACATGGTATTATTGGTGCTATTGTATTATCTTTTATGACCATCTAAATATCTGCTGTTGTATCCTTGGCAGTTGTCCATCTTATGAATCAGATCAGACAGGTTGGTATAACAGGAAATTCATCAAGGTACAGCAGTTTATAAATTGAAAAAGGGCTTTTAATATCAGTAATCTTTGATTGCAATCACCTGCACAATAAAGAAGATAATTAATTCTATTTAACTATTAGACATTCTGTGGGTTTTAGTCAAATACAGTACTCTTTCATCACATGCTATTTTGGTTTTCTTTTGCCCACAGACTAGCCACAGTAGCTGCTGCCCACCCTCAGAGCAGCCGTCGTAGCAGTTTGTGAACTGGAGCGTGTGCAGTACCACATGTGAGGCTGAATAGCGGGATATGAATCTAATAAGGCCTTGAATTTGTGTAAATTGTCATGCACAGAGAGAGATGTGAGCGCTACCTCATGAGCAGATATGCAAATGTGGTGCTTTTGAGTGTCAAATGTGTCAAAGGAAGTCCCAGTCAGCATAGAAAAATGGAATAGAAATGAAGTTGTTGCAGGTCTTTTAGGCTGTGCTGCAGAACTGTGCAGCTACGCAACCCACTTGTCTGTGTGCAGTGGAGCCAAAGAAAAAACTTTAGTGTGCTGCACTGGAAAATTAAATTATCATATGACTGATGATGACGACAGGTAATGACATGTATTCCTGCATTTTATGAAGCCCATTTAAACTGCTGCTGATGTAAATTGGATGTGCATCATCAGCTAATGTTCGTGCAAAACATATTTAAAGCATCAATTTAGCCAAAACACGTGACCCTTTCTCATTAATCACATGGGTTATGTAGTCCCACCCAGTATTCCCTAGCAGGTGATATTAAACATGATGTAAAATTATGCAGTGAATTGTTCAATGCCGGCAGCACGGTGGCGCAGCAGGTACTGCGCGTGCCTCACAGCAAGAAGGTCACTGGTTCGATCCCCGGGTTGGGCAGGGGCCTTTCTGTGCGAAGTTTGCATGTTCTTCCCGTGCTTGCGTGGGTTCTCTCCGGGCACTCCGGCTTCCACCCACAGACCAAAAACATGCTCATTAGGTTAATTGGTTACGCTAAGATTGCCCTTAGGTGTGAGTTGTTTGTGTGTCTATATATGTTGCCGTGCGATCGACTGCCGACCGGTCCAGGGTGACAGCTGGGATAGGCTCCAGCCACCCCGCAATCCCAAAAGGGATAAGGCGAGTATAGAAGATGAATGAATGTTCAATGTTCAATGCCAATGCTTTGTTTTGGACAGCCAAATTTAAGTTTGTTGAGGCTGGGATTATGGATAGGTGTGCAGCTTTAGTCATAGAAAAACAGTTCCTTTGTAAGATGAAGCATTGGCTGGATGCACAATGATCTGTTGGGTTATGTACTCTGATTGACTTGACATAAGGATCATGCCATGAACTCTGACCTTGTGCAAGTGATGGAAGTTGCGGATTATATCAGAACTGACTGACGGTATGAGCAAAGAATGTCAGTCCAATAGTCACTCTGCTTTTAGCTCTATTTTTGGTCTCCACCAGCTCCTGAGAAACATGTCCAACATGTCCTCTTACCTTAATGACTGAATGGGTCGATTGTGAATGACTCCCAAAATGACATAAATGTTCAGTGGAAAGTGGACTGGGCCTTCTTTGTGCCAGACCTTCATCGTCACATGGTTAACATGAAACAGTTTGCATAGGTTTAGGCCCCAAAGCTACGTGGTTAGGTTTAGGAAAAGATTGTGAGTTAAAATAAGTATGTTGTGTGTTGATTTTCAGTTTCACATGAACAGAGGTCTCCTCAGGGGAAAGTCCTGTGTTTGTTTGAGGCATGCATTCACCCCTATTTCCTCCATATGGGGACTTTGTGGCTCTTCATGCTAGGTCACAAGACTTCCTTCTTTGCTCCTGTCACAATTGCTATGGCCACTAGACCAGAACAGCCCCATGGAGACATTACATGTTACATTAACAAAAAGTCTTAGCATCTGACACAATACATTAAATCAATGCACATTTTTGAATTATCTTTTTATTATCTTTGCACTTTAAACATTGGTACATTCGTCGGCCAATATTTTGCACATTCCATCCTTTTTGTAGACACTGAACATTCCATGTCATTTTTAAAAATATTTCTCATATTTTGTGATTCTTGACCTTCATGCTTACTTATTTATTTTATTCTTGCAGTACTCTTTTTATTGTCTCGAACGATTTTTATTGTTATCCACCAAAATGCCAAAGCTTATGCCTTATATGTGAAAAGCTACTTGGGAATAAACCTTATTCTGATGAACTGATGAACAAAAATGCACCGTAGAATTGAGGGAAACTGCAGAGTTCGATGATAACTCTCTGTGGATTCATAACAACATCAAGATATTGATAAGAACTTCAACCAGAAGTTGTCTGGAGTTTTGCAGAATTGAGAATATCAGTGTTCTGTCTGGCAATAGTGTTGAGGCTGGTAGTTTTAGACTTATTTGTCAGGTTTGGGGATATCTTCCACTGCTACCATCGTAATGCAGGTGAATGCATTTTTGTTTGTTCTAATCAAAACACTGAACGAAAATACATTTAGAAAATTCATTTTCTCAGGTACAAAGTCATTCCAATAAAAAATGTTGAAAACACACGGAGGCCTGTGGCGTAACCAGCATATAGTCTCTGGAAAGATATGTTGCGGTTGAGATACCTCAATACTTTGGAAGCCACAAATGAAATCCATTCATCCCCACTGGGTTTGGGTTTAGGCAAACATCTCAGATATTGATGTTTTAAAACTTGAGCAACTCAAACCATCTGTATGACTCAATGCGTACCAATAGTTGTAAGCAAGAAAGTATTCTGTTTTTGTGATTTAGGGTGAGCCAAATGCGGAAGGGAACAGTTTTGTAAATTGGAAGTTACTCCCCGCTACCACTCTGCAAAGAGCTGAAATTGTCAGAGGAATCATTTTGTAGCTTGTAGGCACTTGGGATTCCTTCACCATGGCAGCAAGGCAAAGATCACTGATATCTCCGAGAGATTCTTGGATATTACAATCACAGGACATCTGCTGCTACTAATGCTCTCCCTGAGGACTTACGAGGAGTGAATATTAAGGAACGAATGGTGAAGGTGTTGATTATGCAAACAATGAGTTTATATTTGATCACATTCACATTTGCGCTGATATTCTGAAACCAAACTTTTTGGTTGCTGAGATGTGTGTCTGATTGGAGAGAAAACAAGGAGGTATTACATTGTTGTGTAATACATCCCCACACCCACACACACTCCCACATTGATAAACAAAGTCATAACAGAGTGACCTTCACCCATTGTTCCGATCATACAGTTAATGGTATGGGTGACAGATGACATTTAACCCACTGACCCCCATCTAAAACCTTGTAATCTCAGAAAGAGCCTCTCCACATCAATGGTATCAATATAAATTCCTGGATATTTTTATGTTTCTTCACTGCTAAAATATTAATAAAAGAGCCTGTGGCTGAGTCTTTAATAACTGCTGCCAGTTCATTGCATCCACAACTCAATCCATCATCATGTTCAGTGTTAGTGTCTGTGTTGGTGCACTGATGTGTATTCGTTAGATGAGAAAATGTGGTCATTCTGTGGGGTTCAAACTACATTTCATGCTGGCAACCGTTTTATTGTTTCACAGCTCTTGCTATACAAACATCCCTTGCAGTTTTTGTGTGTGTTTGCAAATGCAGAACACTATGTGCGTATGTATTGTAAAGTACGAATCAATAGAGAGACGTTAATTGATGAGTCTGTTGACGTGAAATTTGCTAAAAATACATCATCCGAGACACAAAGACAATGCTCAAAAGATACACACAGTACAGAATAGAATTATTGATTACTGTCCATTTGTTTGCACTTCAAGATGCACAGATACATGCAATATTTGATGCAATATTTGCAGACACACATAAGGACACACAGGGTGAGGGTTGGTGCTCCACTGTGATCGCATGTAATTTCAGTAAGAATACATGCAGCACCACACAGTGCAAGTCTCTTACAATATAATTAACAAACAGCACTCGGGAATAAAATATGATGATGATGCACTTTTCTTGAATGTTTCTTCCGTGTACCATTTGAAAATGAAGCTTAACAGAATAAATAAACACAGAGATACAGATAAGAAGAAACACTGTGATTGTGTTACTGAATGTGAAACAACTTCTCTGACCGTCGTTTATAGGGCAAGCATGCTAATACAGTACTCCCAGGCTGAGGTAGAAGGTGGTTTATATGGCTTTGTGCCTGGTCAACCTGAAGTCAAGGCTTGTTTCTCCTTTTTTTATAGTCCGCGGTCTTGGTCTATAGTGCTGATCACTCTGCTGCAGAGTAAAATGTGTTTTCTTTGGGTTTTATTTTGTATGGATTACCACATAGCCTCATCTTTCTGTGGGGACATTTCGAAGCCAGAGCTCTCTTATCCAGCAAGAGGTTCCTGCTGGAGTCCTCTTTCAGGTCATGGAAAAGAAATCTCTGCCTTATTAGGTGTGGCTCCAATCACTGTGGGTCATGTGTGATCGCTGCAGCGGTGTACTTTCAGTGTGGGCATTCCTGCAGTGTTACCTGCCACAGTGATTTCAGGGGAAATGAAGGGATATTTTCCATTAATGCATTGCAGCTCACTCCTATAGCAGCTTACAGGAAAGTCCAATTTATTTCTAAGCACAATGCAAACAGTGAGAGTTTTGAAAGTGCTTTGCATACAGAAAATGTTTAAATTGTAATTGCAAAATATTGATTGATTCATATACGCTCAGGCAAAGTTAAGGTAAACAACGTGTGATAGAACAGTACAATTATTTAATCAAAGACAATGAACAGCTACAATCAATAGCCAACGACTATAAAGCTATATAAAACATGTCTTATATATGAAAATTAAAAAATACAAACTGAATATTAACAATAAATTAAAAGAAATAAAAGCAGCAGCAGATAAACCAAAAATACAAACACTACTACTATCCAAGGAAAATGAGATAAAGACCAACCACAAATATAGAGCCAAATAAAGTGCAGTTCCTAGTAATATAAAGCTCAGGTGTGCAAATCTCTGTTTCATTAAGAAATTCAGTCTTTATAACTGTGTCTTTAATTTAGCATCCTGCAGTGGCAACCTGAAGGGAGTCTCAAACTCCTTATAGAGTAAGTGATCAGGATGGTTAAAAATTAGTTGAGCCTTGCTGACAATGCTTTTACATGTGTTGAAGCCTTACCCTGATCACCTTGAGGGCCACCTCGACCAGCTTAGCCAGCCTGTTTTTCTTAACCAGACTGAGGCAACCAAACCAAGGCGCATTTACAGCAGCCCTGAGAACTCAATGCACTGCAACACCAAATTTCACTAATTTGTCCTATATGTACCTGTGTTCCCAAAGTTGGACCAAAGTTAATTTTAATAGAAAAGATCATCGCAGAAAACAAAAGCAGACTTCTCATTTGCTGCCTGCAGCCGTCGATTTTTGCCAACTGAAATGTCAGCTGTCAATAGCAGATTTTATCAGCTGTAGCCAGCTAGCTAATTAAGCTAACATTGTGAGTTAGCTGAAAACATCTTCAGCTGACTTTAATGTTCCCAGCTGGCACATTAATATGAAAGCTGTGAAAGGGGTCTTAATTATGGATTTGATAGCATCATTCATGGCTGAAGCTTCACATTTCCAAGACAAAATGTCAGCATCCTCCGTTTATGATCCATGCAGAAACATGGATATAAACTTTGGTTGGTTGCTGAAGGAAGCTTCCCCAAAGAAAGCAGAACAGAGTCGCTAACATTACCCCACACTCTGATAGCATCCAGGACCAATGATAATGATATGCTAACTCAGTCTTGGATGTAACACTCGGATACCAGACATGCCAGCCATGCAGATGATTGCAGTTTATGCTACAGCAAATAAACACACTATTCAACCCTTCCTTCTGTGTGCCTTTGGTTTCGTAAAAGCTGATAAATGACAACCCTCCGATTCTATAATCCTGAATATTGTTTGCACACAGCTTTAACATGTGTGTCTGCTGCACTTTGTTACAGTTAAACTAGTACTGGACAGTCGCTGCTCAGAGATGGAGTTTAGTGAATGTTCAATTGAGCGAATTGCAGTTTGAGTACTTCACAATTTACCAATGGCCACTTTGGTCACAGCACATCCTCTCACGCCCACTTTTGGTTCTGTTAAAAAGGTTCCCTGCTTGCTATTTAATGTGATGATGATTGGTAATTCTTGGCATATACACACTTATGACTGTCCTGATTTTGCAACATCATGACCTACACAGACTCACACATACACTGTACAGTAAATGCAGACAGTGATGTTTCAGAAATGCAGGGAGCTAAGCCACAGTATTACTTTCAACACTTCCAGCACACAAGTCCCAGGCTACCAGCGCTGAAATTAAACAAACAGAAATTTTCAGCTGTGGAGGTTTCAGATTGTGCTGATTGCCGTTGGGAAGGATTTATTAAGGGCGTAGAACGGTGACAATCTATCGCCGTCCCCTGAAGAAAGGAGCGTTTGGACAGGCTGGATGGGGATTTGCCTGAGGCCCTACTAAGAAACAGAAGGAACAGCTGTCCTTGACACATACACTGCACACAAATATCCATGCAGACACGCAGACGAAGATGTGCACATGGACACGTGTGCACGCAGGGCACACACACACTCAAACTAAGCCTGTCTATTGTTGCCTGAGGGCACATTTTTACCGAGAGAGAAGTCATTCCACAGGACAGGCACAGGAAAAGCACATGAGGCCGCTGCACTCCTATCACAATATCTCTTGCACTGCATGACAGGTGGAAAAGACGCCACATGTGAGTTTGAAATTACGTATGTGCCATTCATGAGTCTTTATTTCAACACTGCCTCATCCTGTAACGTTTTGAAAAGATGACCTGTTGTGTTATTTTAGATTAACTCTCTCTATATTTGTCTGCCCCTTCACCTCTCTCTATTTGTTTTATTTATTTATTTAAACAACCCCGTAGCTGAAGAATCCTGCAGGGCTTGTTAACATAGTAGGCCATTAAATGGACTCATTTAAAACAGACACTGCTTAAATCGCCCAAGAACAGATAAATCAATGTCTCACACACACACATACACAAACGCACACACACACATAAACAGATATGGGGTCTTAAGGGAGGTGTTAAGGTGCCGGTGAGTTATGGCAGCCATTAGGTTTTCACATGGAGCGTTTCTTGCATATTGGTTTCTGTTATTTTCCCAGAAACTGTTCATTATTCTCCTCTATCAGTGTTTACACTTACAGTGGATGTTTTAAAAATGCCAAAGCAGATTTGTTTGATTGATAGAAACACTTGTGGTATCTGGGAGGCTTGCAGCCACTTGTCAGCGTGATGCTGAAAAGTTAAAGACAGTATAAAGACGGCAATGTAGAGCATATCTTCCAATTACCTAGCAGAACAGGAGAGGAGACGAAGCTTTCGATTCACCTGTCGATCTACATTCCAACCCTCACCTATAGTCACGAGCTTTGAGCAGTGAGCTTGCTCTGTTGGGTTGCTGCTCTCACACTTCGAACTCGAGCTTGGATCAGAGCCACTGCTCCTTTTGTGGTGAAAGGAGCCAGTTGACATGGTTCGAGAGATCATCATCACAAGTCAGGTTTTATAAATAACTACTTTTATGCGGTTTTCTGCTTAAGTCATATTTAAGATCAGGACCTTCTTGTAAATGAGCCCCCTGATATGAAAGCTGTTCATGTCTACAACGTCACACTATTCTACTCTATAACATGGGAGGAAAAAGCTTAGAAAGACAGAAAATCCAAGGACAAGGAGGGAAGTGTGTAGCAGGCAGGAAGGATAAAACACAGATTAGTCCTTTAAAGCCTGGAGGGTGAGGACATAAATGAGTGACACCTGTGGTCGTTGGAGGAAAACAGAAAGGAGAGAAAAGAAAATGACTTGAAGAAGGGGATATTAAAGATTGCATCCAGTTTCTGAACCTTCGCTCTGAAAGAAAAGCAGAGAAAAAGCACGCAAGTATGACTAAGACAAAGTACATTCAGAAGGATGTGAGTGCCGGTTTGTATGCAGAACCAGCTGGATTTCCTACTTGGGCAACCATATGCTGCCAGGCAGAGTGCTGATCCCCAGAGTGGCTGATGCCTTTTTTAATCTTCACCTTTTGCTGCTTAGATTCAACCCTTAACTTCTGTCTTTGCTTTACTGGATATTCTCATTTGCGTGAAGGAACCATCTACAGTAAGTCTGCTGGCTTCTCAGAAACTGCTGACACAGTTTGGCCTTTAATTCACTGTAACCTGTTTCTTCGGTTTCTGGACTGCCCCATTGCCAATTTAGATTATTTTTTCACTAGAACCAGTGAAGAGACAGCAAGACAGTTAACGTTACACTGCAAGCTTGATTACATCCAGTATGTTTCACTTGCAGACTTAAATAAATGTGTCCCATGATGTGTGTCGATATTTCAGAATTAATTTACATATTTCCTCTTGAATGATGTCATACACATTAGGGTTGGGCGGTAATCCGGTAATAAGGTATCCCGAGGTAAAAATAGCAACGGTATCAGTTCCATTACCGTCATTAAAGAAATGCTGCGCATATAGGTCTATAGGGGCCTAACATAATTGTAGCATCGTCATAACAAAAATGAAGTTCACTTCGTTCAATGTATCTGGTTGATACAGGTGACTCTGCAAAAGTACATGCTAAAAAAATGAACCTGAGCAGTTTTACAGATGTTTTAACACAGGTATGTCCAGGCGCTCATTTAGGCATCTGGGCAGAGTACCGTTATCTCGTCCAAGCATACGGAGAAACTCCTCTGTTGAAAACACTTTTTCAGCCTTTTTTCTGCTTGCTGTTGTTCTTAGCTCTCATAAAAGGACGAAATGCAAATAAAACAGTAAAATAACACTTCGGGCTGCTCAGCAGAGTCCTCTGTGAGCGCTCTGCTCATTCATGAGACGGAGCGCTGAAACTAACTGCGTGGTTACGCCGGTCAATAGCTCAGCGACCCGCCCACATTCACCATAAAAACACCAATGAGGATCCAGAAGGAAGTAACCCCAGAGATAGGTTATCACATGAAGAGCGCTCCCTCCACTCTAGAAACCCCTCCTCTTTATGTAAACAACCAGGACCTTCGTGATTGATCTCAAACTAACACAGAATCATAGGAGGAGACATTAGCAGCGTTTTTTCGGGCTGGAATATAACTTTTGACCACAAAACAGCAAAGGTAAGACATACTTTATGATTTAGCAAAGTTTTTTTGCTACTCTTTGGCTGCTAGCTCGCCGAGTTTTTGTCACACAGTGAGGAGGCAGACATCTTCGTGATCATCAGACGCTCTGCTTTCATATGATACCGGGCTTTTATGGTTTGTGTGAAGTGGTGAAATCAGCAGATGCAGTACCTTTGACGTGCACTATTTTCGTGTTTTCGTTACATGCGCATATAATTTCTTGGGGTATGAATTATGTTTCGTTTGGGTGGCAATGCTTGGTAGAGGCTTTTAGCTGAGTTTCTCCCCGTCATTCTGGTATGCTACAAGTTAGCATTGATTTTTAATGAGTCATGGTAATACCGTATACCCCAGGAAAATGTGGGGAAGGTTTGACAGTATCAAAATTTGGATACCGCCCAACTCTAATACACATAAAATGGTAATCTTACCTTTGTCGGTTAGGAAGGTGTTGACCTCGTCTAACGGTATCTAATGGCTTATCAAATATCTACACAGCAGTAAGACATCATCCTTTTGATAGCAGCATCTCAGCTTCCTACCCTGAGTGTGATGTCAGAGGAACATGGCTGCTGTGTGAATGTGGTTGATGGATAGTAGTTTTTAATAGCATATGAAGTCACGCTCTCCTTCTCCACAATGAGAGTCCACGTTAGCATGCCAGATTGGCCATCTCTCCCTCCTCCCCTTCTCCTGTGCACCACCATGAGCGACACCTGTTGCTGATTGGCTGGAGTGCGGTTGTGTGGCTCAGTCCAAGCCACTTTGTTTATTCCCCACGTACCGAGCCAGTGCAGTGTACAACAACTGGATCTTGTTTGAGCGCGCACATGGAAGGCACAGCGAGCGGACCGTGAGGGGAGAAGTTTGCTGAATTTGAATATCTGTAATCTTTCTCCGGAATGACTCACCCCACCTTTAGATTAGGGTTTAAATTAGGCTTCATGCTTTCCAAATTTGAGTTACTGATAGTGAAATGAGTGGTAACTCGATATGATATGTTATTTTGAGATATTGCGGTTGGAGGTTGTTGCAGTTTTTCAAGTCAAGGAGAGAGTCCAAAGAAAATATCCATAATGCTGCGGATGATCCTGCAATCTGGTTTTGTTGTTCCCTGAATTGCACAGGCAATATAAAAGTGCATGCATATTAAACAGACTTTATTGGTTAGTGTGGTAGGGTTCATTTTAAAGAAGAGCAAGTATTTTTAGATAAGTGATTAGTGCGGTAGCAAATGAGGGGGCCTTATTCGAACACACATGAAGGCACACACGCACGTATCCACACATGCACACATCCTCTGGTGAATATGTATGAGAGTTGATGCTTCCTAGTGGGATGACAGACTGTTTTCAACCCCCTTTGATCTGTATGCCTGCTCCTGTATCCCCCCTCTTCACACACACGCACACATATTCACACTCACACACAAACAAACACACTGTCCCTTTGAACCCCAGCCAAGATGGTGGGTCAAGAGCACACAGTGTCCAAGCAGGACAGGAAATGGAGCCGGTCCATGTAGAAAACAGCATCAACAAAGTCCTGTTTACATGTTACAGAGAGGGAAAAGATGGACACGGAGAGGCAGAGACGTGGAGGAGAGCAGAGCAGAGGACAATGAGGAGAAATAACAGCTGAAGAGAGTGTGATATCTGTCAAGCCTTTCTAGTACTGTTACAGAGATTCTTTGTTGAGGGTTGACAGTAAATGCAGTTAAGTATATTTTACGCGTATGCGCAGCTTGTGTGCACGAGTGTGTGGATGTGTGTTTGAGCTGCGCTCGTGTGCACTGCGAGTGTTTGTGAACTTTTTGCTTGTGTGTCTGTATGTGTCTGTCTGTTGAATAGGCTTCTTGTCATTGACCTAAAAACAGTGCGAGAGCCTGCCAGTGTCGCTTAAATCCTCTTTTCTTCTCCATTCCCCCAGTCTCTGTCTTCTAGTCGGCGCACACACTCGTCTGTGTGTACATGTGCGAGCGTTTCTGAGAGTGTGTGTGTGCGCACGCGTCAGTTGCTGTCTCTATTTAAACATCTTACAGACTCACAAATGGCGTTCCTGCCAACAGAGATGAGAGCATACTGTTCACAAAGACTCTTACTCTCCCACTCTTTCTCTCTCCCACTCTCCTTCTTCAGTCCCTCCTTTATACTTTGAGGTACCCATGGGATATCATTAGTGTTATTACCGTATTGAGATAAATGAGTGCATGTATGTCTCTGTGTGCTTGCAGTCACATATGTGTGTGTGTGAGTGAGAGAGAGAGAGCAACATGACGGAGGTGGGGAGATGCTGCATGTCCAAACCCACCCTGTGAAGGGTTAAGGTATAATTGCAGAGGAAGAGCGATTAAAGAAGCTGCTCTCAAGATTTCAAGTGTTATTTTTTTTTCCTGCGCCCTGCGACTTCTTCATTTTCTCCTCTATCAAGTGTGTGTTTACATGTCTGTATGTTTTTTTTTCTTTTAGCCTTACGGAAGGTAGAGCGAGGTGCTGGTGTTTTATCAGCCTCATGAAGGCAGAGTGATGTTACATCACCAAATCTCTCCTGAAGGGGTGAGGGTTAAGCATAATTACGGCTGCTGCTTTCATGTTTTCTCTCGCCTCGGCTAGTCGTCGCTGCCACCGCTGGCCTTTCGTTCCGTATCAAAGGAGACTTTGGTCCTCTGGGGCTGCAGACCCAGACACACATGACACAGATTAGCGCACACACAGTCACGTATACTGCTCGCACATGCACACACATACACATTCATCAGGATTTTATTTGGTTGATTTTGCAGAAGTTGTTGTCATTTCAATCTTGCAAACATGCATCAGGATTCCATTTGCATTTTAATATTATATTATTAATTTTGAGTTATATTCAGTTTGGCTTTAGACAAACTCACATGGAGCTAAGTGGGTTCTAACTTTCTGTATTTCGGTTTATATTTCGTTTTCAGAATAAACTATTGTATGTGACAAGAATGCAGTTTATAATGTAAATAAAGATTTCATAGAGCCCGTAATGACAAGGAAGTGACTGTTCGCTAAGGCCCTCTGTCCATTCTCATTTCCAGCCATCAGCTGTCGACTTTTGCCTGCTGAAATGACTTTAGGTTTAGCTTTGCCCTTCGCTAGCTAACTAAGCTACTGTTTGCGAGGATCCAACTGCTGACCTCATGTCTGTGAGCCAGTGGGTAGACAATAGGGTCACATGAAGGGTCCCCTTAAGTGAGCTGTGTCACTTTTTCTTTTTCAATTTTCGGCCACAATAATATAAAAGCAAATAGGCCTTTTCGCTCAAAATGAGAGCTTAACAGTAAATGATATGAAAAATATTATCTTCCAATACCAATCGAGCCACACAAAGAGAGAAATGTTCCAGTATTACAGGGCAAATATAACTGTATCTTCAATCTCTAAAGAAGATTTAAAGATTAGCATCTTTGTCATGAAAGTGTGAAAAAATACAGCAGGATCCAATAATGCTAACTGAAACATTAAGCAGCCAACATGCTTTGAGCTTGTATAATATAATTTTGTGTTTGTCAGTGAAGTTACTGCATCTTTGTTTAATTTTGAGCACAAATGAGTTAGAAATATATATGTTTTGAAGCAGTATGAGTTAAGGTGCACATGATTCAGAACAATCAAACACTGACATTGACTTTCATGTGAGGGGTCCGTATTTTATTAATGAGGATATATTAGGCTGCACTCTTTCACATAGAGCTAAAACAATGGTACCTCCCAACAAGCTGGCCTCCTGTACTTTATGTACTGTAACATCAACCAGGATGTATTTTTTAGGTAATCTAGCATATTATTATCTTATCTTTCGCCCCTAGCAAACAAGAGTTTGTTGAAAATGTCTCCAGCTGACTTTCTCATGTTTCCAGCTGACTCATATTTCTAAGAGCTCTGAGAACTCTAGCAGAGAAGGGGCTCTTTCTAATCGATGTGTTTAGCAAACATGACCTGTCTTTGGCAAAGTTGGCGGGGGTTGCTCTAGTTTAAATGTCCCTAGATCCAATAGCTAGCAGGACAGAGCGGCTAATATTAGCCTACAGTCTGATAGCATCCAGGACTGGTTTCCAAACAGTGGATGCATGTTGTAAATGGGTTGGTTAACGGTGAGCTCCTTGGCTTTGGAAGTAATGCTTGTTTACTACTGCACTGCCGTGGAGCAGACAAACGCAGTGTTTAATCCCTTACTCGTCTGCTCTTGTGTTTTGGGTTTGCAAAGGCTAAAAACAGAAACCACCCTCCACTCTTAACATGCTGAGCATCTCTTACTAAAGCCCCATGCACACAGTTTCTACATGTTGAGAAATCCAAAGTTTGACAGATCTGCCGTCCCTAGTTACGGTTGGTAAGATATTGTCGGACAGTTGCAGCTCAGGGGAAGGGTTTCGCAAACGGTCATTTATTAATTTATGTTTTTCTCCAATCTTATATTTTGGATTTCACCAAATCACAAAGCTGAACATAATTGTAGTGTTGAGGCTGTAATTTCAGTTGAGTTCTGCTTTTGTTTTTACACGGCGTGCAGCCCTGCTTTAGCACTTACAGCCTGTAAACAAATAGACACATACAACACAAACAACACAATGTACACAAATGAGGGTGACATTCCTAACAGCTGCATTGTGACAGGGGTCACAAGTAACCCAAAAATGCCTCATAGACTTCCTTCTCACCTCCATCCTCCTCTTCTCTCGTGCTGTCAATCATGGTAAACCCTCCACCTGTGAACATTTCTGCCTGTCTGTCTGTCTGCCTGTCTGCCTATCTGCCTGTCTGCCTGCCTGTCTGTCTGCCGGCTGCCTTGCTCAGCCTGTCAGTCTGTTCCTCTGCCTGTCTCTGTTGGCATGTCAACACTGACTGCAGTGTTGTGATTGTGAGCATGTGTATGTCTTATTAATATGACTGCAAATATTTACTTCAGATGTCGGTTTGCTTTGTTTGGAATACATTTTTTAAAATGGCACAACTTCAACAGTTTAAAGGGTCGTGATGCTCAGTGGATAAAACAGCGATACGTGTTGTTGAAGACCTATGTTTTCCAAAGGGTGCTGGGTATTTTTGTTTCTCAGAAAATCAAATGCATAGTTCTCTGACTTGAATGTAATAGTAATACACGAGTGGCACAAAGTGGAGCAAGTTTTTGACATGCAGTTTAACATATTTGTATATTGGATGTCAACCTAGATGACACATTCGTTGTGTTATGTCAAACAATGATAATATACTGTATATCCATATGCACTAATGCACATCTCATCTATTTTTAAACATATATTTATAGAAACGGTGACCAATGCAAGCAGTGTATGGTTATTTCTCTATGGTGTTATGATTTCATAAGTCAGCATAATAAATGCTACAGTGCAACACAAAGGCAATGCAAAATGACATTTATCGTTGTAGTAGTACAAATAATTTCTCATGTTTGCATGTATGTGCTTAAATAATACATATGTGCACATGTAGTTATTATTTGTGCATGTCCACACAGATTTGGTGTACACAAGTTAAATACTGTGCATGTATAAAGTATTCAGTATGTAATGTTATATGTTGTTAAGCAGGCTTCATTCATGTGTGTTAAATTGGCAGAAGTATAAACGGTACACTTCCATATGGGTGTAGATGTCTTTGTTGGCCACTCACACTCGACTGCTGTGATCCAGTTTGTTAGCCTATCAGATGACACCTTTCACTCATGATTAATCAGATCACAGTCTGGTAAAACAACAGTATAGGCCCTCCAGTATTCCTACACATTAAGGTCATTAAGATCATGTTTAATTGAGAACACACACGCACACACACAATGGCTAAGTCAAAGTCACAGAACTGTGACAACAACTTTTGAATCTGAAATTTCCTCTGATGATTGGAAAGACGACGCTCACAGGAGACAGCCAAGCTGAAACATCTTAAAAGCATTTGCCAAAATTTCGATGCACATTTACTGGGTGCATTTTGCAGTTTTTGTGTTTCTTGTTTTCACAGAAAACGAGCTGTGTGTAGTGTAATATCGTGATGTGATATGACATCAACACATCAGCTTGTTTCCTGTTCCTGTTTGTCGCCCATCGTCAAAGAGCAAAAGCTTCTAAGACTCAACATTTTGCCGTGATGTTCAACAATCATATGGGCAAAATCCATCATGGACAAGGAAGAGATTCCATTTACAGCAACAATAAACTACAACGCTGAACACATATGAGCCATAATGTGTCCTGATTAATGGAGCCTAACTCTTACTTTTGAAACTCGTGGTGTTGTGCAACTATCACGACAGATCTACAGTATAATCCTGTCTGTGTGTATGGCTCCATATTTGACTCACAGCTGAAGGCAACAGCCTCATTGTCATTTTCCAGGTGTTGTTGAAAGTAAAGAAGCTGAGTGATGGAAGCAGAGGATGCAGGCTGAGAAAAGTGCTATAACAGACTTTAACATCAGGGGTGTGAATCACTGCTTTCACAGTCAAAAAAATCAAACATCTGACCGTATGATTCAAGAGCGCTAGTAGTTTTCTCATATGCAATCAGCCACTGAACGTCTGAAGTCTTCATTTGATTCGCTCCAACTCCAACTACATAACAGTAAGTTAGTGCTAAATTCAGACAAAACCACATGCATGCTGTTCACTGCGGCTACTCATACTGAGTCTCTTAACAATCATTCAGCTAAAGGCATAGAGAGAGTGTCTCACTGTGGATACCGTGCTATCCTGCTGGACGATAATCTTTGGACGTCGAGCATCACGCTAACACACTGAATGTTAAATTGAGAACAGCACTTGGCCGTCTGTACAGAAATGATAAATGCTTCCTATTGACTGTAGAAAACGTACTGTTGAATCAACATTTTCATCTGTTTGGGATTATGGGGCCGTCAAATATGGAAAAGCTGCCACCTCTACATTGAAATCACTGACTGCTTTTCACCACTCAGCCCTAAGGTTTAAAACTGGTGATCCCTCCAGCACCCACCACTGCCATCTTCAGCTAAAGGTCAGCTGGCCATCTGTGGCACTGAGGGAGGGGCCGGCGTTGGTTTTTATTCATTTATAAAGCTTTAATACTGATGCTTCCACCCTATATTTCATCCCTTTTAACTCTGAACTCACATAATCTTTGTACTCGCTCATGGAATATGTTTGCTCCACATTCCATTAATCAGAACTGAGTTAGGAAATATGTCTGTGTCTTACAGTGCACCTTGTACATGGAATAAATCTACAAAAAGGACTTGAACTTGGACTCTTTGTCGTCACTAGGACAGTTATTCAGATCTAGCTTTAACTGATAGTAAATGCTTTTTAACAATTCTGTAATTTTGTCTTTTTTTTGGCCACCTGGTTTGTCAGGAAGAAGAGCAAGTTGTGTATTTCCTCACAGTAAAACCAAAAAATAACTCATCACTCATATTTTGATGAAGAAGGCAGACACTAATTGGCCTTTTTCCATCATGTCATGCGCAGCTGGATCGGATTTCACGCTGTGCACGGTGCAAGAAGTTTCCCACACAGCAGCAGGAGACAGACAAAGCAGTTGGTTACCTTTCTGAGGAGTTGGAGGTGTGCGGCCTGTCGCCTGCAGCTCCTAAACTAACATCTCACTGTGGCTGCTCCCTCTTGTTCCATTACTCCCTGCAATATTTAAAACTGATCCGCTGTCAAAAAAAGCTGAAAGCCGTCTTGTTTTGTGTATGCATTTTTGATGAGCGATCGCGTTAACCTCTGTGACAAATTCACTGTGAAGATTCTTAATGTTAAGCAGCAGGATGGGAAATGTTGGGCTTGCATTAGCGGGAACTTAATGCAGCTCTGATACAGCATAAGGAACAGTACTGAGCAGTGAATAGTAGCCTGAGGCCCATTTTGCTTCCATACAATTACAAACAGTAACGTGGGTTTCATGCATGCATCGTTTCCTGTGTAACCCTCATATGTCTGAAGGCAGGACTCCGCCACTAACAATGAAAACTACTATTTAGAGAGATAATCATAGAATATATTGAATGGCTCTTGCTGAAATCATTTTGACCATAAATACTAATCGAGTTTTGTGTGAATTTAGAGGGTTTTAGTCTCATGAAATCAGAGGACACGACCTCAGCGGTAGTTTTAAAAACACCATGCTACCACAGCATTAAAAAATGGACGGTGGTCTTTTTATTCTGTCAATAACAATACCCTGCTTCATTAAATATTCATCCCCTGTGGAGATATTAACAGGTCAGAAGTCAGGCAAAGGGTCAGCTTCAAACAGTGCTGCTGGAGTAGATGTATATTATTGTCACGTCATTCATGGACTCTTTGTCTGGCCTATTCTACACATTATGCACAGAGAGAGACAGGAAGGAGGATTTCTGTGAATGGATGATGTCTCTGTTATGTTTCTTCCTTTTTTTCCCTCCCTGACCTCATCTGCTTTTCATCCCCCTAATTCCTAATTGCTCAATCATGCATTATGAGGGTCACGAGGGCACGGTTCACTCCAATGTCAGCCATCACCTACAGTCATGTAACGGCAGATTACTTGGGTTATATATAGTCTGTATATCCACTTATATGACATATGATGTAAGCCAGTGAACATGCAACTGTGAATTTATGCTATCTGTGAAAAAAGGCCTTTGAACAGGAGCCATGTTCTTTTTAGATTACAGGACATGTGCTTATTGTACTGTTAATACATTCTGCTCATCCATTCATTCCTCTTTCATGTGGTTTATTTATCTGCCTCCATGCCTATGCGAGCGCTGTGTGCTTGTACTAAAGAGGCCGTTAATCTGACCATGTATGCTGGCAGGACATCAGGTTGCCCCATAGTGCATTTAGGCAAACAGCCAACCTCAAATAACACTGGACTGTTCATTCTGGTCCGGCTACAGTAGCTTTGCCTCCAGGAGACCTGATGCACCCACCAGCAGCTGGAGTGCAGAGAAACACCCGGAAATGTGGGCTCCCAGCACTCCAAAAAAAAAAAAAAAATCCAGTATTTCTCTAATGCTGTGCTGTGTGACTCTCTTTCATCCTCCTAAAGAACTCCAACAGCCAGGATTTCATGCAATTTCGTCAAGAACTTTGCCAGCTTGAGTTTGATAGTACAGTACTTATCAGGCTATCTGGCTCTCCACATGGGAAAGTAATCGAAATGACTGTCTGCGGCGCGTGAAGTGCCATGCAACCCTCTCTCCTCTACCGGAACAGCTGGCCGGCGGTCGCTTCAGTCCAGAGAAGAGGCGACGGATTGAGGATGATTGAGGCACATATAGAAAGAGAGGGAGAGAGAGAGGGAGAGAGAAACTGAATTCCAGCGAATTGATCACCGTCTGTTCCACTGTGTGTGTGTGTGTGTGTGTGTGTGTGTGTGTGTGTGTGTGTGTGTGTGTAAGAGAGAGAGAGTCAAAGGCAGTCAAACAGAGAGAGAGAGAGTGAGAGAGAGAGAGGAGGGGGGAGTGGAGCCTGACGCAGTGTGAGAGGCAGAAACTGAGAGGAGAGAGACGGAGAACGAGGGAGACAGCGGCGAGGAGGCAGCACATCACATCACGCGCCGTTTTTGCATCCCAAAAATCTTGAATCGCGACACGGGCTGCTGCTGCCGCTGCCGCCGCCGCGACCGCCGAGCTCTTTCCCGGCCACTGCTCTTCACAGGGCCCGCAGAGGGGACACGTGCAAGCCGGGATCAAATCAGTGACAAAGACTTAAAAACACACACACACGCGCGCGCGCGCGCGCACACACACACGCACACATTAGACACATACTGCTAGAGGCAACCAGCGGACCGTTTTGCTGCGAGGGGACCTGCGAGGCGGAACGACGTCTCCTTCCACGTTGGCATCTGGAGCAGGTAAAGTGGAAACATCTGTAGATTGCGCACAAAGCGTTTGATTAATTTCATGTGCCTGCCTTGTGATGGCTGGACTCGCATTGCGTAGGCAACTTTGAAATACGCCAAATGCTCTGGCATTCCTGCGGTTCTGAAATTACCGACACTGACCCCATCTGTGTGTGTTTGTGTGTGTGTGATTTTATGTGTGTGTGTGTGTGTTGGTGATGAAGAAAGGAAATTTGCTGTTTGGCCATTCCCAGGCAGCCTTGCTTGTCTTATATCCATCCCCGTGTGTCCATTGCTAATGCGGGTGCAGATGCATGGACCCAGATTTACATTATCGGCTGAGGGTGAATGTGTGCGATGACTGATCGTCCCGTGCTCCGTCTGTGCAACCTATAACTGTACAACTTTGATCCGATCCCGTTCAGCATTTCAATACGTGTGTGAAACGTGTCTGATTTTTGCGCACATTTAAGCTGGTCACTTGGTATTAATTTAGTTTTTGTCCCGGGACGGGCTGCAGTGGCAGGACGAGGTTTAGCCCTCATACCGGCACCGCAGTCCAGCGGGCTGAGTGTTCAGCACCCTGGACAGCGAATCTCCACACTCTGGGCTGCAGGCAGCGAAAAAATCCAGCTGAACTCTTTTTCCCTCTGAGATCTCGTTGAAACGGTAGTTTCATCTGTATGTTCTTGTCAGCATGTTTCTTATTTTAGATCTGAGAATTCTGTGGCAGGAAATACTTTAATTGCGTCCTGTAAAACTACATTACTTCATAGTCTAAGCTGTATCTCCCCGGAAGATTTCAGTGGAACCATGCACGGGTTTTTGCACATCCCACCACTACTGCTTGTGCATGCAAGAGGTTGACCGTGTATAGACAGGTGACAAATTAAAGGGGCACTCCAGCCGTGAAGTGTTGCAGTTCCATAAAGTTGAGGGACTCACAAGAGACAGATTTAAAAAAGAAGTTATGATTACATTTTAAGCAGCAGATGCTGAGATATCCCGACGTTTACTCCTATCTCCGGGTTCTTCTTTTCCAATCTTTGGACATTATCAGGATATTTTAACTTTGAAAAGCGTCTCCTGAACTGTGGAAGACATTACGTAACCTAATTTTTTTTGTCACATCCTATGCAGTACTCCTTGTGACGAGTAAACTAAATTTCATGTATAAAATCGGTGCTCCTTTAAGAAAAACCCTGAATTAATGAATGGAGAAATATAATGAATGCAGATGCTTTCATACAGGGCAGGAGGGGTCGCTGAATGGTTTAATGAGCATGAAAACGATGTGAATCATATACTGTGGCCTTCACATTCACCAGATCCCAACCCAGCTGAACACACGGGACATTTTGGAGTGACGTGTTGGACCGCGTCCTCCACCATCATCTATGCATCAAATGAAAGAATAGCTTTTGGAGTCTCTGCTCCACTAGAGCGGACACTTGTAGAGTCTTTGCCATGCAGCTTGTGGTGGAGTACCACCGCTTTGGCATTACCCAGTTAGACTGTGGCTGTGCAGCTGAAGTCCAGGCCTGTTAGAACAGTTTTGATCTGCAGTTAAAACACAGAAGTCCGCTGAGTGCATGTGTGTGACAGAACGTCGCTCAGCCAGTTAAATTTTGGCTGCTGTGCCCTGTGTCTCCTGCCTACTGCCCCACTATCTGTTGTAACGGATGTTGTTGCCACTTTGTCCCATAGGGCATGGACTACTAACAGAGTTTTTCCACTGACTGACTCCAATTGTTGGCTGAGTGCCACAAAGGGAGGGAGTGAAGGAAAAGGAAGACAGACAGACTGATAGAAAAAGAGAGAGGAACAGGGTCCCACTCCTAACACCATGAATACACATGAGGTAGTTCCAGTAAAACAGAACAGCTTCAATGACTCATTTTAGGACATTATGCGTCGGCGTGTGAGAAATGGTCGGATGGCTCTCTTCAAGGCCAGAGATCCTCAGTCACAGCGAAGTCTTTAGTTGTCCTGGGAATTCATTGATAACTATCTTAGAGGTCGCTCATCTTGCTTTCATCGTGCATTAGTACTGCAGTGCTCGCTGCAGCACACTTCTCCAGTCTCGAGAGTTGGGAGAGCAGAGCACTTTTGCTCGGGCTGGAGCAAAAGAAGCCCTAAACCTGTGGTTATCAAACCGCTCTGTTTGATTCCTCAGAGCTCAAAGCGTCACTAAATGAAGCTAAACAAAATCTCTCTGCAAGCAAGTACACAGTGAGAGCTTTTTGTGCTGCAGCAACAGAAATGTCAAAAACGGCGGGACTGTAATGAGGCAGGTGGAAACATTAAAAATCAACAGTAATGAGAAGTGACAACTTCAGTAGAGAGGAACTGCCAGGATGTCTGCAAGTACAAAATGAATGAAAAGTGATGGGTTTAATGTCTGTGCAGTCTTGTCACACTAACTGGTTGTTGCTCTCAACCTTCACCTGAAGTTGTAAAGGGTCTTTTTTTTTGTCTCTGTATCATTTACTGCGGACCCAGGAGAGAGCTACCCGTCCGTGATATAATCTTAGTACCTTGAGGCATCACTTTGGGGCAAGTTCTCCAGGAATACTGAAGAAACACTGTTGTGTAATGGGAGATCCCCCCTCGCTCTCCTATCCATTTACTGCAGTTTTCACCCTTTAAGCTGCCACTGCCAGAGAACAACACGGAGCATGTATCTGCTGAAATCCCAGGCTAAATTTCAAAATCAACTCTCATTAGCTATTATTTGTCATAGCCATCCATATTTCAACAGAAGCTAGCTCCTCATATTAAGCATGTCGGTGCGCAGAGAGCCGACAGTATCTCTTGTCATAATGTTGATCTTTGTTGAGAGGGAATACCCCATGGTGTGGAAGCAAATCTGCATGCATAGTTAACATGGCACCTCCCTGCTGACTGGGTCTGAATGTGAAGACATTTTTTTTTTTTTACTGTGCTATTGTTAGGAAACGGTCTTCTGTTGCATTTATTCATTTTCTATTTCGTTATTGAAATACGATTGGAATACAAATAAGCTGTACACAAATCTTAGATCAGGCTACTAGTCATGAGAAAAGTAGCTAGACTACATTTGAGTTGTGTATAATATTTTAAGACACAAACATACAGCAACATTGCATATCACGCACCAACACATATATATGTATATACATATATATGTATATGAACAAAGCTCCTGAAAAGGAGGGTAAGAGGAGTGTATAGAGACACGCAAACAGACATGCACGCACGAACGCTTGCACACGTGTGTGCTGCATACACACACGCACACACACACACACATTGCTGCGTACACACAGGATGCACACGCTTAAGCAAGCACATGGATTAATAATGTACCATATTCCCAGCAGGAGGCTAGTTAGCATTTCAGGAAGATTGCACTAACACTGGGGAACTGTAATTAGGAAGTTATTGTTGCAAGTTGCAACACACACACACACACACACACACACACACACACACACACACACACACACACACAGTATGCAAATAGTGAAGAGGGTGTGGTGCAGTTTTCTATATGCTACCCCTAATGTGGTATTTTTCAGTCTGTGTCTTATGTGCTTTGTCTTTTTCTTTGTTATTCTTGTCCCTTAAAGAAAGTAGAAGATAGCTAAATACAGTAACTCAAGTACTGTACAATTTTGAGGTACTTTATGTGAGTATTTCCAAGTTCTACTGCTATTAAGGGTATTTGACAATGAAGGTTTCAGTAGGAGAAATGATTTTTAGTTGTAATGGTGCTTTTTTGCTTATAGAAAACTATATTTGAATGTCCTACATGTGACTCTAGAATATATGATATGGAAAAGTTAGGTATTACATATGAAATATGCTTGAATTTTAAAGCCCCTGAAGCCCTGAAAAATAATATCTATTATTTATCCTGGTCACATAAGATAGAAATAATATCAAATAATTGTTATTGTCTGCACAAGATCTATATCTTGTGCACAAAATGTTGATTGAGTCTCCTGTTCGGACAAGACATAAAAAGATCAAAGAAATCTAATCTTTTGGGACTTTGCGGGCTCTCGATTATCGAGCCATGTGTCTCTGAGATTTGGGCTCCCCCACCGCAGTATAACAGAGCTGAATGGAAAATAGCTTATCCCGCTCACAGCATTGGAAATTAACGTTTAAAAAATTTAACAATAACATCTGTCATGTCCTGAGACGACAACCCCCTCAGTGGAAAGCAGCTCCGTTAAAAACTGCTCAAAGTGGTTCCGTTTGCCCTCATTGTATTTAGGTAGAATCAGTCATCTTAGAGATGTATGTGTCAAAACCTGGACACCGTGATCAAACTGCATGGCTACAGATCACGATAGGTAAGTGAGGAAATATGTTTGCTTTTTAATTTGGGCGGCCTGGCGCTTTAACATAGTCCATATATAGGCATCTGTCGGCATAGGTTCATACTCACAACCCTGAATTATACCTCACTCTCTCTGCTGACGGGGTGCCTAAACTTTTTTAACCCGACGCTCATCAAATTTTGATCTGTCTCTTTTCGTGTGGGAATCCAAGAATCTCGAATCGTTTTGGGTCTCAAGCCATAGTTTAGGGATTCCTGAGAGCCGGTTTTCATTAACCTGAGCGTTACGTTTTGAAACAATGAGACAACCCACCGGTGACCTCATACCTCACGCTCATAGCGTGAATGATGAATGAGCTGCTTAATGTATGCTGACGCATGTCTTGCTGATGCCAGCATGCCTGAGCTAGAGCTAATCTCAACCTAAACTCTCAAGCAAAGGTCTCTCATCTTCTCTTCTTTCAACCCCCCCTCCCCAAACACCTTTACCCTCTTCCTTTTCCTCTCATCTCTTGCCCACTCTGCCTCCGTTTTTCCATACTGCCACAATGCACACACCCTATTCATGCAGCCCATGTGTGTTTATTGAGTCAGCTAGTTTGTATGCCTGCTGCTGCTATACCAGCCTCTCTCTGGAAATCAAGGGGAGATCGTGGTGTGTATGCTGAGAGAGGGAGAGGAAGAGCGAGCAGGAGGAAGAAGAGAGGGTGAGAGGTGATAGAGACAGAGATAGAGATAGAGAGAGGGACAGAGATGCCACAGGGTGAAATGAAAAGGCAGAGGGAAAAAAATAAAAAGGGAGGGAAAGATGGAGAAAGTGCTCAATAGCTGTGTTTTCCTCCCAGCCTGCTCGTCTCTATTCTGTTTCATTACCTCTGCCCTCTGTTCTGCACACTGCACTGTCTCTGTGGCAGAGGTAGTTTGGAGACACCGTGGCCTGGCAAAGACTCAAAAAACCCTCTGATGTTCTGTTCTGAGCTGCTCTTCAGGGCTAAGAGGAGAAATCTCTCCGGCTGTCCCATTAACTACCAGAGGCTGGACTTCTGAAATGGTATTACCTCCCCTGAATGAGCGGCACATTGGCTCTTCCTCCATTTCCCGACAACGATCTGCCGTTCAAACCCCGAGATACCTGCAGCAGGAGAGCAACAGGGAGATTGTTTTTTTGATTTCTCTTTCCTTTCTTATCTTTCAGGCATCTCTCTCTGTTTCCTCTCTTCTCTGGTGACAAATTTCTCGAGGGTTTGGGCGTCATTTGTATCCTCCTCCCGTTGCTTGAAATACCCTGAGACTAGCTCTGACAGAGAAAATGATAGAGAAGAAGGGCGAGGATAATTCTGTCTGTTAGCTAACAGATAACGTTCATATTTGAGAAACCGTTTGAATCCTGAAATGTTTTTTACTCCCTGTCTGAAAACCCATTTGTAGGTCCATTTAATACCCAGTAGCTCTTTTTACAACCAGCTGACAATCTATGGCCCTGAGAAATGACACCCTAAAGAGTCTAGAAATATTTAGAACAAAGATTTAGAGACCTTCATTGCATTGTGGTGACTTGTTATATGTGAGAACCACTCATATATCTTTCTGTGGCACACTACATGCTCTTGAGACTTAATTTTTGCATGTTTTGTTGTCAATTCAGAACCCTAATTGACCTCTTCTAACAGTGATTGTCCAGGCGTAGCTTAGCAACTGTAGGCACAGCAGGCCTGTCAGGCTTTGGATTTCTACACATGATGACGCTTTGGGTTGTTGAACAAAGACATTCTGCATTTAAAGAGTTTGAGCTTTGTTTGCTGTTGTTTTCAGACTTTCCAAAACAACAAATACAAGAGCAGAAGTTTAAGGAATGGATTAAAGCTGCAGACGTTAGCATGTCCTGGCAAATTAGCTTACTACTAGTTAGTAAGAAGTCATGTTAAAATGCCCTGATTGTGACAGCACAGTCTGCCCCACTGTATGAAAACTGGTTCTGGATGCTATACAGTAGTTTTTGGGATTGGGTATGAAAGCAGCATCCTGGAAAGGCTCAGTCGTTCACAAGCAAGGATGGAGCGAGGTTCACCACTTTGTGAACACATGATTGGATGAAGGATGTTAATACATGGGCTCAGGAACACTTTGTAAAATGGTCGTTGGTTAAAAAAACCAGATCATTTGCAAATGGTTGCATTCAGTTTTATATATCTTTTTCATAGATTTCCAACTTGTTGGCTCAGTATGGACTGAAATGATCTTGCATTTGTCATTATCATGCTTACAGTGCTTGGACTAACTAGCTCTACACTAAAATACAAGGGCAGACTTTTGGGCCAAGATATGCCCAGTGGCATGTATGTAGCCATCAAGTGCGTATTTAAGACTCTTTTACAGATTTCTCTTTTTAAAATGAATCAGTAGGCAACATTAGAAAGTCATCCAGAGACAGCATTTTCAACTGACTCATGCAGATAATATATGCTTAATTAGCTAGCTAGGTACAGCTGATAAGATCTCCCAGTGACTGCTGTCTTTTCGGATGATGAAATCCATGGTCACTGGATAACAATATGAGATCTGGTTTTGTCTGCCTCTGTCTGAAATTCAAGGACATGTTTAAAAAAAATTTGAGTGGTAAATCTGCCACATTTATCCTTTTAAATCTCATTTACTGTGTGGACAGGAGTAGCAACCGTCAGTCACGGCGAACAGTGAGTAACGGTCAATGTATGGGAAACCTTACAGTAAGACAGCGTAAGACCTGAAATCTCTGAGTAGGATTGGAAAGTAAGCTCTTTGTTTGTTTCTTTTTGTTTTACTGTTGAGGGAATCGCTGTGGGACCGAAGAAGCTACTTTATGTGCATTTGTGGTACATGTGTGAACTGGGCATCTACAAAAAGAGAAATCATATTTCTTGTGGTTTCACTCTGTCAAGTCATGTCAAGCCAAGTTTGTTTGTGTAGTCCGATATCCTATTCAGTGTCTCAATGGGCTTTCGAGGCCCCCGACAGCAGCGGCTCAGAGCTCAAGCTTTCAGAGTAGACAAGAAGAAACCCCACTAAGAAACGTAAAGCACCTAAGAAATGGAACAACCTTTGAGAGGAAATTCCAAAAAGAGATTTTTCCTCCTTTGCAAAAGTATGAATGTCAGCAGCAGAAAACCTCTGATGTGTGCATGATGGAGCTGTCTATGACTTGAATGTTCCTACTGTAGGTGTGGATAAGTGTGTGAAGTAGCTCGCATAGCCCAGATTGAATGGGGCTCATGCAAAAGTTACCCAGTCGCTCAAAAAAGTTGAGGAACGGTCGACTGTGCTTTATTTCCAGCTGTGTCGCCACAGTGGTGGGAATGAAGCAGCTTTGTCTCATGAAGGAGCCAAACCGTGATGACAGATTTACTGTTGCTTTATCAAGCCATAAAGAAACTGAGTTACAACCTGTTTTCAAGTTTATACTATGCACCAAAAAAAAAAATAAAAAATCCACATTTGTCAAGTAATTTTGGCTATTATTAAGCATTAAAAGCCCCTTTTTCCTTAAGTGAAAAAACATCTGACATTAAAGTTATTCAGTTGTTTCCTGTTATTGTAAGAAATTCCAAGAAGTGACTGAATATCTAGAAAGAAAACCAAACAACTGCATCAATAGTGATTTAAAAATTGGGCTACTTAAAGTTTAAGGAGTCAAGCAACATTAAAAAAAAACTTTGCTATGCTACAATATAAAAAAATGCTACACGACAGGCCACGCACAGTTTAACACCAGTGGGGGACACAGAGAATTCATCCATTTGGAGGGCTGATCCAGCCTTTCCACTGTCAGCGAGTTCAAAAAGGCTACTCTCAGTGTTAAAACGGTTCAATTCATTTAGTTTCCAGTTCATCATTACCCACCTGGCTGACAGGTAATCCAGTCTGGGCGTACAGTGGAACTGTTTAAGTGTCGTGTTTATGTCTAGTGACAATATGTTAATTTGAGAAACTTGTTGATTTGTGTTGGATACAGTATGAAACCATTTAACATGAACATTTGTCATTTTTTTTCAAGGATAAAAAACGTGTAGGGCACTTGATAGACCAGGCTATAAACTTAATGGTGCACGTGGAAGCATTTAATGGCAGAGGTGACATTGACTGATTGTAACTGCTCTTGAAACATGGCAGATGTTTCCATTTCACTGATGTCTCTTTTCCACGTAGCTTCTGTAACGTGTTGTTTGAATTTAGCACTCCAGTTATTCACAAGCTTTGTGAAATCTGCCAATTGGCATTCACAACACGGCCTAAACTGTACAAACCTTTTGTCAATTAACGCTCAGTAACACCAGGGGAAAATATTGCTTGGCAGCCAAGTGTGCAGGATGTGTGTTTGGGACGGGTAGGGTGTTTGTGTGTGAATTATTAAGTGACAGAGTGTATGAGTGGGTGGGCGTCTAGTTTCTATGTGTTTAAGTGAGGTCAGAGGTCACGTGTGCATGCTTATGTCAATTTGGGCAGGTAGTCTGTGTGTGTTTGTCGAGACAAACAATATCTCTCCTTGTATAATCCTTTAATTTCCCAGGGCGCTGTGCATTTTTTTCCAGTTTTTGTAGCCAAGTTGCAGACGCACTGGAGTGTGTGTGCGTGTGTATGAGCAAGGGAACGAGAGTGTGTGAACGCGGTATGTATATGAGAGCAGAACCAGAGAACAGCAGAGGGAAACAAGAGAGAAACGGAAACATATCTGACAGCTGTTTGCAGTTTGCACTCTAGGTGTTAGGAGTGTGACATACTCTGTATTTCTGTGTGTGTGTGTGTGTGTGTGTGTTGAAGTACATGCTGGGGGTTAAATGTGTGAGTGAAAGCAATATTAAGTGTATATGATTTTATAATGGCCGCCTGTAGTCAGCCTATCATTTTCTCCTTTTGTCACTGTCACTTTTCTGTCTCTCGTGCGTCGTGTTGTGATGTGACATGTTGTCTTCAAGTATTTTCAGATTGGTTTTATTTGGAGAGCTTTACTCAAAACCTTAAGAATTTACTCCGTAATTTCAGCTTGTCTGAGGAGGTAAAAACATGCCGTTCACAGCTGTGAGTGTAAGAATACCAGCGATCCAGTCTAGAGCTGCAACTAACGATTATTTTGCCGATCAATTAATCTGCCTGTGATTCAGTGATTTTCTCAATTAATTGTTTGGTCTGTAAAATGTTTCAAATATCTTGTTTTGTCTCACCTAACTGTCCCAGAACCACACATACTCAATTTATAAAGTCAGTGGTAACAGTTAGCTTAGCACTAAGACTAGAAATAGCTAGACTATATCAACCTACCAGCATCTCTGAAGCTCACAAAATAACTTGTTGTATCTCGAAGTGAAACACCATCTTGTTTTTTTGGACGGGTGCAGTAACTTCCTGTAACTTCCTTCCTGATCTGTTTGTTTCCTGGTAACCTCAGGGTGACGACAAGACTCCAGAATATTATTTCATATCTATCAGTATAATATAAATTGCAATACTGCATGAAAAATCATATATGAAATAATCAAACTGATGCTCAGAGTTATTCAGAAAGTTAAACTCTTCATGCTGCTTTCGTGTTATATCGTTATATGATTATATAACCATAATTAGCCTCTCGTAATTCCGAGTCGGGGATATCAGGAGTTTCTGACACTGATGACTTAGTGAAAAGAACAACTGACATGACAACAAGAAATGTTTGGCAGAATGGCTCCTCATGCATCACTGCTGGCGGTCACATCAAAATATAATCCAATAATAACGCCAGTACAATTGATTGAGGCAGTACACTGTTTAGTTGTATCTGGTTTCCTTTGGTGATGAACTGCTACAAATATGTTTCACAACAAAAGTGTATAACTTAAGCTAATCATCTGGTGTGTCTACAAGGTTAGCACTGGGGCTAATCACCTTGGAATAATGGATGAACACTCCCAAGATGGAATAAAGGGTGTTTTTTTCTCTTCTTCCCATTCTGCTGACATTGTGTAAATGCAGCATTAGAGGTGCTGTTAGGCTGATTTTGCTACCTTTGGACAGAGCCAGGCTAGCTGTTTCCCCCTGTTAGCAATCTTTATGCTAAGCTAAGATAAACGGCTGCTGGTGGTATTAAACTTTTATCTAATTTTAATCTCTACCATCAGTTTGAATTCAGATATAATCTGAATAGTTTAAAACACTTAATAATTCGGACGTAATTTGCAAATTAAATTAAAATGTCTTAATTTTTTGCTGAGAAGGGTGAAAATGTAAAATAAAGAATCTATTTGAATTGCACATGAAGCAGGTATCCAGAACAGCTTGCAGAGCCCAAATTTGTCCACAGGTTACACAACGTCCTCACGAGGTGAGAGCAAAATGAAAAGAACTTCAGCACAGCACAGCGACGGCAAAGACTTTCTAAATGCATCACAATGGCTCAATGTTAGATGTACTCCCATCCTTATTTCTCTATCCCCCTTACATCTCCCACAGACATGCATTACCATGACAACCCTGAGAATCCTGGGTAACGACAAACAAGCAGCGCTGTCAACCGCTCGAGACCGTTCCAGTCCTCCAGAGCTGCTGCGAGCATCGCACTGCTCTGACACAGAGAAACTAACCAGGAGGTTTTACCTGTATTTATATGAGCTATACTGGTGTGCAGTATACTCAAATGAGTTCTTGTTACTTTGTCCATCACCCAGAAATGTTCTCCTGCCACCTTTTTTTTGAGTAGCAATCTTGAATAGAGAGTACAAGTCAAAACTCCAATAAATTGAACATGAAGTAACACAAACTGGGAGCATTGTGCTTCCTAACATCAAAAGTAGCCGAAAGATATGACGGGCAGGTTTCAACATGGATTTGGGAAAACAGTCACAGTTGTGACACAGGTGGCGGCTCTCTGTGCAAAACACTTAGTGTGTTTCAAGTTGTCCAGCTGTGCAGCAGCTACCATGTTAGTGTAATCGGTAACTAGTACCTGAAACATCTCATTCATCTTTGCTCCTGTGTGACTTGAATTGATTCTTGGAATTTGTGACTCGATTATGAATGGTCCGAATAGTGCTGTGTGATATGGACAAAAATGTATATCCCGATATAGGTAATTCTATATCCCGATAACGATATATATCCCGATATAGTATTTTTACTCTTCATGCCGTGTCTTTAAGTGTTAGAAAAGATTAGACGTGTTCAAGTCGCTAGTAATGACTTGTTGGCAGCATGTTTTGCAGATTACCGTTTTTTGGTCGGTGTCTGCCTTTTTAAATCCAAACCAGTGCCAAACAATGGAGTTCCTGTTCCCTCTTTTCGGCACCAATTCCTCTTTGGGTTCTGTTGGTTCAGCGTCCACTGTGCTCTCCATCTCTGCTACGCTGTTTGCGTCCATGCTCCCGCTGGCTCTCGCACGCATGGCTGAAAACGTTAGCAGTGCCGTAAAGGAGTTCTTTCGTAAACTGCTACCGCAAAGCAGTAGCGTTGCTGCAGTTACATTAGCCGAGCTAACCACAGCCCACACGTTAAAATTACGATATAAACAATAGAGGATTATATCGTACGGTAGACATTTTTCTGTCACACTACGACATATATCGTAATATTGCACAGCACTAGGTCCGAGATTGAATCACGATCTTTCTGTGTTTTTTTTTGTGCACCCCTAATTTTAATTTTAATGACACAAACAAGCACAGAAACAAATGTATCAGCAAGTAACATGTAGCAAAAAAGTAACAGGATGAGAGAAAAAAGCAAGTTATTTCATATTTTTCTTTTACGCAGTAATAAAACCGTACAGTGTACGTAATCCAAGCAACAAAAAACAATGTACACAGTAACTTGCTGCTAGGCGACGCTGGCTGGTTAACTATGGTTATTTAGACACAAGGCCTGCACTTGAAGTAGTGGTGAACAACATCAGGTAGCTGAATGGAGATTTGATGCCTGCTAAAGATACCATCGTATACAAAGATATTCCGGCCAGGAAATAACATCTGACCTAAATTTTAATTCTAAAAGAAAGCGGTCTTTTTCTTAATTTAAGGGAGGCTTAAAACGTCACATTTTCATAAAATTTGGTCTAATTTCCTGTTCTGAAGACATGGATGTGTGGTCATAATCTCCGTGTTTGTCAGTCACTGCCTGACCTTTCGTTGACGCTGCCTCTCTCATGAAAATTTCATGGACAGGCTTGTTTAACAGGTATGTCTTAAACACCAGCCATTCTGTGGATGGGGTTTTATTTTGAAAATCCCCCAAACACACGAATTTAAGGGAAAGAGCAAACATAATAGATTTTATCTCCACCATGCGCACAAAAATAGAGAGATGCAATTTTAGCCGAGCTTCCAGATAAAATCAGACTAGCATATCATGGAGTATGAAACACACACATGCACAGCACACGCACACACAGACACAGACACACAGACGGCAGCAGCAATGATGATGCCAGGACCAAAGTCACATCATCTTGGAGAGAAAACAGGCCAGAATCTCATCACAGCATCCTGAAATGAGATTACCACCCCAGCCTTGCTTTTATATAGAAGTCAATATATCATTCATCCCTCTCCGCCTCCTTCCCCTACAAATTGTATTAAACCTCAGATATGTCCCTTAGAATCAAGACCAGATTGCTGGGTGGGGTGGTGGGACGAGAGACAGAGGCAGAGAGGAGGGAGAGGGAGATGTGAGTGTTGGGGACTTTACAGAGAGCAGAGCTTCTTTCTGCGTCACTCAGAGCAAGCTCAGTCAAGGACACATTGAGACGTGTAAACTCAAAATATCACACACGGGAGTTCATATCTGTTGTGTGTCTGCATCTGTATGCATGTCACACAGAGTTGAGTGCACCATTATGTCTCTGTAACACACACACGCACACAAATACACGTGGTGCGAATTGTGTGAACAAAGCCGATGGTCACAATTCACTGCACTCACATCGCCTGCTGCTACACTATGTGGCCAGAAGTATCTGGACAGCCTCTCAGATGCTTTTTCAAATAAGACAAGACATAAAACACATTAAATACACTTGAAGGCAGATAGAGGACAAGGTCCCTCTCTATTCATTCTCTAAGTTAAGGGCTGCCTATATGCATATCCAAATACATGCACGTGCTGATCCATGTAAGTACAAATATAGATACACATCCATGCATTTCATTAAAAACAATGCAATTAAGTAAAACTTCCACGTTGTGCCTTCTCTCTGTTTTCTGGCTGCTCTTTGTACTGAATAAATATTATCTAACCTTGTAAGTAACTAGTGTTTTTTTGAGATATTATGGCTCTTTCAGCTAACAGCAAGCAGCTTTTTTACTCCTGCTAGTCCCATGAGATACACTCTTTGCCATAACATCATAAATTAAGGAGAGAGTATTCATTTAAGTAGCATATGTGGAAGACAAGGAATGTTTGTACTTATAATATTAAATGTACTGGAGAGCACTTTGTAATATGATATAATGGTTTTGGGAGCAACCTGATAACTATCATTAATAATAATTATCAGGTCGTGTTATAATAACTCTGGTTCAAGGACTATATATCAGATAAACTACTAC
This sequence comes from Chaetodon trifasciatus, assembly GCA_037975065.1. NCBI lineage: Eukaryota > Metazoa > Chordata > Actinopteri > Chaetodontiformes > Chaetodontidae > Chaetodon > Chaetodon trifasciatus. Next base: position 2,586,184 of record JBBMOE010000023.1, read on the forward strand.
TACTTTGAATATGAAAATATTTGCACATTAATTTCCTTAGGATCGACTAATTGACTAATTGTTGCAGTTCTAGTTTGGACTTAGCTCTAATGAAGAGAAATATTGCTGCTACAGCATACAGTGTTATTTCAGACTATAGCGAGCTTCCATCTTTGTAAATGGAGGCACATTTTGGTGAGAACTCTCCCTCCTCATGCACAAAGCCAGGTATAAAAAGACATTTTTCCAGTTTTCCAAGTTGGGTGTGGAAAAACTTAACAGGCCTGACCTCAGCCTCATCCAACACCTTTCGGATGATCAAGAACACTGACTGCGAGCCAGGCCTAAAGCCTTGTTCATACCGATGTCCTGACCAATGTCAGGAAAAAAATGCGGTCGCCTCATTCAACCCTGCTGAGCCGACGCTCCGAGAAGTTCAGCAGGAAAACCGCACACAGAAGAAGCTGAAACTGGCTCAGCTTTTGCTGAGCTGCTACAGTGGGATCAGGAAAGTTCGTTCTTGGTAGGTTGCTTCGTAACATGCAATAACATAATGCGACCTCTTGTGTTGTTTCACTGCAGGCCTGCTTTCTATCTGACTTCCTGCTTTCAACCCAAACCCAGCGACCAACTTCACGAATGCACTTGTGGCTGAAAGGGAGCAGTGGGTGCTACATGTCTGCATAATTTTCACCATTTGGTGCATTTGACTTTGTTTTCTTTTACCAGTATAAGCTCTTGAGATGAGGGTATTTGTTTTTTCTTCATCAAAGTCTTTGTTAAATTGGCACCGCAGTTTACAGACAAGAAAAGCACCACAGAAGGAAACACAAAAGGAAACCGACAAATGCCAAAACACCACACTTGCGCAGGCATACAGCTCACTGCTTCCAGCCACAGAGAACATATCCCCACAGGAGGAAACAGAAAAAGTCTACTGTCCTTACACTGTACCTCATCACACAGCAGTGTGACTCACCCACCCTCTTCTCTTCCCTCGCTGGTCTACAGTTGCCAACTCAGCTATTTAGCTCACGTCTGCCCTCTCTGACCATGCATGGCCTCACCCCTCCTTTCTTCCCTCCTGCTCACCTCTCTTCTCCTCTTCTCTCTTTCTCTATTGGCTTCTGCTGCTCTGTAACTCTTAACAAAGCCACATACGTGCCGGCACTGCGCACACATGCATTTAAGACACTTTATATACTTAAGATGCAAATGCAACATGAAAGAGTGTCCTGATCAGCAAAAGGTCCTGAAGCTAATCACAGTAATGAGATCCTTTGGGATGGCCACATGTGTGGACGCCTTTTCTTGCATATGATTGTGTTTTACTATGTGAATGTGAGGCCGCTTGTGTGTGGTCATGTGTCCTCTATGTGTGTGTGTGTGGGTGCGTGTTTGTGAATGGAGCTCTCTATGATGGCTGAACAGTTGACTACTGTCCGTCTGTCCACATTTTCTACAATTAGAACTGAGTGACTGTCAGAATATTTGGCTCTTCTTCTTCCATCCTCAAAGCTCTTTGATGTGTGCAGCCAGCAGCTGTGTATCAATGGGCCGGGAGCCAATCAGAAGCCAACTAGGACTCCTTATACTTTGGCCCAGTACTGCAAAACACTGGACTCTTTGATTTGAGTGACATGATCATTTTGTGTTCAGTGGATGATAAAATGGAACTGAAAGTGGGGTCTGCTGTGTAGTCTGTGTACACAGAACATCCATCATGTCTGTAGTCTCCTTCTAGCCTGCGTTCATGGTGATTCAGCAGCTTGAGCCTTTTCTGCATATGCATATAAAGTAGCGCATATTATTATACAAAGTTGCTGTACTTTAATTAGTGCCTGGGACTTTTTTTTTAATACTATTCAAATGGAAAAAATAGGAAATCCAGATAAACCACAGAGTTGTTGCAATGAGCTGGCAAAGCTGTGAAAACATCCACAAAAATCAAGTGAGCCCAGAGTTTCAGCAGAACATGATTTAGATATGAAATAAAACATTGTTGGTCGACTCTGTGGTCTATACCACACCTTGCTTTAAAGCTCCCATAGTATGCTCATTTTCAGGTACACATTCAGTATCTACTACAAAATGCTTACTTTCTTTAACGTAAAAAAAAATCTCTCTCATTCTGTACATTGCCGCAGCACCTCTATTCACCCTTTGCCTGAAACACTCCATTTTAGTCTGTTTAAGCTGCCCCTCATGAAAAGCTCAGTCTGCTTTATAAACAAAAAGATACTGAAATCTCACTTTCTGTTTACCATCATGTTGATCATGTCTGTGCGAATGAGAAAACTGTCACATATTTGCTGTCATAGTTGCAATAGCATCATAGTTTTCTCCAGCTTTGGTAGTTCCATGCTTCGGCGTGGTTGAGGGTCAGACGGTAGCCCTTTCGTGAACGATTTGGGCTTGACTTTTTGCATTTTCCGTGAAACCCTGTCTTCCTTCTTGTTAAAATGAAAGCATGAAAATCAGTCAAATTTAAGGCATTCAGTGGAATTGTTATATGATACTGTGTGTACTGAGCTAAATGCAAATGTACTCTTCTTGGTTCGGGTCCCAGAGTGAAGGAGGTAACTGACAATCATTTAATTTATGGCTTCTTTGAAATTGTGTCTGTCAAGTTTCTGTTTAACCCCTCCAAGTAGCTCATAGTGAATACTTGCTGTGTATTTTCATTTTTCTAATGATGATGGCTGAATAAAACTCATGCGCTTTGTATTCATATTGCAGCCTATCTTCTCATGCCAAGTTGAAGTCTCACAGAAAGACTTACTATTTGTTTGGACATGTTTTGTACTTGGCTCAAAGACTTGATGTTCCCAAAAGCTGGAAACACACAGTCGAATCTGAGCAGACTGTTGAACCTGAGGCTCTGTGGTGAATAATGATGTTAACAGGGTCCAAAACAGAGGAATTCAATTTTTCTCCAAGGGACTTAAAGTGGTTTTACGTTGTTGATGTAGATGCTGTGCATTAAGGTTACGTGCACAACTCTTAAAAAAGCCTTGTTAGGTCATTATTAGTAAAATGTCATTCATATTAGGTTCTTTGATCTTCTTTCTATTGAAACATTTTAACCAGCTAAACAGTAATTAAGATCTTATTTAAGCTATTGATCTTTAATCATGTAGCTGCTCATTATCCATCCATGTCATCATCAAATGAATAATGAATTATTCTGGAGCCAGTGCAGGAAGAACGTTGTTCCCTGAAGTGAAATTAGAAATACATGTACAAGTACGCCAATGGTGGGTGATATACTAGACTATGCATGAAATACTACAACCACAATTCCAAAAAAAGTTGGGATGCTGTGAAACATATGAAATGTGTTTACTGACAACAGTTTTCCAAAGTGTTCCTGAGTCTGTGTAGTTATATCCTTTATCCAATCATGTGTTCACAAAGTGGTGAACCTCTCTCCATCCTCGAGCCTTTCCAGGATGCTCCTTTCATACCCAATCATGATACTCTCACCTGTTACCAATCAACCTGTTTACCTGTGGAATGATCCAAACAGGTGTTTTTGGAGCATTTCACAACTTTCCCAGTCTTTAGTTGCTCCTGACCCAACTTGTTTGAAATGTTGCTGGCATCAGATTCGGGTTTTGTCTTTGTACTGTTTCCAATTGAAAATATGTCAAAAAGGATTAGCAAATTATCACATTTCATTTTATTTTTTTTCACACAGTGACCCAGTTTTTCTGGAATCGGGGTTGTACTGTATACCACACTGCTATACTGTCAGACGGTGGCCATGTAATATTTCTGGGTGTATTATGCATTGTAGGTAATGTTGCAAAACAATCAGCATGACTCGTTATGGTAATGATGGATTAATGATTAGCCAGAAAATGTGTTATACTGTAACATATTGAGCGATACACTTTTTACTGATAATGTGACCTGCAGTTATTTTGTATGTAAAACCTTAATTTGACACTCAAATACACATAGTGTGGAGCAGCAGGTAGTGTGCTTGCCTCACAGCAAGAAGGTCGCCGGTTCGATCCCTGGGTCGGGCGGGGTTTGCATGTTCTTCCCGTGCTCCCGTGGGTTCTCTCCGGGCACTCCGGCTTCCTTCCACAGACCAAAAACATGCTCATTAGCTTAATTGGTGACTTAAAATTGTCCCTAGGTGTGAGTGGTTGTATGTGTCGGCTGGCGACCGGCTCAGGATGTACCCCGCCTCTCGCCTGTTGACAGCTGGGATAGGCTCCAGCCCCCCCCCCCCAACCCCGAAAGGGATAGTCGGGGTAGAAGATGAATGAATGAATACACGTAGTGGAATAAAAAGTAGTATATGTGCCACTTAAAAGTACCTCAAATTAGTCCTGAGTTACATTTCATTCCAGTCTTAGCCCTGAGGAAATGCTACAGAAACAAATCATTAATACTCATCTTTTCCCCATCAGATTTCATGTACATCACACTGAAAAGGTCAGACGTTTCCTGTAAATTGTTTTCTCAACCTGTTAAGATCACGCTCCGTCAGTCCTCTAATGCCGGCCCCTGCGACTGGTTTTCAGGAGCAGATATCTCCTGAGCGGGTCATCTGGGGCATCTGCTGCTTGTCACCGGCTGATTACTGTGCATGTCGCCCCGCTTTGCCTGTCACCTGGTTGCTAGAGAAACGGCATGACTTGACCGTGAGCATCCAGTCTGCTGAAGCGTCCTTGAGCAAGACGCTGATTCCTTACCAGCTCTAAATGAGGCTACTGCTCTGTCGCTGGAGGGCAAACGAAAAGAGAAACTCCCTAGAGGGATAAACAGAGCATCACATTATTGCTAATTATTATCAGTGGCCCTGATGTGCCGATGATGAACACCTGATTTAATTATCATTGAAGAGTCTTTTTCCTATCAGCCTTATCGCAGCACTGGGGTGTTAAAAGTGCAGGAAAATTAGGAAGCAGGTTTTGGATGTGCTATTTCCCAGCTGAACAGCCTGGTTTCTTTACCGGAAACGATCGTCTTTAAACGGATCTGGCTGCATATTGCACAATTGCCCAATATACAAATCACTAAATGTGCAGATCAAAGAAATGTCAGGAAATTCTGCCAGTCCGTGTCCGTATGTGTACATAATTAATGAAGTAGCGATACTCTGAAAGAGGGGACATAGGTCGAGCTTAGAGAGACTGGTATTGCCATAGGAACCAGCTGCACCCACGCATTCATGGAGGGAAGGCAGGGAGAGTCGCAGAGAGACAGGGAGAACAAGAGAGAGTGGAAAAGAGAAAGAGAGAGGGAGAGATGTGAGAGTGATGTCTTTGATGTGACTAGCAGCCTGAGGTCTCTAATCTCTTCCTTCTAAATATTTTTCTGCTTATGCGATGAGATTTACCCTCTTTTTAAAATTCCCCCATTTACATGTTCTTTGCATCCGTGACAGATGTCCTTGGGCAGTGTGAACATGGAGATGGGAGTTTAGTCAGAGATATAAAACGAGCGAGTGTGGTTTAAAACAAGAAATTATGTCAGTCAGTCCACCTCTGTGTGCTGCTGTACGGAGGATGGGGGGGGTGATAATACCTGCAGGGGGCCTCAAACTGGAAGAAGCCTTCAGGGAGCAGAAACGTTCTGGAGGATTGTATATGCATTGGGCATGTGGGGGCCCGTGTGTCACATCTTATCAGGCTGTCCAGAGTATCTCAGCAGCCGCCCCGAGTCTGCTGCGTGATAGCTCTGTCTGTCATACTGTAGCTGCACTGAAATACTGCGGTGTCATTTTGTTTGGCTGAGCGTTGATCTCTCTCTCATCTCGCTCACAGCAAGCCCATCAAAAATTCCTTTTATCAAATTCAAGCTTCCATCAATTACTAACTAGGCCTGGTCGCAGAACTTTGTTTTGTTCTGTTGGCTTTATCAACTTGTTTCCATACAGTAGAGACAAGTCTGTTTTTTTTTTTTTAGCTATAACCGGGCGTGTTCGTCAAAGCCAGTAAGCCATATTTCATTCTGTTAGATGTGCGAGTTGCTGTAAAATGAGACTGCAGATGATTTGGAGATCAGCTGGTGACCACTGCTGTACAGTACATAGCACCGGTACTCTTGTAGTACTGAGTAAAATATGTACGTAGCACCAAAACTGGAAAAGTCAAGTAGTGAAAGGTGGCATCAAATGTCTGCTCAGGTGTGTCTTATTCTTCTGTCTCATCACATTTCTGTATGTCATCTGTTTCATCCAATCTGTCTCATCTCTTTCATCTCGCTCCTCTGTGTTATTTAATTTTTTGTATCTCAGTTTTCATCTCATAATGTTTCTTTGATATAATTTCTTGGCTTGTATCTCCATCGTTTCCCTTTTCTAATTTCTTTAATCTCATGTCGGCATCTCATCTCGTTTTTCTCTCATTCTTTTCATCCCTTTTGTCTTGTCTGTCTCATTGTCTCATGTCATTTATCTAATCTCATCGATTTCGATCTTATTTCCTGTATCGTCTTTCTGTATCTCATCTCATTTTTGAATCTCATTCTTCTCTCATCTCATTTTTTAGTTGCTTCTCATTGTAACCAATTTGTTTAATCTCATTTCTCCATCTGACCTCACTTTTTAAATCATCTCATTATCTTTGATCTCATTTCTTTTCATCTCATTTCTCTATTTTGTCTCTTTTATCTTAGTTCTTTAATTTTTTTCTGTTTTATCTCATGTTTTGTATCTTGTTTATCTAATTCCTCTGTCCCATTTCATCATGATTTCTCATCTCATCATCTCTTTTCTCTTCGTCTGTCCCATCCCTGCGTTTGTATCTAACCAACTCAGAAAAACATGGTAGTTAAGCAGAAAGGAGAGCTGTTTCTCCATTCAATGAAATGGGGACACTTCAGAGATGCAACCTTTTCATGTGGCACAGCGACAGTGGGAAAGTAGGTAAGAAAGTGGAGAATGATAAGCAGGATAAGAGAGGTCAGTGGGAATGATAAAGAGGAGGTTCGATGCCGTCCTGACGTCCGTGCTGACGGGACCATCTGTCAAACGCACCTATCGTCCAGGTCGCCTGCAGCCACCTCACTCGTTCTCATCACTACAGCCTGATGGATGGACTCATGTGGTGTGTGGTGCTATGTGTCAATACTGAGTCGACACCACAGTGGCTGGGTGATATGCTGTTTGAGACGAGGGACAAGGGAGTGCTCCCAGCGGATTTTGTCATTAGATAATTGTGGGTATGTTGTCGGCACAACACAACACACATTTGCTTCAGGGCAGCATCGGCCATCATTTCCCGGCTCCTTTGTTCTTCTTGTCCCTCATGATGGAGAGACCTTGCTCTTTCCTTTCCTTTCCTTTCCTTTCCTTTCCTTTCCTTTCCTTTCCTTTCTCTCTGGTTTCACCTTCTTTTCCTTTCCTACTTTGAACCTCTTACTCTTCCTCGCTCCTGTCATGTTGAGGGAATTCAATTAAAAATGGATGTCAAACTCTTCCCAGTGATGAAGTTCTAAGCATGGGCTTCATTGCTTAATGATTAAACTTGTGTCTGGGTAGCTTTTTCATATCCTTCTCCCCTGAGGCCGAATGACAAAAACAAATATTAGGGAAAAGATTTGGGTCATCCGGTTGTCACAAAAGAACTTCTTTGTTGTGTTTGTCTGCTGGAATAATATCTCCATTTAAAATATGCTACTGACCACCTGAGCCCGTTGTCCTGTCATGTGCTGAGTCCTGCATTTCAGATTTGTGCAGGAGGTTTACAAAACCTGACCGCCACCACTTTTTCTTTGAATCCCGACGAAAAATGAAATGGAATTGTTCTAGGTCATTAATGCTCCTTCTTATTCTCTTTGACTCATCCCTTCCAAATCTTTTACTTTTATCAATATAGAGTATTTCTGCTGCTCCTCTTTCCCCACAGCTTCTCTCTCTCTCTTTCTCACTTGCGGTGTCTAAGCACACCTCCTTAAAAGTGATCTATACCACCAGAGGGGTAATTTGCTTTAGCTCAAATCCTAGATGAAAGCCATTTTTCACCCAACACAGTCAGGACGGCTACATATTCAAGCACTAAGAGCAATATATTTCACAGAATGGAGTTGGGAATGGGAGGAATAGTAAAGACCAAAAGGGGAAGGGAAAAGCCACAGTTGTACGATGTGCTTGATGGTATCGGGGACATTCTGCGCCACTTTCTTATCTTTCCTAACATCAAACAAAAGAGATGCCATTGTTTTTGTGTTCTTCTGGTGATGAGAACGTGTTAATTAACCAAGGAATGCCTGTGCAATCATTCATGCAGAGAGAATAATGAGGAAGAGAAACACTTACTCATGCATTATTCAACTGGGGAACCATTTTATTTTGTACTCATTTTTAAAGTCCAGAAAGTGAAGCATTGGTCCGCTGTCTCGCTCCCTGAGCCCGTCATGGACTGACTTTCTCTGACTCTGGCAAAAAAGGTACTGTAGGTCTTCTGTCTACATATTGGCTTTCATCTCACACTCCACTTTAGTAATGTATGGGCGGTCACAGTAAGGTCCAAATCATCCTGCAGCCCAGGGAGCAGCTGCTTTACTGCTGTGGCGAGAAAGAGTTATTATAGCCTCCTCTCGTCCTGCTCCAGTATTGGCACTCTAGAGTGATGTTGGGCCAAATTACTTTACATATTTAATGTATTGCCACAGGCTGGAAGGCAACAGGCATCCACTCCTCACATTGTGCACTTCTTGTCCCTTATGCCTCCTAACAGCAGACCTAAATGATGCTGCTGGAGGGATTCTCAGCTCTGCCCTGGGCTCGTCCACATGCCATTTTAAAGACTGCGCTGTGGTTTCAGGTTTGAAAAGAACATTAGCAGATGTGCATGTTCTCTGGCTGAGCGAAATCAAAGTGTTTTGCTCCTCACGTAGCGTCACGACCAAGCTGCAAGGCGCGTGCTGCTCGTTTGCCTTTTGCGCGCACTGTACGATTACTGTTAACCGCCTGTGAGATTTTCACACAGCAACTTGATTAAATCAAATGCTGTTCGACTCAATGACGTACAATGTTAGCATATGAGGAGTATCATAAACACAGGGGAGAGCAGGGGTAGGGATGTTAATAGCTTCTGCTTCTCACAGAACTTAAATATTACATCGCCGTCTCTCTGAAGACCGTGTGTGTGTGCGTGTGTCTGCATGCGTGTGTGTGTGCGCTTATGAGACTGTACACAGCGTAAAATGTGTGTCACTCATCAGACCAGTGGCCCTTGACCATCTAACATCAGACACACACACACACCCACACACACACTCAGAGTTTGTGTTCATATACATTTGAGGACCCTCATGGACATAAAGAATGTCCTTCTGTTTTAATGTGGATTTTTTTAAAATATTGTTTTGTTTATGTTGCATTTTAATATGTTATGTTATGATTGCGTACAGCTGCTACTTTGGCCTAAAAAAGGTTATTATTAGCCTTAAAGCCAGTGGCTTACAGTCACCACAATTTCTCAATTTTCCCACATATTTTGCAGCTCTGAACAGGAACACCTTAAAATGTATACTGCATAAGGCCAAACACACAATTTTCAGCAAAGCCACTTTTCATGTATTTTGCTTGTGCAAAATAGTAACAACAAAGACTCTGATTGTGTAGCGACTACAGATGGGATACGTGTTAATACCCTCAAAGTGTTAACAACAAGCAAAAACATGCTCACTTTCCCAAAATCTTCTCCCCTCGTAAGATCTAAAAATCGAATTCGTCCTCAAAAGAGCACACTTAGTTGTATACTCGAGAGACTCCTGATTGATCTACTGCAATTCCTCACCACTAACCCTGAACGTAAATATAATCATCATAACTAGAAGCCCGTCCCTTATCTTTACCTTAAGGTTTCAGTCCTGCTTGATTTTATTTAATAATACAGCTCCAAGAGCCCAGTCTAAATGAAAGTAAAGCATAAAGCATTTACCACTTGTTGCAGCAAACACTCTGCTACATCTGTTACAGCGCAGCCGAAAAAAATCATGGCTTGCCTTCTGCATCATGCCCAGTGAGTGTGAAACCAGTAACAATGAAACGCACTGAAATACAATGAATAGCTATTGAAATGATTGTGTCTTTGAGGCTGTTACAGCAGAGTGCATGTGCAGCTCTGAACGGCAGAACATTCAAACAATAAGACAACAGCTCCTGCAGTTGTTGGCACAATAGAAAAGGCAAGTTGCATTAAAGAAGAATTCACCCTCAGAGACTGTGGCATTATTTTAAGCCATTAAGCTCTGATGTTCAGTGCATTCCAAGAATTATTGTGCGATAAAGTGCTGTAATTTACTCTCCCCTGCATACCCTCATGTACTTTTAGTTCAGTTAGCAATTTCCTCCTGAGACACCAGTGTGAATTGGTATCATTCAGCTGTGGATTATACATCACTGTGTATCCCATGAGTGAGATTTGCTGGTCAAGAAAACATGAGAACCACAGTGGTCACAGATGAAGAAGCGTGCCTGGAGGCTACATTATATTTTGGTCTGTCGAGGCTGCTCTTGCAACAGAAAATGGTTAGATTTCCTCTTTTATAATGGATTTTGTAAGACTGTTGAACCTCAGCGAGCCTGGAAAGAATTCCAAATGACTTTAACTAAAAAACGGTGGAGTTAGATAGCAGAAACATTTTTGCTGTTTTAAGTTGTATCTGTAAAATGTGCAGTGCCTGCTGTAAATACAGTGCAGTGTATATTTGTGAAATTTGGAATTTTCTACATCTTTTCTGCTCCTGTGATCGGAAAAAGGGTCTGAGTGAGAGATTTCCCCTTGCCTTTGAGTTAAATACATGATCAGAAAAATTCCTCTCTATATGGATGACTGCTTGAGCCTACTTTAATTTACCCCAGTATATCACTTCTGCGCTAATCTGCTATCGTTTTCGGTTTTATTGTTGTGCCTGCAGTCTGATTGAATTTTCATCCTTTATCTGGAATTTGAGGAGCTACTGAAATTCTCCTCAGTGTAACTCCACAGCCCTGAGCAGAGCATTATGGTAGTACTTAAGTCAGTGTTGAAAATAGAAGTCACACACAGTCACTGCTACAGTGGGTGTAATGTATCGCCAACTTACAGCAAATGCAGCAAATTGGGTTCGGGCTGAGATGAGGGATTCGTTGCCGAGTCCAAGATGTTGATTTTTAACGTTAAAGCCACAATGTGAAGAGTTTGACACTTGATTTTTGCTCCCTCTTACTGGTGCTATCAGTGGTGAGTGAGTTTTAACATGGATTACAATTTTTGATTGTCATCATTATTGTCAGTTCTGTTATCACATAAAAAATCATCGCATGGCTTTAATGTAATGTACTGGTACATAAAAGGTATCTATATATATATATCACTTTTTAGTGGAAAATCCAATTTCAAAGTGCATTTCTTGGTCAAGCTGATTTAATGGATACCCCCTGATGTTCATGGGTGAAAATATGGAAGAGAAACATGGTGAAATTGATTTCCAGATTTAAAAAAGATCATCTGAAAAGGTGATAACATGGTGAATATTGTGTGAACAGAAAACAAGTTCAGGATGTTCCACCATAACATTGTCATTTTCTACCAAAACACAGAGCCATTTAAGAATGAAAACAGTCAAGACGGAGATGAGGTACCTGTGAGTGAGTGAGTGAGTGAGTGAGTGAGTGAGTGAGTGACTAAACGAATAAATTATCTTTCCAAACCACATACCACACAATAATACCATGTATAGCTTCGTCGCTGTAGGATTGTGGACAGTTCTTCCGTCTCACATGCGGGAAGCCGGGGTTCGCCTCCCCGTAGCCCATTAAGTTCCCAGGGACTGGCAACTCTAATAAAAAAAAAACTTATTTATAAAAAAATAAATAAATAAATAAAAAATAATACCATGTATAAAGAAGTTTTTATGGCAGATGACATTTATGTCCACAGGAAAAATAAATCATTGCTGCACATGACGCATTGTGCATGCTAACATGCTAAAATAAGGCGGGAAACATTTTACCTGATACTCAGCAGCTTGTTAGCCCTGTCACTGTGAGCATGGTTAGCATGCTAAAGTTAGCATTTTAGCTCAAAGCACTGCTGTGCCTAAGTATAGTCTCACAGAGCTGCAAGCAGGAACCAAGCATAACAAGTGCTGCATTCAGAGTCAAACTGATGCAGGAGTTTGTGCAGTGTCAGAAGCCCTGACTGAAGTAAAGGCAGGGTAAACTTTTCTAATCATCTCCTCTGGATGTCCTCCATTGTGAAGTGCCACAAGGATCGTTGCACTCGGCCCTGCAGCACAGCATCTTTGCACGGTCTCAGAGTCTTCTGTGACTGCTTAAAGTGATCGACCATCCGCGTAAACAGACCGCTCACCTCGGGCTGTGTTTGGACAGTACTGTCATCATTCTCCTAAATATCCCTGTTAGCATGTTTCTCTTTGTGCACGCTGCTGTGTGATACACCAGTAATTAGTTTCTTTGAATTACATGTTGTGACAAGAGTGTTTCTGCACCTGATTCAGGATGTGAAATGAATATATATATAAATGATTACTAATGTGAAAAGGATCGCCACTGAATGCACAATTAGGGGGATTATAATAACATTGGTCCATTCAGTGGTGTAATGGTTATGTAGGTCAGCATTCAGATATCTGTCAAATGCCTTCGAGTGACACAGTTTGAAGGTAAAAGCTGACTTGTGTCCCCTGAAGCGAAAAATGAGAGTGAAGAGGTTGTGCTGCCCCCTAGCCAGTGACGTCTCTGTGATGTTTGTCTCTGTAAAAGAGGCTTTCAGAGGACTGGGAAAAATGACTTTCACAGCACAAGGGTTACTGCTGATTTTCACACTGAATGGCATTTAAATAGCATGAAAATCATTTGAATATAGAAATTATTCTCACAAATTCCTCAGTGACACCTGAAAGTGATATATTTTCAGCTCATAAATCTGCTAGAAATGTTAATTTAATTTCACGCATGCAACATCAGGTTAAGACATCAGTTGTGGGTTATATTGAAGTGTTACTAAGAGAACAGAACAAACACAGTGTTAGTTTGACTGATTTCTTCATTTAGAAATCTATTCATCATATTCTATCGAGCTCCTTGTAGTTATGAACAAATCGCTCCATTGTATTGAAGAAAGCACACCTTAAAAATACTTCTCATTGCTTTTTACCTACTCAGTAAACTCGAACTTAATGAACTTGGCAACAATTTTGACAAGTTTTTTGCTCATTTATTGAGCAAAAAAACTTCAAACATTCGCCCTCTGAAATTCAAGGATTTGTTGTTTTTTTCCTGTTTCATATCATTGTAAATTCAGTATCTTTGGATTTTGAAATGAATATGTTTGGACAAAAGAGTTTTTCTAAAAAATTCAGATCAATCAGATGAATCCACGATGATATGAAGTGTTTGTTGCAGCTCTGTGATGACCATATTAAGTACATTTGTATATTCACCCCTATTAAACAGCCTCTTTCAGCATTTTCCTCTGTACTTGACATTTCAGGGGAAAGCTGAAATCTGCAGCATCTCAATCGTCTGCTTTTGAATTTTATGAGCTGCTCTCGTCGGCCAGGGGAACGACATTATGCAAATTCTGAATTTGAGTAGTAGGCATCTTTTTAACAGAGCTACGCCCCATATGGCCAGAGCGCTGCCTGTGCTAATCTCTATCCCAGAATATTCAGCTCTCAAGTCCCTATGGAAACCAGGCATGCTATGAGATCCACCATACTGTTTGTTTGTGCTTCAGTTTCAGTGGGTGTGCATATATATGACTTAATACTTATGATGAATACAGTATATATATATATGTAGCCTTGGTCTTGAATAAATACATTAAGAATGGAAAGAAATACGTCAGAATATGATGAAATCTAATGTAACATGGCAAAGCAGTTTAAAAAAATGATCCAAAAGGTTTATTAACTGTGAGCATATGTGCTTTGCTGTATGTATATGTGGTGTGTTTTTGTTAAGCAGTGTTATCATCACTAAATCAATACTTATTACACATTCAGCTCCTTCAAAGGTGCCTTCAATAGCCCCAAAGCTGTTCTACTCATCACATCTTCTGTGTTTAACACATGCAGACATAGAAACATCATTATTGGAGCTATAAACTCGGGTTTCACACACAACAAGCAGGGTTTCCTCCAGCTCTGGCTCCTAACTGTAAGCTTACCCAACTCTGTCACCGGACCGAATGATGTCATTGTACCATTCAGCGGCCCTCTTGTTGTGTTCAGTGACAGCTCCTTTAGTGCTCACTGCCAAACTTTTCTTTTTCTCCCTTTTTGCTAAAAGTGTCAAATAAGTAATAGCAAATAAAACACGAAGGTTAGAGAAAGATTGTGCTCACATCATTAGAAAAAGCAGACATTAATTGCAGAGATGTAAAGGGATGGGACAAGAACTGCAGTAACCTACATGCTACATGCACACTGTTACTTTCCACCTCTAAGGATACTTGTAGGAAATCTTAACCTTCACAACCGACGTCCAACATGAATGTATTTTATAGGACAGTGGGCTGGCTCGCCCGTGGCCAGCTAAGAAAACACATGAAAATTAAACCACTCTGGAGTTACCACAGGGCATATATCTCCTTTTTCACCTGAGGCTACCTGTGCTGTATCTCCAGACCTGTTAGTTAACATGCTCCTGGATCAGTCTTTCCACTCAACACTCAGACATGACAGATATCAACCCTCTTATTCGTCTCCTGGTAAAACTGAGAACAAGCTGACCTCCCATAATGTTTACCTAACAGGTCATTACAGGGATCAGTAACTGTGATGTAACTACTCAATTTCAAATTGTTGTTGCTAACACTACTTGTTGCTCCGATGGCTGTGCCAATGCTGGTGTTTGCCAGTGTTGGAAGAAGTATTCAGATCACTTACTTGAGTAAAAGTAGTAATATCACAGGGTAGAAATACTCTGTTGCAAGTTAAAGTTATGCATTGAAAACTTTATGAAGTAAAAGTACCAAATATCAGCAACTTAATGTACTTTAAGTACCAAAAAGACTCATTATGCAAAACGTCTTATTTCAGAATAATGTGCATTATATTATTGGAATTTAATCACTGATAGATTAATGTACATATCGCTTAATGTTGCAGTTGATAAAAATGAGACTAATTTTAATTACTTGATATACTGTTGGGTACTTTAATCTATAATAACATGTCATAATTTATTTAATGTTTCAAACAGGTGTTTTTGGAGCAACTTTCCCAGTCTTTTGTTGCTCCTGGCTTGTCTGAAACTTGTTGCTGGCATCAGATTCATATTTTGTCTTTGTACTCTTTTCAGTTGGGTGTATGTCAAAAAGGATTAGCAAATTACCACATTCTGTTTTGCTTTAGTTTTACACAGTGTCCCAGCTTTGTGAACAGTCCTCGTCCTCGTCCAGCGGCTGTCTTTTCTTCCACTCACTGATCTCTCTTTCATTTCCTCACGCTCTGCCCCGAGACTTTTTCCATCTCTTCTCCTCTGCAGCCTCTCATCTCTGGTGGCTCTCATCTCTCACTGTGCTTTAGGTGTCCAGTTCAATAGTGGAGTTTCATCCCTTCTGTCACCGTGACGACCTGTAGTTGGAGGTTAACTATTCAGATTTTACGACATCTAACACACACGATGAATTGTCTCTTTGTTGTTTCGTTTTTTTTGTCCTTGTAGTGGCGTGACCTGAGGAAAGAGTCTCAAACACGCATATACACTAGAGACATCGGAAAAGTGAACCAGTTCCAAAGCAGAGACCAAGGATCTTATGCCCTGATCGCTGGTGTTGACACACTCCTGTGGGACACCGCTAACAGCGGACTGGAGTGTGACTGAGAGCAATAGCACGATACACTTCAACCGACTCTACGCTTAAATGCCTATTCTGTTTTGAACCGATCTCCTCCAGCTCGACCCTCCCTTCCTCTTGTCCTCTCGCCTGTCCTCTCTTGTCCTTTCCTGCTGTGCACTGCCCTCTCCTCTCCTTACCTTTCCTTTCTTCCCCTGTCCTTGTCTTCCAAACTCAAGGTGCATTACAAGGATTTCTATGTCTTGTCTCCTTCAGAGAGCTAAACAGCGAGATGAGGAGAGAGAATGAGAGTGGAAGAGAGAAACCTTTTAAAGGGTGCAGATGGGTTGATTGAAGTGAGTTCTCATTCCTCTTACCTTACGTTCTCTCTAGCGATGAAGAGGAGATGAGAGATGGATGCGGGAAGGTGAAAACGGAGGAGAGTGGGGTGGTGACAAAAGGACCACTGATTGTGAACAAGAGTGGAGGGAAAGTGGGTCTTTCTCAGTGCTATGTACTCAGGAGGAGAGGTAGTGATTGGATTGAAGAAACATATATGCATAGTATCAGTTACATCAGCTGATGGTTTGAGTATTGTGGGAGGCAGCCTTTTATGGATCAGTCAGTTTTTACTAGAATAAACCTGACAAAGAATGCGTGCCTTGAAAAATGCACATAACATACAATATAATACATGATAACATGCAGTATACATTGATATTAGAACCACTGACAGGTGCAGTGTGTAGTGGCCCCATGGCTCGAATTAGCAAGACGCAGAGAGTTTCAAACAGGTGTCTGTATTTTATCTCCTTTGTGTTGCACCGTGAAAACTACAGAAGAGATAAACAGAGAAACACTTTCCTGTAGCTTCACACCTCACATACAGATTTACAGTACCAGATATTATGTCAAATAATATGCTTCTGAAACTTACAACAAATATGACCATTACTAACAGTGCAGTGTATTACATGTATCTTCTTTTAAATGAACTTAAATGTTTGTTCACAGGTAGAAAGTACACTGCCTTAAAACTAACCACTATGCAGTTATAGTGTATTTCACATGAACAATCGAAGTATTTAAATTCTTTAACAATGTTTCATACCTCATTCCACACACTGTACCTAGCTGGGCGCTAGTTTAAGGGGTGTGGACAACAGCTCTCTTTGCTAGCCTTATGCTTCATAGATTAGCCCTTTGAAATAGCATATGAACGATACAAAGGCAACGAGGTAAATTACAAAATAGACTCCTTTCTCAGGATACAAACATGGAATGGGATACATGACGATACTTTAGCCTTTTAAACATTTACCTGTACCCTTGACAATCTCTAAGTTTAACGCCGAGAGAACAGCGTGGAAGTCTCTCGAAGTACGGCAGGAGGAAACAGCAGCCGTCTTTCAAAATAAAACTTTGAGACAAGCCAAAGGGGGGCAGTGTAGCGCTACATCATCTGACATTATACCCATATAATAATCACTGCAGAGGTAATATTAAAGTTATTTATAGTCATTTACACAGTGAAAACCATCGATCATCTTTTACACTGCATTGTTCTGCTGGGAAACCTTGAGTCCTGACATTCATGTCGATGGTACTTTGACACATTCCACCTATCTAAACACCACTGCAGAACAAGTACACCCCCTCATGGCAGAGGCATTCCTCGATGATGGCTTGAGGATCATGGCAAAGAGCTCAAGGTATCGACCTGGACACCAAACTCCCCAGATCTCAATCTGATTGACCATCTGCAGGATGTGCTGGAACAAGTTTAACGCCACCTGCAACCCACAGGACCCCACGGATCCCCCACCAACATCACCACAAGACAACCTCAGAGGCCCTGTATGCCTCGATGGGATCGGAGCTGCCGAGGTGGCATGAGGGGGACCCACACAATATTGGTGGTTTTAATGTTGTTGCTGATCGGTGTACACCCAACAACAGTGCAAAACCGCCACCAACGGCAAACCCAAGACATTCTCTTTACCAGAACACTGACTGCATTGCTCACTTATATATCCTTTATTTAACCAGGTAAAAGCCTCATTGAGATTAAAATCTCTTTCCCAAGAGTGACCTGGCCAAGAAGGCAGCCCAACAACATTATCACAAAAAAACAAATACAACAATATGAACAGACATAAAACAACTGTTAAACACAAGGGTACAGGTCAATAATAATAATCATATAACAATAATAATAACAGTAATGAGAGGGGGTAAATAAAATATAAGCAGAGGAGTTCAAAAACAGTTACATTGATCAAGGGAGTTTTCCTCTCGATCCCTCATTATGGCCTTGAATTCCCTCAGAGAGATCATCTCTGATAATTTCAGATCAGTCTATAGATTATTCCAAGAGGAGGGGGCAGCGTATTTAAAAGCCTTTTTCCCAAGTTCTGTTCTAACTCTGGGAACTTAAAACAGCGTACTGTATCCTCTTGCAAACAACATTTCCACGTACAGTTTTCCTCCCTGAAGCAGATTCATGAAGTCCCGGGATTTCTTGCAAATTTGTAGAAATATTTTGAACTGAAGTGGCGTCTTTGCATCGACTTTGCTTCAGGTTCTGTGTGATCACACAGTTAGAGAGGAGGTAGGGGTCAACAAAGTGTGGGACCCTTGACAAAGAAGTTATTTGCCTTTTGCCTCCGACCAACAATCAGTGTTGATTTTTTTTTTTCTTTTTAACCAAGACCACAAACTTTTTAATCAGTTAATCAAACGTGAACCGTAGATGTGACCGAGCCGTCAACGTTTATGAATACTGAATGAACATTTTTGTGACAGTCATTCCTAACTGTTTTGGAAGTCTCCAGATCTGGAAACGCTTTTATGCATCATTTTTAGAAGTCAATGACAAACAAGGTATTTTATAATTTTGTTTAGATGACTCATTCCTTTACAGCTGTCTCTTTTGAATTGGCTGTGGATGGAGGAAAAAGTCTCTTGAGGTAGAAGTGCTTATCAGGATGCTCCCCAGAATCAAGATGTTTACGGCTGTGAAGAGACAGCAGGTGGAGGATAGAACCTCCTGCAGATCGCGGTGGTGATGGAGGAGGCAGATGGTGTGCGCAGAAGTCATGTGAAAGAAGGAAACAAAGAATGACATATAAATATTTAAAGCTGGAGTAGAACACGGGACGACAGCCAATTTGTCAGAAAACTAAAAGTTGTGAATGAGAGAAGTTAGACGGTGTGATTAAGTAGCAGTAATGGCTGCAAATGTATCATTGAAAGCAGCACATGGAGACAACAAAAACTCACAGTGGGGGAGCATAAGAGAGAAGAGATCTTCCTTCAACTTCCAAAATCAAAGTCATCAAAGGGATGATTGGATTAAACCTTCACTTCCAGTTTTTACCCTGCATGTTGTGTTTTGAGGCGAGCTAAAAGTGAGCATGTGTGCAAAAATCCAAGAGAGCTAAAACAGACAAAAACAAAAATAGTCCAGTTCATAATCTGTTTACCAAATGCACGAACACATGTGTGGGCAGGTACCGACACACACACACACACACACACACACACACACACACACACACACACACTAGAAAGTGCAGAGTTGGCAGGGCAGACTAATTTATGCTTGAGTGCGGTTCAATTAAGGCAGATGTAAAGAACCGTTCCCCAGTCTCAGCATGTGCTACCCTGTTAAACGCAGTGCAGAGCACACACACATCCTCTCTTCCTCTCTCTGTCACACACACACACACAAATACACACAATACAGAGGGTGGTAGAAATATTCATGGACTTACATAATGAAGCTGGAATTGTTCTCTGAGCCATACGATGTGTACAAACACAAGAATGCCATGGCAACATGGAGACCACAGGATGCCACAGCGCTGGAATTCAATGAAAAGGTTTCAGGACTGAACTGGATTGTGTCAAAAAAGCTGGCGTGAAACGATCACAAAACATAGAAAATGTTTCCCAAAAGTCCCTTTGGAATAGGCACCTGTTGACTGTGTTTACGTGCAGGTCATAGCTGATGGTGGTCGTGGTTGTCAGAGCTCTTGCAGTGTTTTGCAGTAGTCATGGAGTGTTTTTCAGTCATAAATGGTCTGAGAAGTTGATTTGAATCTCACCGACTTTATGATAATGATTGTAAGAGATGCATCTCGTCAGTTTGTTCTTTGTTAGACCCTTTTGAGGTTTATATTTAGTTACTTTTAGAAGTGGTTTGTATTTTTGCACAGCATTCATGCTGTGATGGGGATGAGATGCTTAATTACAAGTGATTACAAATAATAAAGGTGAATAATATGAAACATAAGTATCAAAAAAGACAGAAGTGAGTTTTAAGTAGAAGCTTAAGGAGCTGTTTAGCTGCCTGAGATCCTCAGATGTAGTCACTTATACTGTATAAGTTATACTGCGTAACAAGCACACTATAAGGAACAAACGTAGATGTGGTGGTGTCAGGGGCCGGGGGCGTAGAGGAGGGTGTCAGCACTCAGATGATGGACTCAAGGGGTGATCAGAAGCTACAGGGATCTGTGCTTTGAAACTGGGGCACTTAACTGACTACACTTCAAAGTGTGTGTGTGCGTGTGTGTGTGTAAGAGAGAGAGAGAGTGACACAACTCAGTTCAAATATAGAGAAACACTCCTCTGAACAGGAATAAAGACTAATTGGTTTGACCGATGTTAGTTTTTGGTTGTACAGTTGAAAGGTGGCTGTTTTAGCTCAGTGCGACACATTTACAGTGATTTACAATGAAGAAATTAAGAAGAAACAAATAATTGCACACACATTTTGGCGACAGAGTAATGCTCGTTCTACCTTTCTGCGCCACATGCCAGCACAGTTTGTCACAAGCAAAGAAACAGGTTCAGCACATAAAGCGGCTCCAGTAACCAGGATGCTACACTGAAGCACTCTAAGCAATCACAGTATCAGTTCTCAAACCTGCTACCTCTGTCTGATACTTTCTGCTATTTTTCTAAGCAAGTCCAGATATGATTGAGAATATGGCTGCACAACTAAAATATGCACAAAATTAAAAGATGACTCTGATGGTGATATTCTGTATTTTTTTGCTTGCAACAAAAATCCCTGAAAATACTAAAACCAGAAATTAAGTCATCCTATGAGCAAGTCTTGCCTGTGTAGCCAAAGCCTGTGATAATAGTTGTTTTTTTGTAGTCAGTCCCACATTCTGTACACCATCCTACTGCTGTAAATACTCACCAGAGCACAAATGTGTACTAATCGCAGCTGAAAATAGTCCCCAACAAATGTGTTATTTCTTCCTGTTTGAGTAACAATTTAGAAAAACAACAGTTTCCAGCTTTTGGGGAAATGTGAGTGTAGATTTGTGATGTGTTTTTAAAGATTTCTGTCTTCAGTAGGAATGAATGGGCTCGGGGCTGAGAGCCACGTACCGGGTGAGGAAGTTGGACAGCACAGAGATGAACTGACGCTTTTGCTCATTTTGTGGGTTGGCAATAACAAAAATGAGATCGAATGTGGCCAGTCTTATCTTTTAACCTGTCCTTCATTTGTCTCTGCCGTGAAATCGGTGCTGTCATGACTTCTGCCAAATTCTGTTGGAAGTTCAGTTTAGTTGAACTTTGGCTGTAAAACCTGGCAGAAAACCAGGGCAGTGTGTGTGTGTGCCGCCATGGTTTGCACAGCTGCCCAGGAGAATAGCCCTTCCCTCCATTAAAAAAATAAAAGCCTCGCTCTGATGCGATGTCACACTTAGTCATCAATCTATTGCCATACTCAACTGAGTTGAGCAAACAATGTAAAATCACTAAAAATGTCCTTTTCATAACAATAAACTATTTCTAACAAAGGCATTCAGTACTGAAGCTCAATAATGATCGATAATGAAGCTTTTCTTAGCAGCTGATGGTATGCAAACATCCGCCTCTTTCTTTCTTTGTTCCCTTATTTGAGCATAAATAAGAGACATACTTCAGATACGAACACTTTCCTCCTTCAACCACTAACTCTTTTCCTCCATCAACATCTGCGTACTCTGCATGTGTCCTTGATACTGTACAGCTTCCGTTTTTCTGGGTCTTACTTAATTCCCTGCCTCTCGCTCTCTTTCTCCGTCTATCATTTTCACCGCTCCCTCCCACATCTTATTGCTCAGAGCAAACAATTACTTGCCTTGTTTGAGATACTCTGGACTAAAATAAATCTGAATAAATGGAGGCATCTCAGTCGCTACAGGAATGTAATGCAGGTGATGGAGGAACGGATGAAGAAAGGCAATCAGAGGTATACAAAGAAGATGTCGCTGCTGCTGAGCATCGAAATGGCTCTCTCCAACTTTTTCTGCCTTGCACTCATATATACAAGCACAGCATTAAATATATATCCACATATCTCTGAACCAGCTTTGTTTTGGATACATTATGCCCCTAAAGGCAGAGAGGAAATAGGGTATTTTCCAGTGGATTACTAAAGAAAACATACAACCCTCACAGACCTTGGGGCTTTTTATTATTCCTTGCCAAAAAACTAAAATTTCTCGCTTTTCGCTGCCTCTCCGCTTATCTCTTCCTGCATATTTCTGTTTGTTTCACTATAAATTATTAGTGGATCCTCTCAACTCATCCATCCTGGTCCGTCATTTGCTGTGACCTCCATTTGAGGATGTTTTCCCAACTGCAAATCCTAAGATCTTGGAAGAGACTTAAAGAGGCGAGAGAGATTTCAATTGCAAATAAGACTGCAGGACTCTTGAGGATCCACACGTGTGATTTATTTAAAACATTTATGGCGCTTCTGACTTTTATTTTACCGTGTACAGTAGGACGAGAGAGGGAAAAATGGTGGCTCGAAGGAGAGCGTGGGAAGGGATATTCGGGGTAATTCATTTGATTTTAACTCTTTAATGGTCACACCCAGAAAAACAAGGGGCGGTGGATTATTTTGGGTGATGTCTGTTTCTGGTAAGAGTACATTTTCAACAATCTGCATTCATTTTTCTACATTTTAATTAAATTAAATACATTTTCTGTATAAGAGTGATGTGTACAACTCGAGAAATACAACATGTCAGATAAAACAAAAGAAATAAATGAGAAAATACTCCCAATATTCATATAAATGCAACAACAACAAAAAAACATGATATATATAAGAGTGAGATTTGTTGATCTTCCTCAGCTTTGATGACTGGGATGCAGCTGAAGAAAGAGGAATTGAGAAGAAATGGCAGTAGGAGTTAACACCGGGACAATTAAATCAGATAGAAGATGAAAAAGATGAGATGAAGAGACATTGAAATTAGGGTTGGGCGGTAATCCAGTAATAAGGTATCCCGCGGTATCTAAAAATAGCAACGGTATCAGTTTCATGACCGTCATAAAAAAAAAAAATGCTGCGCATATAGATCTATAGGGGCCTAACATAATTTTAGCATTCCATTCCAGCATTTAGCAGTCCACTCCGTTCAATGTATCTGGTTGAATTTTTACTTGAGAGAAAGGAGACAAAAGTACATGCTAAAAAAATGAACCTGAGCAGTTTTACAGATGTTTTAACACAGGTGTGTCCAGGCGTTCATTTAGGCATCTGGGCAGAGTACTGTTATCTCGTCCAAGCATACGGAGAAACTCCTCTGTTGAAAACACTTTTTCAGCCTTTTTTCTGCTTGCTGTTGTTCTTAGCTCTCATAAAAGGACGAAGTGCAAATAAAACAGTAAAATAACACTTCGGGATGCTCAGCAGAGTCCTCTGTGAGCGCTCTGCTCATTCATGAGACGGAGCGCTGAAACTAACTGCGTGGTTACGCCGGTCAATAGCTCAGCGACCCGCCCACATTCACCATAGAAACACCAATGACGATCCAGAAGGAAGTAACCCCAGAGATGGGTTATTGCATGAAGAGCACTCCCTCCACTCTAGAAACCCCCTCCTCTTTATGTAAACAACCAGGACCTTCGTGATTGGTCTCAAACTAACACAGAGTCATAGGAGGAGACATTAGCAGCGTTTTTTCGGGCTGGAATATAACTTTTGATCACAAAACAGCAAAGGTAAGACATACTTTATGATTTAGCAAAGTTTTTTTTGCTACTCTTTGGCTGCTAGCTCGTCGAGTTTTCGTCGCACAGTGAGGAGGCAGACATCTTCGTGATCATCAGACGCTCTGCTTTCATATGATACCGGGCTTTTGTGGTTTGCGTGAAGTGGTGAAATCAGCAGATGCAGTACCTTTGACGTGTGCTATTTTCGTGTTTTCGTTACATGCGCATATAATTTCTTGGGGTATGAATTATGTTTCGTTTGGGTGGCAATGCTTGGTAGAGGCTTTTAGCTGAGTTTCTCCCCGTCATTCTGGCATGCTATAAGTTAGGATTGGTGCTTCTTAGCGTGAGCATTGACCGTCTGAACTGCGCGCATGTGATGCTGCCCTGCAAAGTGATTTTTAATGAGTCATATACCGTAATACCGTATACCCTGGGAAAATGTTGGGAAGGTTTGACGGTGTCAAAATTTGGCTTCCGCCCAACTCTAATTGAAATGTGCAGTTAGTACACAGAGAGACACAAAAAGGACTGGACTCCAACTTAAAAAATGGCACTGCCAGTGGTCTCAATGAGACCCTGCAGGAGTTTAATGCCGCCGTCCAGTCCACAAAGGCCGGGGAGGGAGTACAGCGTTGCCATTAAGGAGTCTGAGGGCTGGTTTTACCGTTAGATTGCTACAGATGAAGTCCTACAAATTTCATCTTCATCTCTGCAATGACATAAACTGATGCTGCATTTCTACAATTTCAGTGTGGCTGTGTACGTGTGTGTACAGTATGTGTGTGATTTTGTGCCGATAATAGAATCTTAATTGGTTGATTAAGGAGGATTAAGGTCATTGATTGGATAGAGCTCAGGGCTCACCTGCTGTTCCCGACATCTAATTGGTTGGCTAAATAACATTTCAATGAAAGTCTGGGAGCTGCACCAGGCGAGCGTTCACACAGTCACACACACACACACACACACACACACACACACATATACAGCCAAGGGGGGAGGACGAAGACAGATAAGAAGAGGAGCAGGGGATGAGGGATGGAGGAAGAAAGAAAGAGGGAGAGAGCATCCTTTTACACCTGAGTGTCTCAGCCTTTCTGGATGACAAAAATATGGTCTGCCAATCACAAAGCAGGGTGAAAATGTGTGTGTGTGTGAGAGAGAGAGATGCTCAGAGCAGACTAGGTGCAGGTGTTCACAGTAGACCACTAATAACCTGTGTCAGCACACACACACTGACGCATTCACACAGTCACACACACTGTGTGAAGTGTGATAGCTGCAGTGACAGTGACAGGCTGTAGAGGATGAGACTAATAATTGATTGACATCCGTGTCCTTGCAGCTGTATCTGTGTTTGTATGTGTAGGTATGGATTTTGTGAGAGAGTGTGTGTGTGTGAGACAGTGTGTGCTGTTTCCTGTGTGTGTGATTTGACTGTTGAAGTTGACATAGTTGAAGGGAACAGAGTATGGATTCTTCTTTTCTGTTCTTTTCTGTGCAGCTGCATGCTGCATCTGCACCTGCAGGCTTCTGTATGTGATGGCATGTGTTCAAGAGCTTGTTATCTGTGTGTTTCCATGGAAGAAGAACTTCACCTGCTTTATGAAACCACATTGGTATCGTAGGCTTGGCAGCTACTGCCTGTATCATTATTATAGGAGACTTTAATGATGGTGAATTATCATTACTGCAGAAAATGCTCCCCTGCACGGTGGGAAGGAGGCACATAAACAACATATTCACACACGCAGGAGGTCGTAAATCCCACTCTAGATATTTCTAATGTGCTGTGTGGTGATTTACTGGAGCGAACAGCAGTGCATACGCAAATTTCACAGTATGTTTGGCAGAAACACAGAAAATGTGGGCAGTATTTTTGTGTAACGAAGTCTAAAAAAATGATGTTTGATGTCCAGTAAATCCTCATTATTGATTAATGACAGTAATCTCTCAGTTTGAAGCGCCGTCTGTCAGATCAGAGACCGGCAAAGCAAGTCTTTTCAATTACAGTCCTTGGTCCTGGAACGATCTGCAGGCCGAGCTCAAACTCGAGCCTCTTGTCTGTTGAAATGACTTTAAACTCAGAATAATGGAGGTGGACACTGCTAGCTGCAATTGTTTCGACTAACAAACAAACACACCTTAATATAATGCTGCCCTGTTTATTGCAGTGTCTTAGATGTCATTATTGTTTCTTATAGTCTGAACTCTAAAAACTGAGAATAGCTACAACAACCAATGATAAATGACCAGACTTTCAGCTAACCAGTCAGCTCATGTCCAGTTCACATGGTAATGTAGGAGATAATAGCTAATAAGTTAGATGAAATAAAATGATCGTCAGCTGTTTTTCTTCTAAACTCCGGGCTCTCTCCTTACCAAAGGTTTCATCGTGTCAGGTACACTGATCCTCTTTAATCAACAAAATTTTTCAATCACACATGCGGATATTTGCAACATAGGATGATGTGCAGTATTATTATTATGTATCTCATGATTGCACAATGAGATACATAATGAGACTTGAAAAGGAAAAGTTCTTCTCTTCTGTACTCTGGACTTATTTAGACTCATTTGAATTAAACAAATAATATGAATGTTCAGTTTGTATGATGTCTGATGTCTTATCCCTTCATGAGCTCTCTCTCTCTCTCTCTCTCTCTCTCTCTCTCTCTCTCTCTCTCTCACCCACCCTCACCCTCCTTTACACACACGCACATGTAATAAAGATAGGCTTTGACTTTTGGCCAGTGGTCTTGTCATACTAAGCAGGGTGAGAGCACAAACCTGACTCAGCTCTTTAACTGTAACTGTTTAGACACGCGCACACACACACACACACACACACACACACACACACACACACACACACACAAAGTACATGTGATGTCTGTGGGTGCGTGTTTGGTGAGGGGGAGCTGCTAGAATAGCAGGCTCCACTTCCTTATTTGCCATATTGTTCAGGAGAAGGTACTTAAAACCAGATGGATCTGTCTTTCTCTCTCTCTCTCTCTCTCTCTCTCTCTCTCTCTCTCTCTCTCACACACACACACACACACGCACACACACACAGATGCATACTCACACACACTGCGTTTTACAAATTGAGTATGCATATTTATAAGATGAATCACTGAATTATTGAAAGGTTTGAAATGGAGCCAATAAAGGTGCAGCATTGTGTGTGTGTGTGTGTGTGTGTGTGTGTGTGTGTGTGAGAAAGAGAGAGAGAGAGAGAGAGAGAATGTGTATGTTTGAAAAGTAAATGAGCCAGAAATCACAACATGCATACCTCTGCAGGTATTGATGGCTTTGCCGACTACATGCATGCACACACACGCACACACACACACACACACACACACACACACACACATACAGAAACACTATGGACCTGCACATGCCTTGTGTCTCTCAAACTCTCTTCTACTGTATGAGAACCTTTTCAGCAATTCACTACCTCATTGTTTTTAAACACTTCAGTCGAACTTTTCAAAAATTAATATTTTTTCCAACTCACTCGCTCAGAGGCCGCGTTCGTAAAGTCTGGCGCTCATTGGAAAAACCTGTTAAATTGGACATCAGATTGTCCTCCGTTAGCTCGAGCCGGGCTCCAGGATGTCATGATGCTCCTTCAACTGTACGATCAGAAGGTCGGTCGGGATGTTCCTCTGAAAGTGGAAACCCTTCTTGTCCTCCTGGACTAGTGAGGAAAGATAATGATAATTGCACTTTAGACCATTTTGGTAAATGCGGTGAAGTTGCAGGTCTCTCTCAGAGAGTCCAAAGTGGGATGGATGCCCTCTCTCCTAATCAGACCAGGTCTTCCCCATAAAGTCTGCCAATTTTCTAACAGTCAGAGGGCAGCAGCATACTTGCACAAGTTAATTGTGCAAGTTTAGGGAGCGATTGTGGTCGTGGTTATTTTATAAATGGGAACAATTGAGCATCTGGGCTGCTAAAAGTCACTTATGATTGTGTGTAGGGCATACTGTGTATGTGAGTAAGGTGTGCTTGCATGTGTAAGCACACGAAGAGAGTTAGAATGGCTGCATGCTGTTTCAACATTTCGGCACCAGTGTGAAGATAAAACACAATCCAGGAAAGACACTACTGAGTTTGAAGACTCATCAGATGAACACTTCCTAGCAGTTCACGGCTCTGATTAGGGTTAACAACTCAATGAAGGGGAAAACTCTAAAACGTTATCACGGCAGAGATGATTTTGTCCTCTGTTTTGACTACTGTTGCTTTCGTCAACGAAAATTATCACCAAATATTGTCATCAACAAACCTTTATCACATGACAGAAACGAGACGAGACGCAACATAAATGCTGGTCATGACGCTAACTATGATTAAATATATAACGCAATATTGTTGACGAATAAAAATGAGAGTAAATAAAATAAAAACTCTGCTAAAATGTCTGATTTGATTTTTGTTGACTAAAATGGGACGAGACGAAATGTTATAACGTTATTTCGTCTCGTTTTCATCACGATGTTTAGTCATAATTTTTGTTGACGAAAGCAGCACTAGTTTTGACAATTGCAAATTAAATAGTAGCATTACCTCATTCACAGTACTTACCAGGACATACCAGGGCTGAAAAATGAAGCCAAAAACTGCAGTTCCTCGAATGGCCACTAGCTAATTCCCCCATTCGTGACAACTGAACGGCATTTGTATATAAACCCCTCGTTTAAATTATGTAAAGTCTTAAAATTATGCTCAGTTAAGTGAATGGCTTTTTTGAGTGACGGCTAGCTGCTATGTTTCAGCAGCCAGGCTTCATTCTGCCCGCCTCAGCTCCACCCACACTCCACCTCTTTGCCCATTTTTAGGATTAGCCACAGCCAAGATGGCGATGGCCGGAGCCCCTATCACTGAGCTTCACAATGGCTCTTCAGACACCCGTGGGCGATGTCACGGAGACTCCGTCTATGTTTTATACAGTCTGTGTTACTAACCTACCAGGAATGGCTGCTTACATGTTGCTGGATGATGTTACATACATTGCTTTGGAGCGAAAGTCGAGCCAGGTTCAGCGACCACCCACCAACTATTAAAATGAATGGACCGACTGCATGTTTTCATGCAGTACTGATGCTTGTCTGGACACAGACTGAGCGAATTTGGCTTTGATTTTCACTGTAGAATCCTGGTTTAAAGTACAGTATATACCTGGATTAGAGTACAGTATATACCTGCGTGTCTTTGGTTAACATGCGTGTTCATCTTAAAGGAAAAGGAGGGAATACAGAAGGCAAACGCACACTGTTTTCTCTTAATAAAATATAATGGTTAATAGGAGACTAGTTCACAGCATAAGTGCTGATCAGATTTTTCCTTTTACAGTCATTAGGAGGTATGAGTGGTCACATGACCTGACCAGCCACCCCAGACCAGCAGTCCTATTCTTAGAATTTTAATGAATACAACCCAGTGTTTCGTCTTCATGTGAATAATCCGACGCTCAGGCTCTTTTCACCGTTAACATCCTGTGGTAGTCACTCTGTGTTAAGTTGAGAGCGTGCAAAAATGAGTTCCTCATTTAAATGCTCATGACAACAAACCACATCAATCTAATTTACATTTTCAGATGACAGACGTTTGCAACTTTCAGCCTCTGAAGACTGCAAACTGCACAGCTGTGCACACTCACAGTTATGAGACAGCACCGGCGTACATTTTGATGAAAAATGAACCGAATTTGGAGTCATTAGTACAGTATGTGGGCTGCTGAGAAATCCACATACTGTATGATTCTTTAGCCCGGGGCTTAAATTAAAGCCCTCTTTACACTGGTTATCACACTCAAAAGGCCTCCGCAGAACACGGCCATATTTCATCCTGATCTCGTCTGTCTTCTCCCATCGTTTGCACAACATATCATCTCTCCCCTGAGATGCCCACTCCTTCCCCCCTCCATGTTCTTCAGAGAAGCACATGTTTGAAGCACTTACATACAAGGTAAAAGGAGCATTAATGCAGGGTAAAATGTAGAGATGTTGTCCTTTACTCAGTGCGGTTGCCATGACATTTGTAGCATCTTGTGACTGAACTTTGCACTAAAGATTTCGTACATCCTGTACTTTAACGCGCTCGAGCAAGAGCCGAGGCTTCTGCTTTAAGATCAGTTTTCACATATGACACTGACCATTTGAGAAGAAGGAGACTGCTTTTTGTTTTAATTTGTATGGGTTATTTTAATTCTTGATTGGCATTATGTGAATATCTATCTATCTATCTATCTATCTATCTATCTATCTATCTATCTATCTATCTATCTATCTATCTATCTATCTATCTATCTATCTTGTGCAGTTATTTTGTTTCAAGCTTTCGTCTGCATTTACTCGCTCATTCAGTTTTTTCTGCTTGCTTGCTGTTGAATGAACTGAATAATTAACGGTGGGGTGAGAAAAACCTGGTTTTTGTTCGCAGCTCCGGCTCTGTAAGTGGGAAACAAACAAAGTGGCTCGCACCGAGCTGCACAACACTGTTCCAGCTAATCAGCAACAGGTGTGATCTCGTTGTGGAGAAGGAGAGACGGCACATATCCACAGTCTTTCTCCAGAATGACTCACCCCGCCTTTAGAGCAATTATGTAAGCATGTAGTTCAGAAAAAGTCTGTAGTTTTCTACCAAAGCAGAGGGTTCTGCATCAGTCTGCAATGTCGCCTTAAGTGATGTGAAATTACAGATGTGTGTGTCCTCAGCAAAGACGGGACATTTCCATGGAGGGAAAAGTATCCCTACATGCAGAATCGCTTCCAGCTACTACTTGCGTTAGCAGAGAGCTGATGTTAAGTAGACTGTGTGGCGTCAGGCCAGTGTGGTGCAGGATATGTGTGAAACAGGGACTAGGAAGCAGATAGTTAGCCGCTGGATGAATTCCTTCAAATCACATTAGAGTCCTGTTCTGTTCTTGCTCAGGCAGTCAAATAGCCAATGCACAGGCTGTTCAGACGTTAGCTGTTAGCTATCAAGCAGTATGTGTACCAGTCATTTGTGCGGCTGCGTGCAGTATGTCTTAGACTGTGCATGGGTTCCAATTTATTCTGCACCAAAAGCTTTAAGAAAAACTGTCATTATAAAGAACAAAAGTAGGAGTGATGACACTTGACTGCATTGTCACAACAGCATTTTTTCCTAAACACTAGTATTTCCCAGGGACGTCTAGTTATTTGTAATAATTGCGAAGGTCATCTGTGATTTTAATCTGGTGCAAACCTGCCATGTCCGAAACTTATAAAGTAAAAATTCAACCTCAACTTATCTACCATACTTAAGCAAACACAGCCTGTGTGATCATATTACTCCAGTGTACATCAGCATCTCTGTGATTTGTTTGTTTTTTTGCAGGGTTTATTGTTTTGCACCTTTTTTTTCTGCCTCTTTCCTCCTTTAGGATTATGGAGGCTGCCTTGGCAATTATATATGAAAGCATTAACAGCATTTTGGGTGCAAATTCAGGAGGCTCATTGCTCTTCGGAAGCAGATGTTACGCCGAGCCTTGACATCATATCTGGGGGATAGTATCAGTAAATTCAACTGTGTGAACACAGACTGTGATTGCGCTGCATGGAGCAGACGTTGGGGGTGTAATTCCTAAATCATATGAGGTCCCATGGTGACACTAGTCCCATGCGAATAAGGCTAAAATCTGATTGTGAGGAAGGTGATATTGCGTACGATGACATTGCAGGTTGCAGTCGTAAAGCTGAAAATGGTTCAAAACCTGGCAGAGATGTGACTGACAGCTGCAGACTGCATGAAAAAAAAGTGGGAAGCTGAAACCTTTTCACAGCAGACATTTTGACTTGTCACCACAGCAAAAAGCACAGGTGTTCATTAACAATGGCTCCGTTCTGTTCAAGTGTCCCTGTGAGCACTGACAGTGCGACACTGAGCCACCGTGAACAATACCAGGACCCTGAAACTGAAGCAGCTAAATGGAATTCAGCCAGCATTCATTTTATTATGTGCACCTTTGTTTTTCCTGCTGTGACATAATCACAGTGTCTTGTGTGGGAAAGCTCTGTTGTATGTTTCAGATACTGAGGTGTGATACTGATGAGCTTTGGCTTCATTTTAAAACACAAACACGCTGTGAAATGGTTACTTCCATTTCCCTGTCAGCTTTAAATGGACTTTATTAGCACTGTCAACCACGACAAGTGACTCTTTTTTGTGTTTTATGATAGAAGCCCCTGCACTAATGTTTCCGACCGAATTACGTTTGTAATGTTGTCGTGCGTTAGCGCTGCTCAGATGTCTTGTTTGCTTCCACGTTCCTTTACGAGACATTTAAAAGAGCATTATGTAATTTATGACCGTTTTCAACAATTACCAGCTGCTAGCCAAGCACAGCAGCATCCGCAGGTCTGTGTGAAATAAAAGAGGCTGTTTGCTTTTAATGGCTTAAGAATGAAATGTGATGTAACGCTTGTGAGTCGCTTTCAATACCCACCAATCCCATCTTTGAAAGTGTGTGTGTGTGCGTGCTTCTGTTTCTGAAACATTAAGTCATTTGTATTGATTGAAACCCCTGCAGATATAAGGTTAATTCAATGCAACAGTAAAATCTCAGTGCACCGTCAACAGCTACATACATTAAAATCCTATTGCTGCAGACAAAAGTGAAAATCCATTTCGCTAACATCACGGGTCTTACATTGATTGGGATTGTTTCTCAGCTTCTTGTACTTTCAGAGCGCTGCCTACTAAACGAATCCCTGCTGTTTTATGTGACGAAACAAACTCTGAAATATTAGTAAGATAATGCGAGTCGACAGATCCGGGAGAGACACGAGCAAAGATCAGCACGAGAAACCAAGAACAAGACTGGAAACACTTTGGGGAATGAAGCCCTGGCTGTCTGTTCTGAATAAGTAAGAGCCTTGTTCCGTGTTTATAAGTTCAGACTAAAGTGATCAAAGAGTAACAGGTGGAGTCTTAAATTGAAATTGGCCTTTTGATAAGCAGCTGAATATCAATGAGGGGAAACCAGCTCAGCACATCTCGCACGCCTCCAAGCTGGGACGACTTAATCATCTGAACTCTTGGTTAATGTTGTGACTAAAGTGTTTATAATGACAGAGCTAATAATATCTTAATTTATAACAAGTCTAACAATGTTATTTTGAAAATGGGGTAATGAAATATAGTAAAAATGTTCTGTTTGGAACCAACACTTCAGATCTTTTAAAGAAGTAGATACCGCAATATTACTATATTATAAGTAAAAATCCTTTTAAATCTTATTTAAACTTCCAGTAACTGATTTTCTTTGGCTACATGCAGTGGAAACAAGTTAAGAACATTTCGTAACCTCACCTTGTAAGTTGATATAGTGGACTTGTTAGCAAACAGTTGCTTCTTTTCACATCCAGCAGTTATGGCAGCAGTTATCAGGCTTGTCTTTGGTGGCACGGTGGTAACACTGTCGCCTCACAGCTAGAAGGTCCCAGGTTCGATTCTCACTGTGGGCGCTGGGGTGTGTCCTCCACCA
The DNA here is from genome assembly GCA_037975065.1 of Chaetodon trifasciatus. NCBI lineage: Eukaryota > Metazoa > Chordata > Actinopteri > Chaetodontiformes > Chaetodontidae > Chaetodon > Chaetodon trifasciatus. The sequence goes on from JBBMOE010000023.1 coordinate 2,619,463, forward strand.
TGCCTTCATGCTGCTTGAGGAAAGGGGCCTTTCTGTGTGGAGTTTACATGTTCTCCCTGTGCTCACCTGGGGTATCCTCCATAAAATATACCCCGACTAAAAACATGCAAGATCACCACCTGACCAATGGTGACGATGAGAGTTGGGTCCCCGGGCGCCGCTGTCAGCTGGTAGCCCACCGCTCCTGGTCTGCCACGGAGGTTAAACGGAGGTTAAACGCGGAGAAAATAATTTGACAGGAAGCATGGCGTGAAGCATGTAGTGTGCAACATGTAGTGTGATGTGATAATAAAAAGTACGTTTCCCTTTCTGTCTTCTTTGAGGTCAGAAGTCTAATATTCGCTCTTTTTTAGCTCTGGCTTTGGTCTCTACCAAGGCTACGAGGCTACGAGGCTCCACTGTGTTCACCATCTAGTTGCTAACTTTGTCTGTCTGCTGTTTGTTGCTGAGCCGGTCGTGTACTCAGGGTATTTAGAGCTTTTTCACTGAAAACGACGCCACGAGGGCATTGAGAGCGAACCAGCTGGGACGGCTAACCAATAAGCTGAAATGCTGCAGATTCAGGTGATCATCCTGTGGAGGTTCATCACGAGTGATTCTTTCACATTGTCATTTGATATCATTCAAAGAATATTGACGTGTCGAAAGTAAAACCATTTATCGTGCAGCTAATGGCATTACGTAGGTATGTTTTTGGTTAGTATTACTGATTTATTAAAGCAACATGTTGCAGTGTAGATTATTGAGGTGAAGTTAATTGTAAATAATTTATATCCTGTTCAACAACATGTCATATTTATAAGATGGTGCTGAAAATCTTACTCTGGCAGAGTAAAAATATAACAATTCCCTTTGTAACATGGTGGAGTAGAAGGTGACGTAGCAGAAAAAGCACTACTACTGCGAGTGCTTCTATTCCTCACTTGAGTGAATGTATTCTATATGTTGTATAATTTACCTACTAACAAAAACAACCACCGCCTCCATATTCAAATGCTTATCTCTCAACCAAAACTGTCAAACAAAAAAGAAATTTTCTCTCCCGTACGCACACAAACAGTCTTTTTTCTCCCACCATACATGTGTTCATGCTGCTCCTGCAAACACCGAGTAGAACGACAATCAGAGGCTCGACATTGCAGGTGCATGTATGAACTGTGGGTTTAGCCATTGAACACAAAGACACGAGCTTGAATAAACGCTGAACCGCAATGGTTCCCAGTGTATGTGTTTATATGAAACACAGTATAATAACAATAATGGAATATTTTTGTATGGGATGTTTACCCAGTCAGCATCGATTACATATAACCACTGTTTGAGCAGCATGGTAGACACCTAAAAAACTTTACAGCCTCATTTTAATTTTAACTTAGATGTCTAGACATGCCGTGCACTCAGAGTAAACAAATCAATTCTGTGGCTGTTCTCTAAAGCTTCTTTGTCAATTATCTGTACCAATAACAAGCCAGGACAGGAGAAGAAAATGAAGATGAAAAAAATACAGACAGGATACTTTTCATGTATTATTGACAGCTCCTCGCTGGTCGCCTCAGTGTCTAGCATTTGCTCTGTTCATGTGAGAAAGTTTATATAGTTTTTGTAATTGTCACGATTCATATTCATTAGGTTTTTTTCTATTATAGATTTACAGAACCTGTCATTTACTGCAGTGCTGGAGCCCTCGCTGAAACAGACTGTGCTGCTGCGCAGCTGCAAATAAACTGCAGGGGGACATGAAGGCAGAGAACAGGTGGCGTTTAACTGCCCTGTATTTACAAAATGAGGATTTCAGTAGTTATATGGAGAGAGGGAGAGAGAGTGCAAATGTGTTTTGGCTGAAAGTGCAGGCGCTACTGAACTGAAGTCAGGACGGGGAGAATCTAAAGCTGTTAAAGGGGATGCACGAGTGGAGACGGGGGATGAATCTTACATTTTACTTTACAAAAGAAAGACACTCTGCAGCGTTTTTAATGTTTTCTTCGTTACAGCAAGTCGTTACAGCAACAAGTTTACTCAACAAAATTCAAAATATATATATATATATACACACATATATGTGTGTGTGTGTTTGTATATGCATGTATGTGTGTATTTGTATATATATATATATATATACACGTATATACATATATACACATACATACATACATACACACACATATACATACATACATACATACATACATACATATATACACACACACACACGTGTGTGTGTGTGTGTTTGTATATGCAATATGTTTTTGTATATGTGTGTATGTATATATATATACGTATACACATATACATACACACATACATACACATACATACATACATACATACATGCATATACACACACACACACACATACATACATACATACATACATACATACATATATATATACACACACACACTCACACACACACACACACACACACACATTTATTGTTAGGCTGAGACCTCTAGTGGCAGGAGATAATGGATGGATGGATTGCAGTCATCTGCAAACAGTAACAGTCAAAGTGTTCCTGAGTCCATGTAGTAACGTCCTTTCTACAGTCATGTGTTCACAGTGGTGAACACAGTGGTGAATCATGATCCTCTCATCTGTTACCAATGAGCCTGTTGAATGATCCAAACAGGTGTTTTTGGAGCGTTCCACATCTTTCCCAGTTTTTAGTTGCTCCTTTCCCAACTTGTTTGAAACGTGTTGCTACAACAAATTCAAAATAAGCAGATAATGTACAAAAATCAATAAAGTTGATGAGGTAAAACATTAAATATATGTATCTTTGTGCTGTTTTTAATTGAGTATATCTAAGGAAATTACCACAATCAGTTTTATTTATGTCTTACACACAAACCTTTTTGGGTTGTATCCACTGCGTGCATTAAACTCGCCATTTGCAAACATTTGATGCTTTCCTTTAGTTCATCCAAATCTAAATTTGGGTTGGATAAAAAGTAACCCCCCCCCCCCCCTTCAGCAACAATATTTTTTGTACAGTCCCTACGAGTAAAGATGAGAAGTTACCCCGTGAGAACAAAAATCAAAGACAAACTGAGAAGCTGGAATTTCACAGATACACTCACTGGAGATCATTTTTTCAGATTGACTTTTTTCTTGCGTTTGCTTCTTTTACTGCAACAAAAACCAAGGCAGCATTCCTACTTCATACAAGTCCTTAACCTTATCTATCAGAATGTGACTGTACCTGCATGAATCATGCAGCATCCACAGCAGCCACAGCATGACTAGCATCAAACAGCTGGCCGGTGAAGATTCTCCACAGAGGCTTTTAAGACATGCACGGCGTTCAAGGATGCCTGCAAATGTGGAAGAAGAAAAAGTTGCTGGGATGTTTCTAACAGACTGAGATGGAGAAAATATTCTCCAAATTACCTTCCTGCCTCCTCCATCCTCTCCTCTCTTTGCGCTGTCATAGTTCAAGTCATTACAGCCATGCAGTGTTTCTATTACGTGCGTCTATTAAATCAGTGATGAGTGTGTGTCTGTGTGTCTGTCTGCTTGTTTCTTTCACATCTAATTGCACACCAGCCGGCTTCCTCCATTAGAGATACAGTATGTCAAAGGAGCCTCTGGGCTTAGTGGGTGTCTGTGTGTGTGTTACGGTGTGTGTCGTGCTGTTAAGAGTTTAGCCATGAGTCCTGTCAAAACCTTGAGTAAACACACACAGAAGCTCATTTGCAGAGGACGCTCGACAATGAAAAGACAAGACAAACAAGGCGTGAAACCGAAAAAGACGTTATGCAGTACAACTGTTCGCTGTGTGTGTGTGTGAATCCTTTGTGCTTGTGTGACTCCTCTGTGTTCTGGCCTTATTTAGGCTCATTTATTGTAAACAGATGAGTTAGAAATTCTGTTTATGTGGTGTCAGGGGGGTGGAGGGGGTGGTTGGAGACGTGGGAAAGACGGAGAGAAGAGGCAGAGTAGCTCCTTGCATACAATGATCTATTTATCAATTCCTCATCCTGTTTCTCTCCTCTCCACCCATTCTCTCCTCTACTCCTCCTATTTCTCCTCCTCTCTTTACTGGCCTACTTGCTTATCCTCTTCAGAGCACTTTAAATTCAACTTAACAGCACTTTTTTTTTGGCTGCTGCTTCGTTCCTCTCCTTTTTCTTTTCCCTTCATTTAATTTCTGTTCGATTGCTCATCGTCCCTGGTATAAATAAGATACAGTAGAGACAATTGGCTGCCTCTATCTCATTCCCGTTATTACTCCATCCAAATGTGTGTGTGTGTGTGTGTGTTTGTTTCAGAAGGACGGAAAGAAAGAAGCAGCGAGGACAATACAGAGGGCCATAATAACCGTGGAGTTGTTGTTCTCAACAGTACACTGCTGCAATGCTTTAATTAATGTCTAAATATAGAGTCTTAAATAAATGCTTAGAGGCTGATTTGAAGAAATACATGCCAATTTCCCGTAGGCATATTGCTTAATTAAAAATATTTTTTGAATTTATGATTGTGTCAGTCTTTAGACTGTAACCAGAAACAGTCAGAGAGAGAGAAGGTGAGGAAGGGGAAGAGAGAATAAGAGGAGGGAGTCTCATCTAAAGTATGAACTTTTGGAAAGGTGTGTTTAAACGAGGCCACAGCCAGATGTGTGAGGCTGTGCTTAAACACAGCGATGCTTTGAGCTAAATGCTAACATCCTAATGCTAATATGCTCACAATGACATTTGGCAGGTATAATGTTTAACAAGTTCGCCATCTTAGTTTAGCATGTGAGCATGCTACAACTGTTTGCGTGCTAACACATGTTGTGCTAATTTGTCAATTAGCACAACACAAAGCACAGCGGAGCCCAACTGTAAGTTGGTATAATATGGTAAGACAGTAAAAATATGGTAAAAATATAAAAAGATTTGGCAATGCCAACATATCTACACCCTGTCCTCCGCAGTGTGTGCACGGCTACGCTGCGGCACAGCGAGCGAGTGGGCGTGTTGATGTGCAGCTGCTTCGCACTCTTTTCTGCTTACCTGCATATTGCTTTCCACTCTTTTGTTGACATTGCAGATACGTCAAAGCACTTGTAGCATTGATATCGATGCAAAAACAGTCATCATTACGGATGAGTCCCGCTCCTCCTCCTGCACGCTCTCCCCGGGCGCCACCCCTCACCAAACCAAATGGAGTATTTCCAGTAAGTGAGAGCACGTCTGACATGGACAAATGTGCTACATGTGTGAAAGGGCAACTGATTCTGTGGACGTTGTTCAGAGTTTATATGAGAAAACGGCTTTAGTCTCTGCTATATGTTCAGGCTGGGCAGCATGATGTAGCAATCCAGCTGTCATGTGACCTGAGAGCAACATTTAGCGGCGATAATGCACCTCTGCACCTCTTAATGCTTCCATTTTCAAAGTTAGTTTTACTGTTTTGAGGCTTTTAACTCAAGTGTTGTCTCATGAGAGCCAGTTGTTCCAAATAATGTGACCACTTCTCTGTCACTGTTTTTTAGGGGTAGCTATATTGCTAGGTGGCCATCAAGCCATGCCGGAAGATGACATCAACCGTCTTAATTCCGCCTGCACAGCTTTGATTTGGTGGCTCTTTCTCAAACTGCTGGAAACAACACTCAGCGGACAGCAGACCTGCTGTATATGAATCACTTAGATGTGGGCAGCCATTCAGACATCTGGAATCAGGCTAGGTGCGTGTGGCATCGCCTCGAGAAAAGCAGTGGCCATGTCGCTGTAATGACTGAACACAGCATCCCGTGCAGCAGCGTGGCTCACTGATGTCTTAAATAGTTTGTTGCAACTCTGTGGCACAGGGGAATAAGATATCCGGCTTTGGCTACACAGACAATACTTGTTAGTAGGATCAGCTCTTCACTGGTTTTGGTCTTTTCATGGGATTTGTTGACAATACAAAAATATATAGACGAAAATGACCAGATGTTTCCTTTAATGAGAAAGAGAAGGGGGACAGAGGGGAGTGTTGAGTCTGGTCTGTCTTTTGTGATGATTCGTAGGGCTGTTGTGATAACCATTTGATCCTCTTGCACCAGAGTGTGTGTGTGTGTGTGTGTGTGTGTATGTGTGTGTGTGTGCGTGTGTGTGTGTGTGTGTGTGAGAGAGAGAGAGAGAGAGAGAGAGAGAGAGAGAGAGAGTGTGTGAGAGAGAGACATGACAAATCTATGTTTCCTCCTTTTCTGTCTGAACTGTACATCCTTCCCACAGTGGGTTTTGTTTTTGTATGAACAAACAGTAATCAGAGCAGGAAAGCCCAGTGGGGGGGCAGAGAGAGAGAGAGAGAGAGAGTGGGTGGAATCATCACTGTGTGTGTTGCTGTTTGTGCTTTTCTGAGAGAGAAAGAGAGGAGGGGGGGAGATTACACTGAAGGGATAACTCAAAGCTGATTGAAGGCCGTGGCGGGGCTGGAGCATGTGACTGGCTCATGCTGATATTACGGTGTCATCGAGATCATAGTTCGTTCCTCTCTAACGCCCGTCAATCAGCAAAGCTGCTAAAAAGCATGTGTTGGAGTGTATATTTAGCAGCGGCGGCTTCAGCCTGCATTCGCTCAGAAATTTCTGACTGCACTCACTTAAAGTGATTTGTAGAAATCTTTGTTTATCATCGAGTCTTTCTGTGCAAATCGTGAATTTTATTGCAGATCCTGGGAAAGTCTGAGGGACCAAAGGTTCATTAATTCGTGCAGTTAAGTAATTTACACTTTTGATTTTTTGCCAGACCAGCACAGGCTGTACACTTCATCATACTCTAAAGAGAAAAAAATCCAAGTGGAAAGGTCACTTTACTCTGCCTGTCCCTGCTGCAGGCCTCAAACCAGCCTGGTAAGATGCTGCAGATGCACTCTTCCATGGCAAAGGTAACATTATCTGACCCCATAAAGCAGCACTGCTTCCTTTGACTTGAGATATGATGTGTTTTTACACCTCTACTAGTTTGTTGAGAAAAGTGTAAATACTCCTGAAATCATGTCATAAGTCAGATTGAGATAGAGATCACATGTTAAGCAAAGCAGTGTTAGTTACTGTAACAGCAGGAAGTTGCTTGGTCAGGCAGGCAGGAGCAGCCTGAGCGCTAGCAGCAGGCTAGCAGCTGTGTTTTAATCTCGAGGGTGCCTACAAATACTGAATTCATTGCTCCATGTTAATATAGTTAAGTTTTTGCATGTTCTTGTCTCCTCAGCAAACTTAAGCCGCTTTCAGTGAGATGCACAAGCTGAATACCTGTGCAGCCTGTGGGATCCACTCCTCCATTCAGTGTAGCTGAAGCTTTCAGAAGGTTTCCTGTCTTGGTTCGGTTTCCTGACAGGTTCAAGCAGACTCACAGGCTCATCTTTGAATCATGAATACAAATAGCCCACTGTGTTTAGAAAAGTTACAGTTCCACTCAGTCTGTGTGTGAACATCCTGTCGACTGCAATATTCAGCTGTTGCACTGCGAACTGCAGCACTGGTCTCATGTCGTACTCACAGTTTGTGTTACCACATCAGATCTGTGACATCACATCCATTATTGGAGAAACTTTGTTAATGCGAAATAAGAAGTTGTCAGGCCGTGCATGATGTAATCTCAATGAGCCACTTGGATTGTAATGAGCTTTGATTTGATTTAGGATATATGGAGATACTTATGATTTTTGCTAAAGATCTGTTCTGGTTGTTTATGTTTGTGCTCCATACCAGGATGAAAATAACATCTGAATCCATATCTGTATCTGTTAATACTATTTGTAACTCTTATCGTTAAACATTGATAGTAGTTCCTGAAGTAAAGTTATTTTTGGGGATGTGGGTAAAGCAAGAGCACAGGCACGTCTTCTTCTGTGTGACTCTGTGTGTCCAATTTAATGTCCGCCTCAACTGCAGGACAACTGAACGCTGACAATAAATGTGACAAGGTGAATGAATTAAATTGTGCATATTCTCTAAATAAACTTAAGAAAAACAAGATAATCTGCAACATAAATGTTATTTTACACTCTGTTCTGTTAATGTCATTAATTGAAGAGTACAGCTGGACACCGAAGCTCAATACTTACTTTAACACATTTATTTTTTGAAAACTGCAAATTGCTGAAATCTAGGACTAAATTTCAGATTTGTAATCTTTTGCATGTATTCAATGAACAGATCCTGGTTCCTGGTTGAAATCAAAATGTTGCTGCTTTTATGTCTTATTGAAGCGACGTTCTTGCACAGCTGTTCTAGTCGCACAGTGTTTAGTAAAACAATTAACAAACTCCAGAACACAAATTTGTATATTTCTCCCTTGAGAGCCACCAAACTCATAAATTAACGTCAATAAAAAATCCTGACTTGATGACACCCTCAAATACGTCTCTCGGGGGGAGGAGGCTACTGTTCTCACCCTCTCAAAGCAGGACGCCCAAGCTGCTGGAATAACCGGGAAAGGGTTGAAGGCGACACGCCGAAACAGCACTGTTTATTTATGATGCTGTTTGTGTGTGTGTGCGTTTGGGAAGGTCCCGGCTGAATGAGCCACTGCGGCTATAAGGTTCTGTCTCTTGTGGGAAAGGGGGGAGGGGGCGAGGTAGGGAGAAAAATAGAGAAAGGGGAGTGGGGTGACAGAGGGAGAGGCTGGTGTGTTTTCAGCTGATCCACTTCCTCCCTGATGTTGGCTCTCATTTGTCTTGGCTGGAAACTGAGTACAAGGCTGGAATACTGATGACTGTTACTCTGCGCCCCCCTACTCCTCCTCTCTTTCTACCTCTCTCTCATCTTCACCCCCTCCATTTATCCTCTCTACACATACTCTACATTCTGTCTGCTCAACTGATTTCCTGCCTCCTGTCTCTCTCCCCCTTTTTACCCTCCTCATCTCGGCTCTCTCCCGATGCAGCTGCACTTCGCCGACCCAAATTTCCCTTCCACCCCTCCTCTCCTTCTATCCATCTCTCCATCTGACCTCGCTCTACCTCTCCCGCTGCTCAGTCTATCACTTACTGGCTACATTATCCAGCTCCATTCCTCCTCCCTCTTGCCTTTTTTCGCCTTGCGGTCCTACCAATTCCTCCTCTCATCTCGCCTTCAGCATCTCGCTTGTCTTTTCCGCTCTGGCTTTGGGCGTTCTCTCATTTAGCGTCGGCCTCCGGTCCTCCTGGTTTGCTCTGCCTCCCGTCACCTTTCTGCTTGTCTTTCTTCCTCTCTGTCTCTTTCTGGCCGGTGTGAATTAATTCCTGGTCTATGTGGGTCACAAGGGTGATGAGACATGAAATCAGAGGTGTGTATTTGTGTGCGCTCCTGTGATATAGAGCCAGAGAGCTGGGGAAAACAGGAAGAAGGGTTACAGGGAGAGAACCAAAAAAAGACCACAGGACGGCTCAGATGTGACGTCCGGGGGGGGGGGGGGGGTTCACTATAACAATGCTTCATCGTATCATCATATTTCAAATAGTGATCATCTAGTTTACATGTAAAATCTACATCTGAAAAGTTACTGGGTTTGCTAAACTGCAGCTGACAGTACTTCCCTCTGAACTATGGTGCAGGTTAAGTATAAAGATCATAAAATGGAACCTCGAAATTAAGTACAGGACTTGAGTAAATGTACATAATTACCTTCCACCACGCTCACTTTCACCACGGGTCGCTGTTACATATAAAATCCTCTCTGCTATTTCCTAGGAGACACAAAACATATTTATGGAAGGCGGCGGGGTCATCTTGAGAGGTCTTACACATATTCATGTGGGCAAGGCGGAGGCATGAATATCACGGGGGCATTTAAGGCACATACAGCATGTGTACTTGTACTTACATAAGATGTGCTCACTGACAAAACACAGAGGGGCTCAGAAACGCTGGTGAACATCGTTTTTAAATGAGCGGCGCTCATGTTCAGTGGTGCAGCAGGAATTAGTGTGACGCTATTTTGTCTTATACATTAGTTTCTTGTAGATGGTTGAGTCGTCGTCTTAAGCCGTGGCTGCTGAGGGCGCTGAGGAACCACCTATTTTGCAGTTCAGGTGGTATGAGGATGTACTGCATTACTGGTCTGTTGTCACGTAATGTTCTTGTGGAGCAGGAACCTTGTCCTCGCATAATGCATGATTGTATTTCATAGATCGTGGTGAAATCATGATGATGGAAAGATACGTCACTCTGAATACAGTTTGTGAGCCACACAGAAATTCAGAATCTTACATAAGCCTTTACTCCTTATGGTAATGGTAAACTGACTGCATTTAGAAAGCTATTTTTTGATTTACCCAGCTCTTGAGGCGCTTTGCTTCATACGCCACATTCACCCATTCACACACACACTCTCACACACTTACGGCACAGCCATTGGGAGCAATTTGAGGTTCAGCATCTTGACCAAGGACACTTGAATATGCAGACTGGAGGAGCTGGGGATCGAACAACTGACCTTCTGATTAATGAATGACCCGTCTTTAATGGAGCCACAGCTGCCGCATAAATACACAATTCAAGTAAGATCATGATCCTTATTTTTTAAATTGCAGTATGTCAAGAAGAATCCGTGTCTCGCTGCAAAGTGAGCCGTTCGTCTCCAACATTACCGTGACGTGGAGTGCATGACGCACAATTTTTGATTTCTGAAAATTAGGACGGGATGGGAATTGAAATGCATTTCATCCTCAGTGTCTCTTAAATTGCCTTCTTTCCACAGTCTGTGCTCCCCCGGTGACCAGGTTTGAGATGGCTCTCTCACTGCTCAATAACAAACAACATGATTTATGAAATATGTCATCAGTGTTAGCACAGAGATTCAGAGGAGCAGAGCATCTCACCCCACACTGAGTGACTTCAATTTATCACTTGATGACCATGGCACTGTGCTATTGGACCATAAAAGTAGCATTGTTTGTTGTTTGTTTCCATTCATCTGAGCTCCTGTGGCGTAAATTGATTGGCTGATTGATCGTCTCATGGACTGTTTGATTGACTGACTGTGACTTGGTTGTCAGCATCGACTTTTAAAACTTTCCCTGTCACCAGCAGGCTGTTAGCACAGACAAAGTTTGCTTTCTACATGACGTTAACCATCCGAGGGGGAGCTTTTTCTTTACCCGGGATGATCTGTTGTCGATCCCTCCGAGTCTTCTTCGTCTCTTTCTCATTTCTCTGCAGCAGCGTGAGGCGAAGAGCAGCCATAAGGTTGCCTCTCTCACAGCTCATTTTTACAATCTCTGAATTTAATGAGCATCTGCAGCGGAGCAGTCGATGGCTTGCTGATGAGCAAGAACTCGTTTGTTTTGATCATTTGCTGTCTGGAGGACTTTAAAGTTGGAAGTCTCAATAGATTTTCCACGGGACAGGGTGGCAGGAGATCTCCACGGCGGCGACGAACAAGGACACTTCCTGAAATGTCAAATCAAAAGTTGCACTTGCTAAAAGTAAAGGGCTAATTTTGCATGAATCGATGAATTAAGTAAATTTAGAAGAATGAGTTCATAGAGGCCAAGAAGTCGGGCCAAACTGTGGGCATCATGGAAGTCTGTTAAATTGGCTTCAGTTCGTCTTTGTGAATTTTTTTTTCATAAAAAAAACTTTCCAATGGTGTTTATTTGTTTTCAGAGCACTTCATTAGACCAACTAGACAAACAGATGGCAAGAAAATTAACTGCATTGATTGACTAATAGCAACACAAAGTCAGCTAAGTTAACTTACAACATCTAAATCCATAAACATGCTGAACCCTGCCGCCTCTTTGGACTGCTCAACTCAGATTCAACATTATTTACTGTTTGCTGTCGCTGTTCGTCAGTTAATCTTAAGTCATTATGAGAGGAGTCACAGTTCCCCCGCGGAACAGAACTAATCCAAAAGCTAAAACAGAAAAGAGCTCAGATTTATTTTCAGATGATTTCAATCAGCAGAGGTGAACATTTTGTTTTCAGTGTAAATACAGCATTTGTTTTTTGTTCGCTGAAGTGAAGATCTTTGTCTTTACTCCAAGGTGAGCCTTTCATTTCATTTGGTTAAAGCTACTTTTCTTTCAAAAAAAAAACACACTAAAACATATTTTTCCTCTTACCCGGAGTGCTGTCTATGCATCCCGGTAGTTTTTATGTGATTTGCAGATGATTAAAGACACAAAGTGGCATCTTGAGGTGCTTAAAGTAGCACAAGGTTACATTTGAAAGGCTCGACAGGGTCGTCTCTTTCCAAATATAATAACACTGTTAATCACAATAATCAGCTGACTGTGTTGGAAACAGTTCCTTATTCCTACCCAGAGCATTTCTGCATAGTTATTTTGGGTGAACTATCCCTTTAGCTCATGATGCTGGCCAGTACATAATGTGACTGCTGAGCCTCGTTTCCTTATAAATAACAAATCTTCTGTCGGCTCATTCATCTGCATGTACTCATCCATTCTCTGAGATCTGTCGACTCCTTCTCTCCCTCCACCCCTCTCCCCCCCACACACGCTCACCCACATCCCTGTCCTCCCCTCCCTCCCTCGGCCCCTGTCTCTGTAATTCAGATTATTTTAATTCATATTTCATCCTTCGCTGTTTTATTCCAACTTAATCTATTATTCACGGCCTGTTTTAAAAATGTAACAGTGCGAAGGTCACTGATCCGTGCTTACTCCTCACTGGCTCATATAAGATACCATGAGCGTGCGCGCACACACACACTCTCATACAAAAACAAAGAAACAAATGCACAAACTCACATTGAAACACATAGAAACGTCTTCAGAAATTATGCATGAGGCCTGAGACCGAGGTTTTTCGGAGAGCAAGATGAGCGAGAGACGAAGAAAGAAAGAGACAAATGGAGAGAGAGAGAGAGATTATAGCCACGCGAAACAAAAATCATAGATCTGAACTTTTACAGAAATAAAAAAGCTAAACTCTGTTTAGCCCTTTAACATATGGCGCCAAGAAAAGGGATCCGCAGAAGGATAATACTGATACTAATACTGACCGAGTGACCACAGGTTGGCCATTGAGACTGGTGGACAAAGGGAAACCTGGCAACCCAGAGAGAGAGAGAAAGATTCAGGTCTGAGAGGAAGAGGCAGAACTCCACTTTCTTTCTTCTGCATAAAGACACAATTCTTTTTTTTTTTTTTAACCACAATAAAGCTTGAATTCCAAGAATTCAACATACTCTCAGGCCAAAGCAAAATTCAATATTTACTCAGAAAAATAGGTCAGAAATTGTCACGGCTTGAAGAAAAACCAGCACAGCACATGAAGCCTTTATATCCCCTTTCTTTTATGGCCTTCACTTCTCCTTTTATTATATTTTCTTTATTGGTTTGTTTACATGTGTTTGTTTGTCCTTCCATTACATTATTCTATATGATATTGTAGTGTAGTTGTATAGCATAGTCCATGTAGAATAGTCTGTGACGTATCACAATGACAACACCGTTTTCTGTCTTTTTCTTTACATTCTGAGTCATTTTTCCAGCAGTGTCTTTATCGACGCTTTCAAACAACCTCCAACAACGAGGACGAAAGTAATTCACATCCAGTATGAAGGATGGTGACGGGAAAATAACTTATAGCACAACATGAAAGAAATTGGGGAAACAACGATAGCAAAACATGAAAACATCATAACAATTGTAAAAAGGTTCATCTGCTTTTAAGAAAGGTTACCAACCTGTCACGTTCATATCTTAGAAAATTCTGCTGCAGAGGCATAAATCTGCATTCATAACTCACCTGCCACTTTAATCGTGTTACTTAAATCTCCATCCTCCATATATTGTATAGAAGGACCCTAAAGTTTTGATTCCCTTTAATAATGTAAGTAGTCTTTAGCAGAGGTGGAGTCATAGACAACGCTTTAATCCAATTATTAAACTTTATTGGTCTTTTTCCAAGAAACTGATGTTTTGTTTTTCAAGCCATAAACAAAGATCCACAGCAGCAATATCTGTCTTACATAAGCCATCTTTATGAGGGAGTAGTCCTGAATAAGTACACTTTGCAAACCTAACTTTGGCATGGTGACGTCAGCAAAGCAAATCTGAATGTGAGACGCAGAGGATGAATGAAATGACAACACTTCAGACCGCCAGGAAGGCAGGAAAGGAATATATGTCTTTTGTCAGACAAAAGACAGGAAGAAAATGAGTGTAAGAAAGAGGGAAGGGTGAGAAAAGGGTTGGACAGATGCTGCATACTGAGCCAACAGATGGTGGAGTTGGAAGGGAAAAGGAAATCAGTGGAGAGAGAGACAGAGAGACAAAGAGAGGGAGTCATCTACATAGAGTGAAAGGTGAGGATGAGGAGTAGAGAGAGCAGAGGGAGTGATGGAAGTTGTTTTGAAACTAAAGGAGAGGAAGAAAAAAGGGAAATGCACTGTTATACACACACACACACACACACAGTAGCAGATCACAGAGCAGTTAAATAGGATCATCAGAATTAATAATTTAAAGGACAGAGTGACGTGGCTGCTTTGATTCACACACTCTCACACACAATGTACAGAAACCAGCACCCCAACTCTACTTCTCTCTGATGTGCATCTATGCACTGAATTCTAATTGCCTCCTTTACCAGCCAATTAAATGGCAGTATCTGTCACCATGACAGCTCATTAGCAAATCAGCATTCAGCTTTCAGGCAGCGTGTTTTCAGGCGCGTGCGTGTGTGGACGTGTTTGTGTGCTCCTCTGCGGACGGGCGCAGCAGTAATGCCTCATAACTTTGCCCAGAATGCAACAGCCGATCGCTGACCCGGCCACGCTTGTGTCTGGCAGCGCTGCTATTAGCAGGAAATGGAAAATGTTTTTTTTTTTTTTTCGTGACTGTGCATGCAGATAGACGGGAGAATTGTGAGCTCTGGTTTGTGGTATTTCGTATCTGCAGTCGCTTCTGAATCCATTTTCATTTGTTTGGAGGAGAGATTAGTTCCAGGCCTGGCAAAACATCGTCAGGCGGCGCGGGGAAGCGGGTTTGACGCCCTGCCAGACAGGGAAAGACCCGGCAGAGCATGCTGGGAGTAATGACTAAGAACAATGGCATTTCGCCTCATAACCAAGGGAGTTCAATTATGATCTGTACTGCCGCAACTCTAACTGTGATTTATATTAAAGTCCAACTGAAATTAAATTAAATTCTTCTCTGTAAATGACATTACAAATAATCAGCAGCCAAATGAAAGAAATTAATATTTAATATTTTCTGGCTTCATGATTATGCCGACTGTCAAAAGTTAAAAATTCATTGCATGCATAACCAGCCAGAACCTTTCTACATAAACACAGGCTTGCACTGTACATGTACTTTTTCTTTCTTTCTTTTGTTCTGATGATTCACCCGGGACACTTTAATGCCCGTCCAAGCCTCAGAAGTGCTCCGGCTGCCAGTCACCTGCGGGAAAATTAATGAAACCTTCACTTCCAAAATCTCGGATGCCTATAATAACTCTTCCCGCCTACTTCTGTGCCACTGCTAACAAAATACTGCCTGTCCTTGACTTGTAAGGCATAATTACCAGAGCAAATTCATTTTCATTGTGCGTCCATGTCCCTGCCTGCTCAGCTGTCAGTCACCAGCCCACCCACTCAGAGGCTTGGAGGCCAAAGGAGATATTTCTGATGTATTTCCAAAGTGTTCGTTCTTTCAGTGATAAAAACCTAATCACATGTGTCACTACAGTGCTGCTGTCAGTCTGCACTTTGTGCGTGTGGAGTGGTAAGGGCAGAGGCATCAAGTCCAAGTGCTGGCTCCTATAGTTGTATAAAAATTTCAGAAGCTCGCTGTTTCCTCCGTAAGCAGTCCACTTGTTCCTCTCTCGGTTTGGCCTGTCTGCCTGCTCGATTGTTCTCATCGCACTCTACGCCTCCTTCAGACTGTTTTTGCTGCAGATTGTTCTCTGTCCTCTCCTGGTAGGTGTTCTTCCCATCCTCTATTCTCCTCTTTAACTCCCTCTGGACAGACTTAACTTCCCCCCTGTCCCAAAGCCCTGAGAGCTCTCTTCTTCCTATTTAGAAGGGATTTGATGGCTTTGTCATCTGGAGTTTGTCCTTTGGAAAACACTGTTTTTGTTGGAATCTTAAGTGTCCACACAGACACTAAAGTAATCCGTAATGCCGTGGGAGAGTCCCTTGATGTCCCACAGAGCAGGTTCCAGTCTGTGCATTCATTAACAGTTCTGTAGACCATCACGCCCTCCAGAGACCGAACACCCAGAGTCCTGACAGCAGCGGGGTTCTGCTTGCCAGCAAAGAAGGATCAAGTCATAGTTTCGTTTGTCAGTGGACGAAATTGTGATGGAGCTGTGCAAGTGCATTCAAGCTCTGCTTTTGCATGTGCATAAATTATATCAAGAGCGCTTGTTGATGATGATCAAGTGAATAAGTGGCCACTTTGGTGCAGCACAACAAGCTGTAAACACAACATTGACACATTATCACCTTGTAATGTTGTTAAGGTGAATGTGGTTTATTTGCATATCCCGCAGACACTGAAAAGCATTGTATTTGGAATTGTGTTTCTGGTGAGATGCAAATATCCAAGTCCAATATTCTCTCTGCTTTCAGCTGTGGTTTAGTCTCTAATAACTCCTGAGGGAAATATCTGGCTCCTCAGCAGCTAAATGATCACCAGCTAGTCATTAACTTTGTCTGACTGCCGCTTGGTGCTGGCCAGGTAGCATACAGTGGGTTTCCAGAGGCGTTTAGAGCTTTTTTTTTTTTTTTTCCCCTGAATGTCTAATGCAGCTCAAGTTGATGAGAGCATTCAGGGTGAACCAAAGCAGTAAAGCCGAGTCCTGTAAAATCAAAACAATGAACTGGAAGACACTAGAAAGCATTGTAGGGCTGAAGGGACCTGCAAAGTCATCTGTGGGTTCATCACCCTTTTACATAAACTTAGCCATTTCATCCATTGATAATATAAAATATTTTATCATGCAGCTTTGAAAACACAATAAAATGTTCACTTGGGCTCGCTGGAAACAAGTGATGCACGATATGAAAAATTTCAACCGATATCGATAACCGATAATTTCCTTCTTTTCATTGCCGATACCGATAACCGATAATTTCATATTTTTATATTTGATATAATCTTCATATAATCTGCAGTTTGTGCATTCAGGAGAATAACAAATCTAGGATGCAGTGATGAAAAACTGATATTTTAGTAGCTCTGGCCTATCTATAACAGCAAATAAATTTGGCTCTTTCAAATGTTAATTTATTTTCATGTCATATCACACAAATATTTGTGGTCATTTGCTGTAAATAACAATAACAGCAGCAAAGACACTCACAGGCCAAACATTTATCATATGAAATGAATAAATCAAATGCAATGTCCATATGTCTGTGGTAAAACTCACGTGTAGTCCGTTCTTGTCGATCAAGTTGTGGATGTGTGTGGCAACAATATCATAGAGGGCAGGGAGGGACACATCCGAGAAGAAGCGACGGCTTGGGAGGGTGTAACATGGCTCCAGGTGTGCTATTAACTTGCGAAAACCCGGGTTCTCGACGACAGAAAAAGGCTAGTCGTCCAGCGCTATGAATTCCATCACTTTGCCGTTAATGGCTTTAGCCTTTTCACTGTCTTTGGAAAAGTTTTTACAGTTCCCAAACACCTGCTGAATGGGGACATCCACACTCTGCGTTGTTGTTTTAGCCTTAGCGCCGCTAGCTGCTACCGCGGCTGCTTCGTATTCTTTAAAAACCGCTTCGCCGCAATGACGACTTTTCAGGTGAGCAATAAGATTTGTCGTGTTAAAACTTGAAGTCTTCTTTCCCCCTCTGGGAATCCTCGCTGAACAGGTTTTACAAACAGCAATGCTGTTGTTATCTTCTGCCACTGAGAAAAACGACCACACTGGTGCGGCCATGTTGATTATTAGTCTGGCAGAGACTGGGCCAGGCTTGGGTCCTGTCAGTAAGGCGAGATAGATGATGTAACCAGCGCGTTATGGCCTATTTTGGGGCTCCTCGACTTGCAAACAGTTTCCCCAATTTAAAAAATTTATCAGACCTTTTTATTGGATAAAATGTACCTATCGGATTGATTAAAAATGACATAATTTCTCCCCTAATCGGCCGATATTTTATCGGTCCGATAAATATCGTGCATCCCTACGGGAATCCTTGTGACGTCATCCTGCAGCGCTCGGCATGAAGGTAAAATTTAACCATCGAAGACTTAACAAGTTTGAAGCAATCCTGCCCTGCTGATGCTTGCACCTTACAGCCAGTGCGCTCTAAAACCTGGACATCATTTTCACTTTGCTTCAATTGAGCACACACGCTGCTATACCAACCTGGATCAACGCTGCCCGACTGTGTGGCAAGGAAACAAATTACCACGTGTGAAAAGCATCTTTAGCTGCACAGACTAATAAACACATATTTCACAAGGCTTGTCTTGCCAGAATCCAGATGGAGAAGGTACTGTTGTGTCTCTGCCAACATTTAAAAGCTGTGAAAGGATTAAAGTTTACTATAGCTTCCCCGCTACCTGCTTCTATCTGCCACCCGATGCGCTGCCTTCGCACAGCTTAAATGGGTTTCCCCGCCCTTTCACACCAGCACAGCAGAATGAAACGAAGCCAAAAATCCTCTGTTACGTCACGTCCCACCGCAGCATGCAGCAAGTGCATCATGCAAGGGAAGTAATGAGGCCATTTCTCGTGTCTTTAAAATATGTGCACATTCCCTAAAGTGTTCAGTGCACCTGTTTATAGTAGCTCAGCATGTTGCGTTTCACGTCGCGTGAGGTCTGTGCAGAGTGTGTGGGGGGGGTGATGAGGATGGAGTAGCCAGAGGTGGAAAAATGAGGGAAAGTGAATACAGTATGAGGAAAGCTGAACAGTTCAGGGTTAATCCAGTTTAACCCTCTTTTAATGTTGACATCATAATTCTGAGAATCCATTCGATCCGTTTTTACAGAATCACACGGCCTGCCCTGTTTTGATCACTGGTAGCTGATTATCCATCTTTTTACAGAGATGTCCCTCACTGCCACCTTATCATAACAACACATGCATTAAACATGTACCACATGATAAATTACACACATTACAATTATGTTGCTAAGCAGTCAAGAGATATGACATTCAGAGGAGTCAGGCCGAGGCTGCCATGACGGGCTCGGTGTGCCCTGAGCTTGCCTGTGGCCAACCTGATTTTTCCTTTTTTTTTCACAACAAATCAGATATCCCACACTGCAGACCTCCCACTGATGGAGACCAGCTGAGTCTGACTCACTCACACTGCTCCTGGGCTCACTGGTCACTGTGTTTTTAGCCTTTACAGACTCCAGTCTGTGAGGATAACAATAAACACCCAGCTCCTCTCTCTGCTGTCCTCTCCGTTCGCAGTCAAGGGGACTACAGAGGAGCAAACGCACTGCTGATGCACAGGGAATAGCTTAAGAGTGCTGTGTATGTGTGTGACAGTTCAGTAGTAGTTTCTATGTTTAGCTAATTTGCCAGCAGTAATGCATCAGAGCCTCTGTTTTTAGTTGTTCTTTGTTTTCCTGCAGGCTCCGCATCCATCCCTCCCCTCGTGTTTTCCCCTTCGTTTCTCTTTTGTTTTTCTCTGTTTCCTCTTCCACTTCATGCCGCTTCACCTGAATGATTTTCACTTGTGTTGTTTTCAGCGGGTGTTTAATGTCAAATGAGTTAGATAATGGCCAGGTGGACTGAGGCCAAAAAAAAAACATCTTCCGAGACAAACTAATCTTCACGACTTGCGGTACAGGACGTGAGCGCAGTCGTGTGTTGGAGGTCTTCTTCGCCTGCAGCGAGTGAAGAACGTTTGCGATGTGTGTGATGAAAAACGGAGCTCGGCGGTGGAGCTCAGAGCGTGGGAGCTCAGGGATGTTGACTGAACGTCCGACTGTTTATTTTGTCCAATAGGCTCTGCATGGAGACACACACACGTCAATATCGCTACACGTGTTAGCAGCAGTATCATTCAGCTGTCAGTAACACTCAACAGCTATTCATTTGTAACAGCTTGCTATTTTGCCTTTTCGCCCGGGTCCCCTCTTGTTTCCCAGCATCCTTTTCTTCCTCATTCGGCCTCTCTCTCTGTCTCCCTGATGGTTCTGTCCATCTCTACACCCCCAGGCTTAAACAGCTCTCTTGCAAATAAAAAAGCATAGCTGCAGTGTGCGGATGTATGTGTGTGTTCAGTTCTGTAGCAGGGCTGTTTATTCCTGTAATTTCTCTTCTTTTTGTTTCTCTTGATTGTGCAAGTAGCAGTGGATAATAGATTAAGCTCAAAGTAGAGACTAGAGCTGTAGACTTTAGACCTAATGACTTAACTACTCTGGGACTTGACTCCCTACAGACTTCAGAGTTGAAAGCAGAAACATTCATGTCTCATGTAAGTTTTGACCTTGTAAAATCATTGCCACACATGCACTTACACCCACACCAAATATTAATTTCTTACATCTTTGCATTGAACGGATGAGGGGTCAGCTATGGAAAAACACTGTTGCTGTACCCCAGCGCTGAATACCGACCACTCAATGACACAGCGCTTGAGTACTCTCCTCTCAGAGTCCTAAAAGTACTTCATCTCGACCTGCACTTTCTTTACCTGTCCCTCAGGTCGCAGACTCATGACTTGCTTTGACAGACTTAAAAAGAAGAAATAGAGAGAGGGTCAAGAGTGAACCGTCACGCTCAAGTTTTTAGGCCAGTATGGGTGTCAGATCCGTAAAGTAGTCAGGAAAATAACGGTTGTGAAAATAGCTTGAGAGGAAAACCATTCAGCTTTTCCACGTCAGGGCCAGATGTGGCCACTTCAGGCCAGCACACATGACCTTCTGGAGCCGACTGTGGGTGAGAGCCCCAGGACCACATTAAATATAAAGTGAGATGTAGCCTTATTGTAAATTTTGTTTACCAGTTTCAGGGATTGTGTCGTCTGTCTGTAAAATTTCAAACACGCATTTATTAACTTAATTTTAAATGATTTATGAGCGATGAATTTTTTCATTCTTTTCACTTAATTTGAACACTTTCCCTGTAGCCCTTTATGAAGCGTCTTTCAATATGAGCGATTTAAATTAAACATTAATGGTCCTTCTGACTTTTAATAATGATTGAGATATCACCGCGATAATGCTTTACAGATACATGTAATAATTAATAGTATAGCCACACTAAAAATAGCCACAGCCGA
>JBBMOE010000023.1:2645469-2705106 GCA_037975065.1 Chaetodon trifasciatus
GTGGTGGCCTATGTGACACTTGAGGATGAGCAGTCATGTGACAGAGAGGACAGAGAAGGTTGTAAACTCTCTCAGTGTGAGATAGTGTTTTCCTGTGAGGCAGAGCCATGGATTATCCTTGGAAATAGGAGCTCTTCCTCTCCGTCTCCCTCGCTCTGTCCATCATTGACTTGCCAACTGTCAGATGTTGCTGTCATCCTCAGCCGTCCCTTCATCTGTCTCTCTAATGGGAATCCCCCTCTGTTTCCTCTCCACACAGCCCTTATTTCAACAATCCCTTACTTTTTTTTCCCTCTTCTGCGTCCCATTTCTCAGCCTATCACTCCTCCTCTCTCTGACACACATAGAGCTTTGAGGTGCCCTATTAATTGTGTTATATAAATCCAATTTTATCATTATTTAACAAGTTTAACTTTACCACAGTAACCAGGAGAAAAGACGCTGAGCCCAAACTTAATTTCCACTCCTGGGTTTTTCCTCTCCGGATGCTGCGTAGCTGGCCCTGTTTGGGCTTTTTAATGTGGTAGGCTGTCAGTCTGTACCGCCGCTGCCGAACGATTTCCAGAAATGTCTCACCTTTGTCATTCTAACCACCATCTGTCTCCACCCACCCCCCCCTCTTTTTGATAGTGATGTGAAAAGCCCGCCAAGACTCAGCTGATTCAGAGAGGTCCTCCATCTGCAAAGGTAAGAAGTTTTCCTCCTCCCTCCCTCCCTCTTTGCCTCTGTCTGCTTTCCATTCCGCTCTGTCTCTGCTGCTGAACGCCAACCTTCGCTGCTACATGAGAAGAAGCCAGCAGAATACAAAACATTGCTTTAACAGTCCAGACATAAAATCGCATGAAGTTAATATTAACAGCAAACTTTACACCTGCAGAATGCTCACAAGGCCTGCATGCAGCCATACAAATGCGCGCACACACACACACACACACACACACACATGCACGTGCATGTACTAGAGGGAACAGGATATTCATCATGTGATTTACCCTTTATTTCCTTTGGGAAAATGTCCACGTCTGTGTGTGTGAGTGAGAGAGCAAAGGGACAAAAAAACCTATTTTCTTTTCCCTTTATGAGAAATTGTGAGCTGTCTAAGCCACCCAAGGACGGCAGGATTTGTAACAGAAAAACGCAGCTTAAACTGTGTTCATCATGTTTACCTCATCAAACATTACGGCGCGGTGTTTATTCTGTAGCGTCTCGTGTGTCAGAGTGTGTTTCTGCCCAGTCTTCTCTCAAATAAGCATGGAGTTGGTGTCGCGGTATGAAAAGCAGTTCATCACATGATGTTGTGGCTTTCCTCCAGTCTGTAAGGGTGGAGCACCCAGAGTGTTAGCAGCCGGTTAGCAGCTGTTTGTCAGTGCTGAGGTTCCCTGAAATCATTCTTTCAAATTAATATTGTTAAGTTGCCAGTTGCACACCGGGAAGCTGCCCATTACAATCACAGTCTGATCTGTTGGATGTTGTGGAGGTCTCTTGGAAGCACTCAAAAACACATCTAATAACACACAAACACGCTGATGGTTGTAAATTAAAGAGATTATTATTGTAGCTACAATAAGGAGACAGCCAATCACAGGCACACAAAATTCACAAAATACATTTGCTAGCTTTCCAAAGTTACCTGACATTTGACCAATTGGCAAGCAGCCATAAGGTATGAATGCACTGACCATAACTCCATTAGCTTATTAATAACTCCACCTGAAAACCTGGCCAGTTGCCACAAAGTCATGCTCTGAACATGCAGTGATCACACTGTCTCATATTCCTTAACACGTGAACATTTACACAGGGGACATACAGGCCGCTGTCCCGTGTTGATCCTCCGCAGAACATCTGTTTTTCATCTGGCCTTCTGTTTTCCAAGTCACTGTGACACAGAAGATAGGAGAATATACGGGATGCGTAAAATGATAAGTAACGATTCTGCTTGCACGTGGCTGCTGGACTGCATCACACAGTAGTTACTGCAGGTTAAGAGGGCCTTGCTCCAAGGCATCTCAGCAGTGGTAACGCTGCTCTTTCACGTTCCTCTCCCAGATTTATCCTGCCAGTCAAGGCACAGGGCTGTAGCTGTCCCTGAAGACACTGAGGCTACATCCTCTGCATTATTTTTTGGGAATGTGGCAATTTGAATGGATCCACAAACAGCCTTCATGTCAGAAAATAACATTTAAAAGGAATATTTTTGATAGTCATTTGCTTAAATTGAATATGAGAAACTCGAATTATTATATCAGGGGTGGGTGTGTTGGGGGACTTGGACTCATGACCTCAGTAATTCTATAATTTTGGCAACAGCTCTAAGTAACCTAAGCAGGCTACTGCTGCTGCTGTGGTGGGTGTTGTTTCAGCTCTCTTTTTTTTTATTTTTACAAGCCAGTTTGGGGTAGAGTAAAAGGTTTAACCCCATGAAATTAAATAATTCAAGTTACTGAAATGATCAAGACTTTAGAGCTGAAACCTGTCAGGGCCTGCCTTCAATCTGTCACAGCTGTGCATGGAGCAACAAAATTAACAGCAGGAGATTTGACAGATCTTGTTACGATAATATGTATCCGGTCTGCCGCGATCTCTTCAGCTGCACCTTGGACTCTAGATTGCAGTCATGTTTGCACGGCGGGAAGCCGCCAGTCAAACCTGGAGTTGTCACACGGATCACACTCAGCTGGGAAATCACTCCGTCCATCACTGAGGGCAGGGACGAGACAAAGATTGAGAGAACATCATCATTATCATCACTTTCATTGCTTATATTGTTGCTGTGACCTTCATCATTCATCAGTTTAATCATAATCATCATTATTTCAAGCTCCATAACTGTGCATGCCGTTGCTGCTCCGCCGTCGCTCCGTTGTTCCCGTCTTCTCTCTGCCAGAAAGCGTCGCATGCGGCCCCATGCCCTCGTCTGTTAGCATTTACACACCAAATGATGTTTGACCAGGATTCACGGCTTTTCTATTTCCATCCCTAATTCATGTGAGTGACCTGTTTGTGCGTGCGTGCGTGTGTGTGTGTGTGTGTGGGTGTGTGTGTGTGTTAGGCAATGTGTACGTGTACGAGTGTGCGTAATGAGGTGATTTTTATTCGTCCTCCCTGTCCTCCTGTCCTGTCAAGACCACAGATTCAATTTGTGTGGTGAGATAGAAAGAGATAGAGACTCTGTGTGTGTGTGCGTGTGTGTGTGTGCGTGAGTGTGTGTGTGTGTGTGTGTGTGTGTGAGAAAGAGAGAGAGAGAGAGAGAGAGAAATTCCTGCCAAAGGATTCTCATCTTTGAGCCCAGAATCAGAGATGGATACAGAGATGAATGCTATTTTTGCCTGGCTGTGTTTACCTGTGCGTATATGTGAGCGGGAAAGGAGATGGAGAGCTCAAATTTAACACAAGCTTGTGTGTCTGCGTGTGTGTGTGTGAGGACGAGAAGAAACGAGACAGAAGGAGGAAAAGGGGGCAGGAGAGAGGAAGAGGGGGCGGTTGGTGTGAACAAAGGAGTGTTTGGAGAGACGAGTGATCTTGGGGGAAAGTGGAATTTAAGATTACACGAGGGCAGATTTATCTGACAGGAGAGACAAGTGCTGCTCTGTGCGGCTTGTGGAGCCCAGCGGGCGGATGAATAAACCATACATGGGAACAAAAACAACGCATATGCCACTTTTCGACACAGAAATTGTCATTTATTAAAAAAAAAAGTCATGTTTCCGTCATTTTTGGGGGTATTACATAGACATACATTCTCACCTTAACCCTAACCCAAGTCCTCACCCTAAAACTCAATGATTTATGTTATGAGGACTTGCCTTTTGTCCCCATAAGGAAGGCGAGTTCCCACAAAACAGAATTATTTTTTGATTTATGTCAGGAAACAGATTTATGTCACCACAGTGTGACTAAGCACTTAAAGCACTTGGAGAGCTTGTCTTGTTTAATACAGAAAACAGTGACTTGAAGCACACAATGTTATTTTATTAACATTTAACCAAAACCGTCTTTTGAAATCCCTTTGTCACCTTAACTGAACTACACGCAGGACTCAGGACGTGAACCCTGGACCATGGTGTCTTGTGTTAGAAGACAGAGCGTCATATAGAAATGCAGCGCTTCATTCAAGTGAAAAAACTTTGTCTGTGACCACAATTCAAACAGCAGTTCCTGTAAATGTAACTGGGAAATCAAATTAGTAATAGAAGTAATTTCTAAGAGACACAGTTGAGCAAGGAAAGAGGTTAAGATACAGTCTCGAACTCTGCTTATTGCACAGTATTAATAAAAGAAACCTTAATTACACCCCTTAACAACTTACACTCCTCTTTTCAATACTTAAAGCTGCAGTAGGTAAGACGAAGAGAGCAGACTTAGCCTGAAAATTCCGCTGCACTCATGCCCCACCTCCAAGCGCCTCCTCCCTGCGGCGTCCGCGCAGCTGCCGTGACAACCAGTAACGTTAGCCATAGCATCGGAAACAAGCTAACTCTGCCCAGCTGCTACATCACAGTCGCTAACATACCGTACGCGCTGCAGAGTGTTACTGTAACAATCACCATATTAGCTTTATGGTTATTTGTTGTCTTAGCCGTATATGCTATTGTTGGTAGTGGCGGTATGGGCAGTTTCCTTTGTGATTGGCTGTTGCTCCGCTAGCTTTCACTAGCCTCCTGACAGGGAGGGGGCGGTTCAAAGCGTGTGTGAGTAGTGATTGACAGATGTCAGACCCTCCCTCAGACTCTCCTCTGGCTCTGATTGGTTGTTTTGTGTCGGGCACGGTGGATTCTTCAAATCGCAGTAGGAGCAGTAGGCGGGACCAATGGAGCCACTTTTTTTCCACAGATCACATGTTTCATGTACTTCTGTCTGGACATAGGGACAGTTTTAGCACATAAGACAAAAAAATTACTTTTATACAAGTTACCTACTGCAGCTTTAACCCTGCAGAAATGTGTGTTATGTAGAGGAAGTTGAGGCTTGACCTACACTTGACTGTTTAAAGACTTCACTAATTTGAGACATGAAAGCAAAAAAACAAAAAGCAAGAATCACAGCTTGGCGTGTTTGTTTGGCTAATCAAGGTATTGCCACCAGTGGTCAAAACCTCCACAGTGTCCCTTCAGTCTGTCAGTAGGCTGAGTCATGTGGTCTCAGTAGAGTTTTAACACAGTCTGCATGGTTTTTATTCCAGCAGGAGTAAAGAGCTTCCACACTGTCAGTCCAGACGTGCAGTAAAACACACGAGACCGTAAATTTTACCCGCTCCTCAGTGATCAATCACGAGGCTGTTATGACTCGCAGTATGTAATGGTGTGTAATGACACAGCGGCTGCTGCGGGGCTGTTAGTGCATGCTGACTATGCAAGGCTGAGGACAGAGCAGGTTATATTTTGTGCTGTGTGATGATGATTTAAGTTTACGCTCAGAGCACGTTTAATAGAGGCGTGTCAAAGTTCATTTATGGTGGAGGCTTTGAGCTGTGCACACATTTTTTTTTTTTAGCGCGTATAAATTTGAGAAGCACATCCAGGAAATAAAGTTCAAAATGCGATTTATCTTAAAAAATCTGGGAGGGTCTCAAACTGAAACATATTTTCTTTGAAAATCATTAGAAATCTTTTAAAAAAGCAAATCTGGGGAAAATCTTGCATCGCATGTTTTTAGGTTCGTGCATACACATCTTTCTTTGCCTCAAATCCTCTGTTTCATGCGTCTGATCCCTGGACTTTCTCATAGCCTTTCCCTTAATCTGACAGATGATACAGGCACTAAGATAAAGATAAAACATAACTCACATGGATTTTTATAAAGCAGGAAGAAGTGCGCCCAACCTGCTATGGTATCATTAAAGTGGTCCGACATCTCTCAGGTTGGATGTATAGGCTCCAATAAACATCCAGATTAAACAAGTCGGAGCGGCTGGCAGAGCAGATCCATCTTGCTTTATTGATAAAGTGCAGCAGCAGACACATTTCAGCACTCAGCCATCATCATCACCACACTCTAATTATCCATGTATCTACCTGACTGAACAGGTGCTACGTGTGCCATTTGTAAACATCGATGCATTTTTGTCAAATTAATTGCTGTATCTTGGCATAATTACCAAGAGACCACAGTAAAGAAAGTCCATATTCTTGATTTTTTTCCCCGTTTGTGTGATTTTTGTTGATTTCTGTCGTCCTGCCTCTCTCTGCCTACATTCATTCTCTTTGGACTTTCTGCAGGAGGTAAAGATTTGTTTTCCTTCAGCCTTTTCATTCCCTCCACATTCAATGAATCTTCATGTTATCATGTCATTAATCATCCAAAAATTCGACTGCTGCAGTGAGTTAACGTCAACCTGTTTCCAATGCAAATGGACTGTTTTAGAGACTGTATAGATTCTAATGTTAGAACATTTGACCTTTATTCACGCCGTCTTGTGTCTTCTTTCAAGCTAATCACACTTATTTTTTGAAAAGTGTTGATAAAAATTGATCAAACTCGCGGCGCTAGCAGAAAACTTGACATTTGTGACTCTGGCTCAGAGAAAAATGAGCTCATAAAGATGGTAGCTTATCTTGGGATGCGCCCGACAAACAAACACTCTTGAAGAAAAAGGGTTGAAATCTTCCAACAAAAGAGCAAACGTCGTGCACTCACGTGTAGAGGAGCAGAAGTCATGTGGAGTTTTGCATGAATCCATAAAAAGGTCAAGATTCAAGTACGGTCTCCTTATGTGAACCCTGATGAAGACCTGCCAAGGCCCAAAACCTTCTGTTATCTAATTGTTTCATCAGCAGGCTCTTATCAGAACATTACTCCTGCTCCATATGTGAAGTTTGATCTTTCATAACAGACAAAAATACACTACACTAGTTCTGCAAAGTGTAACATCAGCCCCCTCAGTTTTGCGCTTGAGAGCTTTACGAGATATCTCCTCCAGTCTGATCCAGAGGGATACAGAGGAAAAGTGTTAGTCGTGATAGTCTCTTTAGTTTACACTCACTGTAATAACATCTTGAGATGGAGGCGGTAATGATGTGTTTATTTTAAAATGCTAAGCTTAGCGAAAGCTAGAGCACACGCGTGTGAGGAAAAAATGTCCCGAGAAGATCCTGTTAGCATCCTTGAGGTTGCTTTGTCTCCGCAGCGTGGCGGTGACAGTTGTAGAAAGAGAGACAGACAGAGCAAAAGACAGACGGAGAGAAGTCGGCCGAGAGGCGACTGACAGTTGAAAGAAGATCAAAATCAGCCACGTAACTTCTCCTCGCTTTAACGCAGGCCCACGCATCCACGCCGCACGTGCACAGACGCCTCCAAGATGCGACAGACGATCGTTTAGCGCTGCACGAGAATAACAAAACCGAAAGCAAACAGAACGAATCATAAAGTATGAGGAGGTGCATTTCATATGCAGAGGAACTACCAGAAACAAGAGAGGGACAGAGCAGAACAGATGGAGGTTTGTGTGTGTGCGTGTGTGTGTATATGGGGGCTTGTGTAACTTGAGACAAAAGTGTTTCGTATCTACTGAGCTCTGCAAACATGGAAAAACCAATGAACAAATAATATAAACTGTGATAGTGATAAACGGATAAACAGAGCTGCAGCTGGAAAGTTTCTGACTGAAGGGCTTACCTTTTATACACCCTCACCCAAACACACACACACACACACACACACACACACACACATACGTACTTCAAAAACACATGCACTTAAAAAAGTTATGGTTTATTTTGAATTAAAATCAGATTTCAAAGTGCGTACAAGCTTTGGGGCAACAAAGATTAGCCTCAAATAGCCGATTATCTGCTTGAAATTAGCATCTTTGCCTGTGTGCGCTTGCTAAAGTCTGTTTGTGCGACTTGTCCTAAAGCGCCTCATTTGAATTCTTCAAATGTGAAATTTGCAAGGTGGGACTCACGCTCACAGACAGATGTCTCTTGGGATTATGCAAAATGGTCGGAACCTTGCTGTAAATCTGCAGCCTAGTCAGATCTTCTCCACACAGCACCTAAAACCACATTAAATCTTCCGCAGTACATTATTTTGGTGATGAAAAATGACTAATAGAATAATCCCTCGTCGTTGCTTTAGAACCGCACTCTAAGCTCGTCACAAGTCCAAAACAATGGCCGTCTGAGGCAGAGGAAAACCAAAAATAAGCTGTGCAGACGTTGTGTTTGTGGTGGGGAAGGAAGGTGAAGTGCGGTGGAAGAAAGAGCTCATTTTCAGCATTAAACAGTGTTTGAGGGATGAGTCCTGTGGAAGCAGCCATGAATGTGAGGTGTGTCATTCGGAATAGATTTGTAAAAGTGCTCAACAAGGGTTCACCACAGGAATGTTCACCCAGGATTATTCGGAGCTTTGTAGAAAGAATCAATATGTTTTTATTAAGAGTGGATCAGATAACTGTGTTTATGTAAAGTGAAAGGTGTTGCTCACAGTGGCAAACTGATGGAGAGCCTCCACCTGACCTGCAGCTCCCCTCAGCTTCTTTCAGCTCTTGTTTTGTTGTATCACTGCTCCCATACAGCATAAAAACTCTAGTCAAAGTCAAAGTTAGCTTTTCATTTAGCAGCAAATGAGCCAGATATTTATCTCAGTAGTTGGTGGAGACCAAAAATAGAGCTAAAAGTAGAGTATATATATATATTTTATCTATTTTAGATAGGAGTACAAAACTTTGTGAACACTATCATCGCCTTCTACTTCAACTTGTCAGCTAACAATTGTGTATTTATGCATCCAGTGGCAACATTAGCAGTTATGTTTGGGCCACTCTGTGAATATGATATCCAGGCCCTGTGCGGACTTGAAATGCGAGGCCCTGCTCTTTGACATGGATGCACAATTGCACATGAATAACAGTCACACAGACACAGCTATTCTAGTTCTACTGCACGCATAATCCCGCTACAATACGTTTTATCAAGTAGAATATAATACAGCATAATCATACACATAGTCTCAGCTATGACTTTTTGCTATTTATTTGAAAGGGGGGAAAATCAACTGTGCAACGAGTGGCTTTACATCAAGTCAGCTCAGTCACTTTATTTTTGGTGTCTTGACATTTTAAAGAAGTACGTTAGGACACTTTTCATTCATAATATACGTTCATTTTCTTTACAACTATACACAACATATTTACTGCACTGTAACTCTAACAAATGAGATGGACTCATCATGCATAAATTGCGCAGAAACTGATCATGTCAGAGTCACTTTCCTTGCTTTTTTGGCCACAAACTCAGCAGTAAGATCTTTATAATCTAGTTTGGATGCAATGTCCTTTTCAGCTGATAGCAGGGCAAACCCACACAGTCTGTCCTGTGACATGGAGGTGCGCAAGTAGTGTTTAATTAGTTTCAACTTTGAAAAGTTTTGCTCGTCCCCACCCTTACTGGAAAAGTCAATAAGATCCTGAGCGCAATCTCACAGTTAGGGAAAGTTCTTACAATGAAGACAAAATCATATATAACTCAGTTTCCTCTAGGATTTTTTACAGCAGCGGGGGCCGGCACCCGTTTATTTATGCATCAGTAAAAGGCTAATGATACTGACTAGTAGTGATGGGAATTCCGGCTCTTTTATGAGAGCCGGTTCTCACGGATCAGCTCTCGTAAAGTGGCTCCTCAGATTTTTTTGTTGCTTAAATTAATTTATTACCAAAATAATGTAGCAAATTATGTGTAAAATTACTGACTAGCGTCATCTTCATCAGCTGTCTTTCTCTTCTTAGAGACCTATTTGAACAAGCTCATCTGAAAATGCAGTCAGCAGTTACATCATGGCTTATAGATATTAGCTTAATGCTATCAATTAGTTTACTCACGTTAGCGACACTGAGTTGGCACCGGGCCCGATTAATTTAAGCTACTGATATGTTATGTAACGTTAGCTGGACATCAATATTTTGCAAATGACTATTTCACTTGTAAAATCTATTATGAGTTATCTTAAGCTAATAAGTCTACCTTTTCTCCGGTAAGTCGCTGTCCTATTTTCCAAGACGACACTCCTCTGACTCTCGGACCTGGAGCCTGGGTGCTTGATGTGATGTCACTTTCAAGGCCGCGAGTAATTAATGTCGGACTCTGCTGTGAAGGTGGAGACATGCAGCGGTGGTGCGACAATAAAAAAAAAAAAAAGAAAAAGAAAATTGAAGGAGCTAGGATTTAGGAATGGTGGCCCGCCACTCCTGAATAATTGTAGAGGAAACACTGTAACTAATGTATTTAGTATAAAAAGAAACATAAATAATAAAAAAAAACCCCAGCAGGATTGCAGGTGTGAGGCCCCCTAGTGGCGGTTGCACAGTTCGCACAGTCCATGCGACGGCTCTGCTGATATCCACTTTTTGCTCTGCTCTTTGGTCTCTTCCAAATCCTGAGGTTATATGTGGCTCTTTAGCTGCTAAATGCTTCACTGATGTTGACCAGCGAGTCTATAACTGTCTGTCTGTTGTTTGGTGCTGAGCAGGTTGTGTACACTGTTTTTTTTTTTTTGGAGCTTTTTGTTAGTGTCTGTTGTTTTACTCTTCATGCAGCAGAAGGGCTTGTGTCAGGGTTATATAAATAGTATGCTAATTAAAAAAAAAGCTGTGTAAGCATCACTTTAATGTTGTAGTGGGTCTCGGTGAGGCTAATTTAACTATTTGGGCTCGGTAGTTTATATGTAAAATCTTCCTCTGCAGAGTAACAGCTGTTAAATACAGTTGTAATGTAGCAGAACATGAAAATACAAATTTGTACTTGAGTGAATATACCTTGTCACATTCCACCACTGTGCCTGGATTAGAGCATTGTGTGTTAATAATAGCTACACGTTCAAACATACTAATGTAAAGGTCACCTGCTGCCATAGGAACAGGTCAGCTGCTACATGATATGTGTGTGTGTGTGTGTGTGTGTGTGTGTGTGTGTGTGTGTGTGTGTGTGTGTGTGTGTGTGTGCGTGCGTGCGTGCGTGCACATGCGTGCATGCGTGTGTGGTTGTTAGATGTGATCTGGGAGAATTGGTAAAGACAGATTTATAATACTCAGTGGGAGTCTTTGCAGGCGTATCGCATGTTTTCAGAAAAATGTGACACCTCAAAGATAAGAGCATCAGATCATCAAACGTAGTGGATTTTCCTGGTGTTCCAGAAGTGTTAATGTCACAATTTTCAAGCATGTCAGAGCTGAAGAAATATCAACAAAATGCTTTCAGAAACAAACTGTCGGACATCTATGGGACTAATATATCAAACACAGCTGGTTTATCTATGAAGGAAATACACTTTTTTAGTTGAAATGTAGGAAAAAAACATCTATAAAAAACACCGGAAATCATTAAGAACTACAAATTATTAAGAAGTACAACCCCGATTCCAAAAGAGCCAGGACACTGTGAAAAATAAAATTTGATAACTCTCTAATTTTGACATGTACTCAACTGAAAACAGTACAAAGACATTATATTTAATGTTTGACCATTTTGGTAAATATCTGCTTTTTCTGAATCTGATGCAGCGACACGTTTTCAAATAAGTTGGGACAGGAGCAACTAAAGGCTGAGAAAGATGTGGAATGCTCCAAAAACACCTGTTTGGATCATTCCACAGGTAAACAGGCTCATTGTTAACAGGTGATAGTATCATGATTGGGTATGAAAGGGGCATCATGGAAAGGCTCAGTTGTTCACAAGCGAGGATGGAGAGAGGTTCACCACTTTGTGAACACATGATTGGATAAAGGATGTTACTACATGAGCTCAGGAACACTTTGTCAAACTGTTGTCGGTAACAGTTTGCAGATTATTTACATTTCACACAGCGTCCCAACTCTTTTGGAAACTGGTTGTACCCTGCTGGAGAAGATGACTCAAGCAAGATATTCAGACAGTCCTGTCTTCTTCTTCTATTTTTTGGTTCTACTTTGATCAGATTTGACAGTTGTTTGAATTCATCTCAGTCTCTTTTGTGGTTTCAACTCTCAAATCTTCACATTTTATGGATGCACTTAATCGTCAGCAGACGTATGAAAAGAGGAGCGGGCGTTTCAGTGCGTCTGAGTGATGTTGAATGGACTCTTTAATGCGTGCATGTTCGCCAAGTGCTCGATTGCTGAAACATAATACAGAGAATATGAGGAGGTTGGCATAACAAAGCAGGACGCGGTGGTGGAATATGACGGTGGTCAAACAGATTATTAGCAGCTTGTTGTGTCTGAGTGGAACTGTAACCGTGGAAATGAAGCTTTGATGCAGCACCTCCAGCTCGCTCAGAGATGCCAATCAAACTGTGTTTTGCTGTTTGTGTAAGTGATTCTTCACAGTCTTACACAAAGAGTGGAGGTGAGAAATGATGTCTTAGCTGCCTTGAAAGTAGAACCGTCTTATTGTATTATTTTGGCAAATTCTCTGAAGTGCTGTTTCTCAAGAAACATCACTTAACTGTCAAATTTCAGTTCTCTGGTTTTATTATTGTCTTACCTCACCTCACCTGTACTGTCACTGAGCAATCTACATGGACAAAAGTATGTGGACGCCAGAGTGTCAAACCCCATGTTCATTCACCTAAAGCCTGGCTCAGAGACTACAATGGTGTTGTATGAGGTTGAGGTCAGGTCAAGTTCCTCCACACCAGACTGGGAAAACCATTGAGGATTGTACTCATACTAAGAGTTCAGGGATAAAAGGCTGTTATTTAAAATGATCCATATCAATGTTTTGGTTACAACAGCTGGGTTACAGTAAAGGAAAGATTATCTTTGTGGATAAAAGAAACCAAACTTTGGTCTCTAGTGTGAAAGTCTTGTGCTTTGTAGGCCCAACCATCCACCTCCTCCCTAAAACTGCCGTCAGACCATCAGAAGCACTCATCCTCTTCATATGAAAGAGACTACAGTGTTAGTACGGCGGGGGTCTTTTCATTTTTTAGCTATATTTTTGAGTTTAATTTAAATGTGATAAAAGTGTGACATCAAAGAATATGTCAAGGAAAACATGAGACCAAAATGAATAAATAAGAGAAAGGAAAGAAAAAAGGGGAGAGCATGTTGATGAGAGAAAACATTTCTGATGTGCAAAACAAACTCTGGAGGTATTAACTGGGTGTGTGTCTCTGTTTGCATGGAGGCATGCTGTGGTAAGTGTGTTGATACGCATGGAGGAGTGAGGAGGGCCGTGTATGACAATGATGTAAGAGCTGAGCTGTGCTACATAACAAAGAGAGAAGAGCAAAGAAGAAAAGAAGAAGCAGTGCCAGGAAAACAAAACAAAAATCACTGTTACCATAATCACCATCACCACTGTCCTAGCGTTCTGTTGTCACCTGAAAATAATGATAACACTAATAATACCAAGCAGCAGTATTATTGTGTTATTTTTTTAATAAAAGCTAGAGCTCAACAGGGCCGCCCCCGGACCATTAGTAGGAGGCTTGGCCGGTGCAACAGGGGCTCCAGCAAAAGACTAACCGAAGAACACAGTCAAACGTCCACAAAAAATTTAGTTAAATCTGCACTTAATTATTTATTTATTTGGCAAAATCAAGCTGGAAACATAACTCTGACAATGGTTGTTTGTGAAGCCAGCCTGAGTTGCTCAACGTCAGTAGTATTCATGTGCTAATTAGAGTTATTCGCACCTTCGCGAAGGTGCGGATAACCACGCCTCCCGCCGACAGATGGTCCGTTCCCGATGATATTCCAAGCGGGCAAAATTCCCTGTAAACTGGCCGTTAATGGTGGATAATCAAAGAACGTGGCGGGGGTTTACTGGTTGTTAATGTGCTTTTTCATGCAGTGTGATATATTATCAGTTCTGTGCTTGTGTTGGTGAGCACATTCAGCAAATATGTACAGAGTGACAGTAGTCGTGTCCACAACCTGATGAATGTAAGTCCAGTATTTACTCTTCTTTTATCTCTGGTTTGGCCTCCACCAACTCCTGTGAAATAATGTCTCCTAAGATGCTAAATATTCCACTCTAGTTGATAGCAATGTTGTTATAGCATCAGTTGTATCAGAAGTGGACAGTATTTTAAAGGAAGGGCAAACAGCACTGAAGGCTTTTCTCCATGAAAAGATGTTTTCTTCTCCCGACTGAGAGTTTATCTCTCCTCTTAAGTCATTATGGTTCATTGATTTGATTGGTCAGCGCGTCAGGTGCGTTCACATAGATGCAGTCATTTTTCGATCCATTGTTAATATAAAGAATATTGAGAATAGCGGCATTAAAGCTTTGCAGCAACAGTGCAAGACGCACACATTCCCAACAGATTACCTTCTACATTGTTTACTGTACCTTGTTATTGACAATACAAAAGAGAAAATATTTGCTTTTGTGATCATTTTACAGTCGCATAATATTGCCTTATAGTACAAAAGCAGCAGTTGTGGCATTTCGATTTGATGTATCACTCAAACCAGACTTCATGGATTGTATTTTATCGTCTCACCAGACCTGTAGCATCATGCCTGCACCAACCTTGCATCCATCTAAACACACCTTTTTCTTTAACAGTCTGAACACAGAGTTTTTGCTGCAGTATGACAACATCACACAACTTCCTCCCTCACTCCTGAGAGGAGGACCGCCCAATGTTCCAACAGCACAACGGTCCGAAAAATGTCTGTAACACCCACTTAATCTCCCTCTGATTGGTTAGTGTTTGTAGCTTGCTTAGGGTTAGATGGCTAGTGTTAGAAATAATGCATATTGGAACAACAACATGGCACCACTGAGAGAGAGGTCTGTCCACATGGCTGCAGGAAAACATCAACATATGTCGCTTTGAGGAATCAGTAAAAGCTGCTTTCATTTAAAGACTCTGTCATTCATTGAAAGGCTTGAAACTCGTAATATAATACACAAAAAGTGCTTATGCACTTTAAACACAGAAAGACATCTCCCATCCGATGTGACGGAGCTGACAGGAGTCTTTTGTTTTCTCCGTCTCATTCACAATCTCTCCTTCCCCTCCATCGCAAAACCTGTCGCTCCGCGTTTCTCTTTGACTCTCCTTCCTCTTCTCGAGCCGCGTGTGTTTGTGTGAGAGAGTTTTTATGTGTTTACAGGATGTAAAAACACATTTATCACTTTGTGCTAGCTGCGGCGTGCTGCCTCCTTCCTACTTTCCAAATGTGTGAATGTGTGTGTGTGTGTGTGTAGCCGTTTTGTGGAGCAGTGCGTGAGCTTGCTTGTGCGAAGGCTTTTTGAGTACAGGGAATCATGTTTTATGTATGTAATGCATGGAAGCACCGCGGCTATAATGCATGTCCTAGCAAATCATCAAGCTATGCATTAAAACTGTGTGTGTGTGTGTGTTTTAAGTGTGTGTGCTGGCAGGGCCAATTCAGTGAAGCAGTGTCAACAGATTTTATGAGGTTTAGACAAAAAGTTCATAGAGTCTCATCAGATTTGTTAGACACACACACACACACACACACACACACACACACACACACACACACACACAACCTCTCCATGTAGGGTCATTCCAATCACCACTTGAGTCGCAGTTGCTTTGAAATGACCTTGGCGAGCTTTCTGTTGGCTTGTATGGAGTCGGATGAAGCTCCGGCGTGATGAGGTGTTGACCTCAGCTCTCGCCTGGTCGGTGGCTGCTTTGTCTCTCATGTCACAGAGCAGCTTTCCCACACACACTCACAATACAAGTTAGGAGGCGGACACACTGCTTTCTCTCTCGTCTCCATGCACTGAAAATAATGAGGCCGCTGGTTCCCATGATGCCTGACTGGCTGGGTCCCTTTCCACTCACGGCCAATCAAGTGGCCTACGCCTGCTTGTTTCAGCCTAAGCAGGCATGCAGGCGTTGATGTAAACACACACGTGCAAACACACACACACACACACAGATGGAGAGAGAGAGAGAGTGACTTCACCTAATGCTGATTTAGCAGCACATACCATCTGTCGAGAATGATTAACCTTTCCATCAATCACAGGTTTCTCCATTATCCAGACACACATTAACAAAGCGGGCACACGCCGAGTCTCACATGAGCCGAGTGAGAGCACCAGCACATTGATATAAACATGAAAGAAGACAGTTATTATCCTCATTGTTTGTTTTTGTTAATGATTAGTGCCCGCCACTGACCAAAGGCCCTGACAATCCATTTCCCTAATACGACCTCACTACAAGCAATGGACAGTCAAAGTTAGAGCAACACAGGACAGGACAGATTTCCATATTTGTGAATTTAGAGCAACAGAAGGTTAAAGTGCTGTACACAGTGAGACAGTGAGTCCAGCAACATTAGCGCTTCGTATTATGGGCAGCAGCAGAATTCAGCTCTGCCAGCGGTACAGCGGTCTACAACAACACATCATCAGTACGGTAAAACTAACCTGTCTCACCATGGTCTAATCCCAGCTCATGTTCCCTGTTAGTGGGAAACCACCCCAGAGAAGGTGAACAGCTTGTCAGAGTCTGCAGCAGCTTACAGCAAAGCCACAGCCAAGAAGTGCATCTTAGAGAAAACAAAATAGTCAAAATAAAGCAATTTTAGTGTCTTAAACAACACTGACTTGCCCACTCTGGATGCTCATTCTTCATCCTGGAAACAACAGTTTGACAAAACATCCCCACTTCAGCATCCACTCACCAACTTTCTCCAGATTTTTCAAACATTTCACATTACTCCCCATTCACCATATAGCGCCCTATATTACATATCATGCCAACTCCTCTCCACTTATCCACTTCATCGTGCCTGAAAAAAGTCCCATGAAGGAACTACAAAGTTGTGTCCAGGATTCAGAAACCTCAATCCCACAAGCCACATTTTGTAAATGCAAAAGTGAACAGCTCAATGATATTGATTTGTTAGTGTTTGACATTTTAATCCACTGCTCCCTACAGAGTAAACTGCTGTGTGTGTATTGCAGAGGCAGATGTGACTGAGTGAATGACGAAGGACGCAGTCATCATCAGCACATGGAATCTGCTCAGTAGCTTAAAGTGAAAGTTACTCTTGACCCTGAAAGTAAGAGTTTGACGAAACAATCCCAACTCAGGGCCCATTTTCTAGACTTTTCCCAGAGCTTTCAACCACACGCCACTGTCACATAACTGCTGCTGAGCTCCGCTGTGAGCTGCCGCACCTCCACGACAACCGAGAAAACACCACCTGCTGATGAAGACTGACTGAGAGCCCCAGAAAAAGGTCGGACCTCGAGTTGGGGTTATCTTGTCAAAGACGTGTGTTCAGCGCTGATAAAGAGGTGTTTGATTCAGGGCACTCTGCTCTCTGTAGTTGCAGCAAACCGCAAAAAGTTTAAGTATCGTGAACTCAGGCGGCGAATCTTGTAGTCGTGTGTCGCTGAAGAAAGCAACAGCCGGCTGCTCCTCCCTCTGTCCACAGGGCTTAGAAACAGTAGAGGAGTGACAGCGATCGCCTTTGGAATAACAGCTGTTCGACCGTTAATGCGGAGCTGCAGCCGATCAAACCACAGCCAGACAGCGCTGAGTTAAACTCAGTCATTAATTTGTAATTAAGGACTCATTCAAATCTTATTTTGCCATGAATATTAAGCTTGGTAAAGAAAGATTTGAAAACATGTTTTCAGGTGCTTTATGTAATAATAGAAATCCAGTCATCACTCACTCACTGTCTTTTATTCTTAGATGAGTTCAGATTAAATTATGCTCTTGAAGGTCCTTTGAGGGTTTCTTAAAAGCATTTGTGTGTTTTTGTACTTAGTGTGCTTAATGTACCTGTGCAGACATTTTCTGCCAACACACAACAAAGGCAGACTCATGTGTCAAGCCAAGCCTAATTATTCTGTGTGTGTGTGTGTGTGTGTGTGTGTGTGTGTGTGAGAGAGAGAGAGCGAGAGAGAGCATTGTCCTGTTGTGTCATTGAGACTGTAGGTGCCCTGAAGCTACTGTTTGGAAGTTTCACTGGTGTTTTATCGCAGACCAGGGAGCAATGTGCTATTAGATTTTTGAGAAAGACAAGACTCTTAATACACAGGACGACACTGCATTGAGACAAGACAGCCGAGACGATGGAGGGTGCTGCTGGAGTCCTCTTCATCGCAGTTTAGAAACGTTTGATTGCATTATTAAAGATTTTTATGTAAAACCAAACACTTCATCAGCCTCAGTCACAAAGTACAGCAGCATTAAATATCCCCAATTAAAAGGAGACACAGAGGATTTGGTTAGTTTCACTAAAGTATTGTTGTTTTGGTGTCAGCGGGGAGCTTCTTCAGTGTCCTCCTGCCCACAGACTCTGCGCCGCCTGCTTCAGCATCAGAGCTGTGTTTCAAAGTGTTTGTGCAATCGACGCAACTGAGATTTTTACATAATATCTCAATGATTTATCTTCACCCAGCGTGACCTTTTCTCTTCTTAAGTTAAATATCTCGTAATATATACAGAGTTCAAGCAATGCACAACATTTTCTCATAGAGAGATGAGTCAGTGGAAGCTTTACTTACAGTATTTGGCAAGTATTGACCAGCCTTGTGTAGCTTACTGCTATTATGTTAGACGATGACTCGGTATTAAAGCCCTCCAACTTTGCCAGTGTGCAGATTTTCCAAGCGAAACTTCAGGTACTGACACCTACAGATGAGTTTTAACGGCAGTGAGGCCAAAACAGCTGCTGTCATTTCATTCAGTGGCTGCGCCCCAGCTCCGAAAACTGCAGGAGGTGCATTATGACAAGCAAGGGTGGAGCAACATCTTAGGAGAGTGAATTAAAGCCAAATGATCAGTTTGGCGCTGTTACTGACACAAAACGAAGAAAGCAAAGTTTATGGCCTTCGGTACAACCATCCTCTACTTCTCACCAATCCTCATCAAGTGAACTAATGTGACACAAAGCATCCTGTCTGCTGCTTCAAAGCAGAGTGTGGCTGTTACTTCTGTGAGTGTTTGCCAGTGTATCTTCATCCTAACTGCTAGCCTAGCTAATGTCAACACATTGAGGCCATCTCACACCTCTGATGGAACAGATACACTTCTATTTTAGTTAGTCCAGCTGTCTGCACAAAATGTCACATAAAATTAGAATCTTCTTTTTCTAATTTTCATCTTTTCTCTTGGCATATTGGATCGCTTCAGGCCTGGAACATTTACTCAAATCAAACAAGCAGAGGTTAGACGGAGAAACCATTCAAACGACGTAGAATCTGTTTACCTCCATGCAATCACACAGCTCATTAAATTGTCACTAATTCTTTTGAAATGAAGTGTTTCAGTACTCGGTGCCTTCTCCTGCTGGCAGTCTGTTCAAGCGATTGTGCCACAGTATGATTGCATTACACAACCTTGGATCGGGCACGTTTCACCTGCCCCACCTTGGCTCCTTCGCCTCCGTCTGGCGTCTTCGGCACCAAAAATGACACCATGACAGAGCTCATAAACACAGGCTGCTCACTTCAAATGATCCATTTAGAAAAGGCGCATCTTAGCCTGTGTTTAAAGCAGGTTTCTGGAAGTCAGTATTCATGATGTGTCGCTGTGCTGGCACTGCTGGCTGTTGCACAAAATCTGACTGAACGTATGCTATCTGTAAGATTAAGATTAAGACATACTTTATTAATCACGCTTCTTGTCGCCATGCATGCTTCTTGCATGTTTTTAGTGGGTTTTTTTATGGAGGATACCCCAGGTGAACACGGGGAGAACAAGGAAACTCCACACAGAAAGGTCCCTTTCCTCGAGATAAAGGGCAGCAGGCACTGAAGGCATGGTGGAGGACATTCCCCTCCAGCGTCCACAGCGGCCCAGGCAGGAATCGAACCCAGGACCTTCTAGCTGTGAGGCGACAATGTTACCACTGTTCCACCGTGCCATTAAATAGTGAGTGTGTGACAGAGAATATACACTGTTAAACTATGACAGAGACCAAAAAAAAAAAAAAGTTTGCACCATACTGCTCCATTATCTCCGTCATTTATCGCAATTGCTGTTTCCACCATCACAGCGGAGGTTGTCTCTCTCTCTGTCAGCACAGCAGCAACCTGGATAGCAGGTGAGCAGCATTTCCATTACATTCGACCTCCCAAATTCAGTCAGCGGCTCACTCGCGTCTGTCAAACACGAACACACTCGAAACGAGCAGCTCGGGCTGACAGGCATGCAGAGCCGCAAACATGCACTCGTGGCAGAGTTACCGTATGAATACTTTAACCATAGTGTGTTTATCAGGAAGTGGCAGTGTGAAAAAAAGTGATTTTTGGCTGTGTGTGTATGTGTGTGTGTGTGTGTGTGTGTGTGTGTGCTCAGCAGACACACTCATGTTGCTTTTATAACATTTCACAGTTGGCTGCATGTCTCGAGACAGGAAGGAAATTAACAGCTTGAGGTGTCTGAGTGATGCTTCCTCAGCTGCTGCTCGCTGCGCATGTTTGTGTATGAGAGAGAGACAGATACTGTAAAGAGAGAGAGAGAGACAGACAGACAGAGAGAGAGAGAGAGACGTGCTTTCCTGTATGAGTTATGGTAGGAAGCCCTGGTCATTTGTCTGTTGAAGTTCTAAAGTCAAACTTTGCAAAAGTTTTCAGACAGGCCATAACACGGTCCACCTACCAGAGCACATAAGCTCTGCTTTCTATTACTGAGAACTCTCTCTCTCTCTCTCTCTCTCTCTAGCTCTGTCTCTCTCTTTCTCTCTCTCTCTCTCTCTCCCTCTCTCTCTCTCTCTCTCTCTCTCAGTGTAGAGGTCCCACATTTCACTGCATGCTCCGAAGACAACAGATAACTACAGTAGAGCTGCTTGTTTGGAAAAAATCAGCCCACTTCTCGGAGAGCTCTGGAGACTATTTTCTGTAGGAATTGATTGATCTACAACTCACCTGCTTTTGAGTATTATCTGTCTAAACAGGTGTGCGCTGGGAGGAATAATTCACAAAAAAAAATCAATCTTCTGAGTATCAAATTGTCACCGCCTGTAGGCTTGAAAGGTGGCTCTGAAAAGTTTGCAGCTTGCTCCCTCGTGGAGATTGGCAGCTTTAGTCGGCTTGGTTCCACAGCGGTTGGTGCCCGGTTAGACCAGAGTGCAGCGCGGCGAAATTAATTTGCACACTTGTGAAATAGGTGGCGCTGGAATCACGGCGATGCAATGACTACACGAGTTTGTAGTTCACAACCAGACGGTTGACACAGTTAATTGAAGACAGTGTATTTGTAGATTCCTCTGCCGTCACGCCACTGACTGAAAAACGTGCTTTATCTGTTTACACTAGCAGAGCGGGATTATTTAAAATATACAGATAATATTTCAAATGATTCAAAAGAGAGGGGCACAACATGCAACAATAGCAAAGTTTCAAGCAAACTTAGTGCCAATTTTGCCCAAATTTCCAAAAATCTGCAAACAAAAATGAGAATGAATCTGCCTTTCTATCCAGTGCTGTCCAACAAATTGTGCACATTCAGATATAAAGTTGGTGGCATTAATTCTCCAGTCGGGTGCCATTAAACCTTTGCAGAAGAAGAGGATGCAATGAGATGACAGAAGTAAAAGAGAGCAGCCATCTTTGATTTACCTGTATGCTACAGACCCCTCAGTGATCTGGAGCAGGTTCCCAGGATCACAACCAAACAGGGTGAAGCATCTTTTAGCTTAACGCTCTGCACCTATGGGACAAACATCCTTAATATGTGAGGTCTGCTAAAACTGCCAGCTCATTTAAATCAGTGCTTAAATGTTATTTTTTACTGCAGCTTTCCAACAAGTTAGATACATAACTCATGTATCTGTAATCTGTAACGATCTATGAATACATTTGTCTCGTCAGTCAGATGTCTGATGGACAAAAACATGTAGAAAACATGATGGAAATACTGTTTGTTTCATGTATTAATTCGTTCCACACTGATCTGATG
Source organism: Chaetodon trifasciatus (assembly GCA_037975065.1). Lineage (NCBI taxonomy): Eukaryota > Metazoa > Chordata > Actinopteri > Chaetodontiformes > Chaetodontidae > Chaetodon > Chaetodon trifasciatus. The sequence continues at coordinate 2,667,304 of JBBMOE010000023.1, forward strand.
GTTGGTTTATGTCACGTGCTTCATGTACGTCATGATTTACGCACAGTATCTCTCATTTTGCTTTATCGGTACACCAGTTTTTACACCTCAGCAGCATAAGAAAAAACTTTTTTACACTATTTAAACTTTTCAAATTACTGGCATTTCCACTCTCGCGCTTTAGGTTTGTTGGTCATGAGCTGTGGTCACATGGTGTGTCCTGCAACAGCTAGTTCACCACGACAGCCTCAAACATCAGCACGTTTTAAAAAGACGTAAACGGGCGATTTGCATATCCATTGAAATGCTTTGAATTTCTTCTGAACTGTTTCTATTGTAAGTGTGATGTGGCCCTTATGATGGACTCCAGCTGTGGCCCTGAGTCACAAAGAAAAAGCTTATGCCGTTCCTACAGCATAACAAGCTTTTCTGTTGTTGATCTGCATTGTTCAGTAGCTATTCACACTGCTTTTGTCGCAATATTGCCTTCCTGCACTGTGCACTCAGAAGCTTTGTCACAAGTATGTAGTCCTTTAATGGCAAAGCAACGAGTGTTTGGAACAAACTGAACATACAGATCAACAGTGGAGACATGGATTGTGCTGCTGGAGTGGTTTGAAAAGTTTCTAGTTTTTTTTTTTAGCTATGTCTCTGCGTCTCCATCGGGATTTATAGCGTTGTGAATCCAATCTTTGTACAGCTGTTCCTCTGCAAAAAAACAAACAAAAAAAGAAGATTTCTCCGTCACCTTTTAAACATTTTAAAGTCAAAAGGCAGATTTACAGTGAACGCCAACCTTTAACACCAGCTGAAGAGTAACACTAACACCACACTGATGCTGGACGGACATGATTCATACGGAGGACACAGCCGCCTGTGTGTCTGTGCTTCCTTTCTGGCAGGTGTGTGAAGCCACGTCTTTTGGAAATGAGTAACAGTAATGTAACTGTGTGGATTCCAGAGTCCATTAGTTTTGCATGTGTACAATGTGGGAGCCTGACAAATCCTTTTATATCAGAGTGTGTGCATGTGTGGGTGTGTGTGTTTATTTGTCTGGGATCACACATAGCTTTCAGACATGTTTATCTTCAACATTATTGTGTGTCCGAGAGTGTGTACATGTGTGTACTTCTGAGTGTGAAATCCCATTAAGCGTGTTAAAACCCTCTTTGGCCTACTGCCCGCTCAGAGAGAGACAGACTACACACACGCACACACACACACAGTTATCGCACCTGTGTACGTGTTTGTTTTTCTGTGCAGGCCTGTGTGTGTGTGTGTGTGTGTGTGTGTGTGTGTATGAGAGTGTGAGTCTGTGTATCAGCTTTTGAAGAGGTGTTGTGTAATTTCCTGATGTATATTTTCACACCATTCAACACTGTTTACCTCTTCCTGGCATCTTATTATGGCGTCTTTAGTGTGCCATCAAGGTATATATAGACTTTTCCAGTGCTTCATTATAATCAATGAACACATCGTTACATTAGCACAGCCATCATAAAATGCTGAGTTAAAGCTCGGCTGAAAAAACGTACGAAACGCTCAGCGTGTTTGACAGTTAACTGCAGTTATGCCTCCGCGCCTGCAACAGCCGAGGCCGGAGGCATCGTGTCTTCAGCTTGTCCGTCTGTCCGTCTCACTCGTGTGAATCTCATCTCTTATCTCAGCAACGTCTTGAGGGAGTTTCTTCAAATGGCACAAATGTTCACTTGGACTCAAGGATGAGCTGATTAGATTTTGGGTGTCAAAGGTCACTGTGACCACACACGACACATTTTTGGCCGTAACTCAAGAATTAATGCGCTAACTATGACAAAATTTCACACAAATGTCTCATAGGATGAAATGATGAAGTGATGACATTTTATATCCCAAAGGTCAAAGGTCAGCTTCACTGTGACATCATAGTGTTACGCAAAAACACTTTTCTGGCCATTATTCAACACCATGGCAGGAACAGACGGACAGATTGGGACCATATTTCATGATTGGTCAGATACTGAATTGGTGACGCTAATCTTGGGTGTCCACTTTGAAACTGTGCTGATTGTTTAGATCTTCTTTGCAGCAGCAGCAGCAGCAGCCATATTTGGAGGCCATTTAAACTCTGGACATTTCATTTAAACTCATGTAAACACTTGACATTTAAACTTGCTTGCTGTTGCGTTGGACATTTTTACTTTTAATTCTGTTTGCACTGGACATCTGTACTTTTAGTCCTATTTGCACTGGACATGTGGACATTTTTACATTTTTTACCTTTAGCTTTTAATTCTTTGCTTGCTGTGCTTTTAGATTATTTATTGCATGCCTTTTACTTAAAATCTGTGGAAAATGCAGGAACTTATGAATTTCCCTTGGGGATGAATAAAGTGTCTGTCCGTCCGTCCGTCCGTCCGTCCATCTGTCTGTCTGTCTGTCTGTCTGTCTGTCTGTCTGTCTAAAGCATTGTAGTCATCACACACTCATTGAAGTCACAAAATGAAAATTAAAAAGACTTTTACTTTGAAATATGACTAAATGAGTACATAAATTAAACATTTAAATTTACAATAAAATGTTTTAATGTCGCTATAAATGAAATGTTTTGTTTTTATTTAAATTCAGTTTTAACAAAGCATTCAAATACCTGAGAAACTGCACTATGTGGCCAAAAGTATGTGGACACTCAAACACTGCAGCTTGTTATTTATGTGGACATTCACTGAGATCTGCCCACCTCTTTGCTGCTGTGCCCCTCCCACAAGATTTCTAGTGTGAGGTTGGCCGCTGGTGTTGTGTTACGATCAGGCCTGGCCCACAGTCAGCAGCTCATTGGTCACCAGATGATTATTGATGATCAAGTACATACTATAAGGATTTAAACATAAACACATTTTTAAGGCCTTAAAATAATTAGAAATAATGTGGGAAGGTGAAAATCCATCGATTGAACTGCTGACATGTTCACAGCTCACAGGTATGAGATCTGTTATGAAGGGCATGTGATATGCACTTGACTTTGTATAAATGGGTCACAAGAAAAAAAAAAAGCCAGTGCACCACTGGTCTAAAATATCATTATGCTGCATGCTGTAGCATTAAGATTCACCGTAATTTGAACCAAGGGAACGAGCGCAAACTATGAAAAACAGCCCCAGGCCACGAGTTCATAAAAGAATGTAAACAGGGCTGTCCACGTACCTTTGCACATGCAGTGTAGAATTATTAATGGGCACTTTTAATGAACCTTTTGAGTTTTTAAAATCATAATTCAAATTCAGTTCATTAGCTCTTTTAAAATAATACATACACACATTGTAGAGTTGAGGTTCAAAGTTCATTCATGTCTCGTTTAGTAGCTGTTCTGGAGCTTTCCATTACAACTTTCATGACTACTGTTAATGGAGATCATGTGATGTGATGAAAAGGTCCAGAACAGTTCCTGAATGGGCCTTGAAGTGAGAGTGAGAGTGTTGGAAGTGTAGCATGAAGAACACGACCTTGATACCAAAAAACTGTAAAATGTAAATTTTTGTGTTCTGTGTTCCTGAGTCCATGTAGTAACATCCTTCATCCAATCATGTGTTCACAAAGTGGTGAACCTCTCTCCATCCTCCCTTGTGAACGACTGAGCCTTTCCAGGATGTCCCTTTCATACCCAATCATGATACTCTCACCTGTTACCAATCAACCTGTTTACCTGTGGAATGATCCAAACAGGTGTTTTTGGAGCGTTCCACATCTTTCCCAGTCTTTAGTTGCTCCTGACCCAACTTGTTTGAAACATGTTGCTGCATCAGATTCAGAATAAACAGATATTTACAAAAACTGATTAAGCTGATGAGGTAAAACATTGAATACATCATCTTTGTGCTGTTTGTGCTTGTGCTGTACATCAACAAGGATTAGCAAATTATCACAGTCTGATTTATTTATGTTTTATACAGCGTCCCATTTTTTAATTAGGGTTGTATAATTGTTCTGTACATTATGGTCTACATATTATTCTTTGACACATTTCCATTTCTGGTCCTTGCTTTCATTTAGTCGACTCTTTCATGTGGCTCTGACTCTTTCCACCGCTGCTTCCCATCTTTTCTCTGTCCCCATTCTCCTCTTTTTCCTTTCTCCTCCCTGAATACTAAACGGATTACGTAACCATACATTGCTTCGCCACAGAGGATCATCCATGGCATCTCACATGTTCACTTCTCTCTGCAGGGGAGTGACAAGTGGAGCACCGCAGGGCCAGTGGATGAGATTTATATCGGCAGTGCGTATTATTCCGGCGTAACCCACACACTGTGAAGACAGAGTCAGAGACAGACAGCGAGAGACTCAGGAAGAAGTCAGAGACAGATGAGACAAAGATGTTACAGCGTGATGAGAAAAATAAAAGCTTGTATCAGTAGCAATGGTATTTTTCCCATCTTGCCTCAGTTCCCACCCCCTACAACACAGTAGTGCATGTCTCGCTCTCTTTGTCAACACCACAGGCTGGGTAGCAGCAGTGGAATATTTCTATAATAGAAATGTCCGTCACGCTCAGTGTTTCCATATCTCTTATAGAAACGTCCATCACGCCGAGTCTGGACGTCAGCTCAGCCTCCAAACTCCCCCACCCCTCAACCCCACTCCTTTAAAACCCCGGGGGCGAGGCAGGGGGGGAGAAAAGACGTGGGCCGGCGCCCCCCCCCCCCATCAGGGATGTGTGGTTTTGTGTGAGGTTGAAGTCGTGTTTCTGTAAAAGTCAACCACTGTGATGGGGGGGGGCGTTGTAAATTGAGAGTGGAGATGGGTGAGGCTGGGAGTCAAAACAAATTACATTCTCATGGATGTGAGTCATGCGGACGACAGACAGACGCACACTTGCTCCGTGTCTCCCGTCGTGGGAGACGTAGCTGTACTTGCCTCGGAGGCAGCTGCTTTTTGATCCGACTCTCTTTCTTCCCTTCCTCCTCGGCTCCTCTTGCTCTGTAATCTAATCTAATATAATCCAGATGACTCACTTTCATCGATTGCACAAATCTCATGTGTCATTTGTGCCCTGCAAAGTATGTGTGCGTTTGAGTGCATATACACCGGGGGGCAAGCAGTTTTGTACTGTCCAGAGCTGACTATGTAATGCGGTTTGATGTGAGGTCCCGAGACGCTGAGAAAAGATTAATCCCTCACAGCTTTACATCTCTGCGTCCCGGGGAATCGATAAGCTTCATAGTGAAACACAGGCAAAGGGAATTTTACCAGGTTGCACCATCTAAAATCTAAAGTCTGCAAGGGATACCTCACCAACAATGTGGAAGCAGACTGAGATAAAGTTTTAGATAAATAATACAGAGGGTTCTGGGGACAGACAGAAAGACTGAGAGACAGAGGCCTGGCATCCAAAAAGACTAACAACTTCTTCAGAGCAATGACAACTCCCATGGATTCATCTTGCACAGCTCCAACGGAGGCTTTGAACTCCGACAGAGAAATGAGTTTCTGAATTCTCAAGCCTTTAAGCAGACAAATTTACACGATGAAGTCAAAGCATCATAAAGACTGTCGAGCGCATCTCTGTCAGGGCTCCAGGCAACAAAGGCAAAAACTGTACACTAGTAGCGTCCATATTTCTGTGTTACATAAATACCTAAATTATTTGGGAGCAATCCTAAAATAGCCTTGTAAGTTTTCGGATACATACAGCATTAAGAGGAGCTGCCTATGACAGCGTTTGCAGAGCAGCTGGAGAGCGTTTCAAAGCGAAATCAAGAACTTTGCAGTTAGAAGCAAAGAAAACATTAAAGTTGAACAGGACTTTGAATTCTCCGCACTTCTTATGTAAGGAAATATAAACAAAAATGATAGAGCAGCTGTTTTGCATAATTTTCCATTTTTTTAAAAGCAGATAAAACCTTTTTTGGACATAGAGTATTTGTGGAAACGGCGTCTAAGATTAGGTGCCTGGGTGTGTGTGTTTGTGTTTCCATTGGCATAGTTTTACAGACATTTAAAGGCTGGGAACTTCCTATCAACCTCTGTGGCGTTCTACCTATTGGAGCATATGCAGCATATGTTCCTGTATAGCCTATGAGTGTTAAGACAGTGGCAACACTTAATAGTCAGAAGCAAACATTCACACCACCTGGAGAACACCAACGTAGGGGTGCGCTAACATGACAGTTGTAGTTCTTTTCAGTAACTACACTTTTTACCAAATATTACACAAGTCAAAACTAAGGACATATACACTGATTTCTGAAGCTTTAATCCTTAAGTTTTCAGTCCTGGTTGATTTTGGCAACAGCCAAGTGGCGTTTCATACAACAGCCGACGCTCCTTGAGCAGCCGCTGTGTCAGAAATCTGACAGACAAACAGCTGGTCTATCTGTTTGCGGCGCAGCCAAACGAACTCACATTGTTTTAATAAGAAATCAGTCAAGAATATTTGCGACCACGATCTGATTTCATGCAGCGGGATTTTCCGCTCAGCAGCAGGGCCCAGGAGCAGGAGCTGTGTTTGGCCTGTCACCTGCAGCTCCTCATCTCACAGCTCGCTGTAGCTGCTCCTTCTCCTTCTCTGACTTCTTGCAATATTTAAAACCGATCAGCTGATGAAAAATACCAAAAATAAGCTTGTCTTGCTATGTGGGCGCGTTTTTGATGAAAAGCACTGTGTTGTGTTTGCATTAGCAGTGAGTGTGAACAGTGATCAGTGAACAGTGAGGCTCATATATATGAAATAAATCCGCTGGATTAGATCCATGTAACGGTTCCTCTGTCTGGGTGGTAATCTTAATGCAGGGTGGGAGTGGCAGACCCTGCCACTACCAAACAAAGCTACTAAATAGAGCATAATTACTAAATGTAAATCCTGGATGGTGATCGCAGATGCCAACTTTGAACAGTGTCAAAAATGACTTCCTGATATTTCTACTGCAGACAACAACAGTGTGTTCTGATGCCAACAAATCAATGCTTTGGTATTGGTCAGTAAACAGGAGAAGCTGCCTTCATCTTCATCATTACCTAAATCTCAGAGGCTTACATGCAAACAGTATGGATTTACAGTCCAAACACACACAGTACAGTGCTGCATGTGGGCATGGTCGGCCATTTGTCTTCCTGCTTTTCCTTCATCATCATTCTTCTGTTGAAGGCTCCTCGCAGGTTTGTTGGGTGCTGCTGTTTTCCACACTGGTTTGGAATAGTAATGGGAGCAATGGCAGAAAGTGTGACGCCCCAGTACACACTGAGATGGTGAACTGTGCGGTGTCTTTCTGTGTGTGTGTGTGTGTGTGTGTGTGTGTGTGTCTGGTTCTTTGTCTATGCACTGTATGTGCGTATATGAACATACACCTGTTATTAATGTGCTCATATTTCTGCCTCGCTCACAACCTGCCCAGGAGTATAACCCATCTGCTAAGTGCTGTTCATCAGTCACAGGGAGGAAAAGAGACAGTGAGCTGTTGGAATGCGACGTTTGTGTGTGTGTGTGTGTGGTTGGTATTTATCACAATGCATTGACAAAAACCTATTTCTGGGTTCAAGGATTCTGGTTTATTATAGCTTGGGTTTTACTTTCATATTTCTGGCCCTCTCTCCATTAATAACAACATTTTATTCATAAGGCAACTGCAAGAAATCCAAGCAGTGTCTACAAACAAACCTTTTGAATGGAGACAAAAGGTAAAATTAACATCCAAATGGTTAATTGAAAACATCCATCAGTTTACAAGCTGACTTCCTGCTTCAGCTTTGACCTACTGACTACAGCGAGCACGTGTTCCTCTCTAATGACGGCTCATTACTGACATTTCTGGTGGTGTGGCAGAAGCCATTTTCCCCCAGAGGAAGTGGATTAATCAATCGTACCATCGACTATCTTTACTGGCTTGTTTACGACCTGATTATCTGATTATCTGACTGCTCATGTTTCGTGCCCTGTTGAACTTTGTCGTAGCGATGTTGCCTCGCTCCCAGATCTCAGCAATTACTTTGGTGAATACAAAGTTGTCATAGCTGATAAAAAAAGATGGCCACTGCAACAATAATAAGACCCAAATTGTAATTAACCAGATTTACTGAGAGTTATGATGAGGCCAAGCCCTTGGCTAAGGGTTGTGATGTATAGCAGTTATATATAAATGCATTAGACATTTTAAAAAAATAAGCTTATTTGCTTTCTCAACATGAGACTGATGAGAAGATCAACACCTCTCACTAGGGTTGGGCGGTAATCCGGTAATAAGGTATTCCGCCATATCTAAAAATAGCAACGGTATCAGTTTCAGTACCGTCATTTAAAAAAAAAAAAAAAGCTGCGCATATAGGTCTATAGGGGCCTAACATAACTGTAGCATCGTCATAACAAAAATGAAGTCCACTCCTTTCAATGTATCTGGTTGAATTTTTACTTGAGAAAAAGGAGACAAAAGTAGAAAAAGTGCAAAAGTACATGCTAAAAAATGAACCTGAGCAGTTTTACAGATGTTTTAACACAGGTGTGTCCAGGCGCTCATTTAGGCATCTGGGCAGAGTACTGTTATCTCGTCTCGAGAAACTCCTCTGTTGAAAACACTTTTTCAGCCTTTTTTCTGCTTGCTGTTGTTCTTAGCTCTCATAAAAGGACGAAATGCAAATAAAACAGTAAAATAACACTTCGGGCTGCTAGCAGAGTCCTCTGTGAGCGCTCTGCTCATTCATGAGACGGAGCGCTGAAACTAACTGCGTGGTTACGCCGGTCAATAGCTCAGCGACCCGCCCACATTCACCATAGAAACACCAATGACGATCCAGAAGGAAGTAACCCCAGAGATAGGTTATCACATGAAGAGCGCTCCCTCCACTCTAGAAACCCCTCCTCTTTATGTAAACAACCAGGACTTTCGTGATTGATCTCAAACTAACACAGAATCATAGGAGGAGACATTAGCAGCGTTTTTTCGGGCTGGAATATAACGTTTGACCACAAAACAGCAAAGATAAGGGGTATGAATTATGTTTCGTTTGGGTGGCAATGCTTGGTAGAGGCTTTTAGCTGAGTTTCTCCCCGTCATTCTGGTATGCTACAAGTTAGCATTGGTGCTTCTTAGTGTGAGCATTGACCGTCTGAACTGCGTGCATTTGATGCGCGCCATGCAAAGTGATTTTTAATGAGTCACGGTAATACCGTGTACCCCGGGAAGATGTGGGGAAGGTTTGACGGTATCAAAATTTGGATACCGCCCAACTCTACCTCTCACGCAGTAAATATGAAGCTACTTTAAAGGGAAAGTTTAATTTTAGTGTTTTAATAAAAGAACATCTTAAAAGGTAAATCAGATTCTTGACCTGCATCTACATACAACACGCCTTTGGCAAACACTGAATACACGTGCTAGATTTTATTCATTCAAGTAAGAGCGGGAGTAAAGTAAACTCCTGGATCTGCACCAACGTGCAACCACTTTTTCTTTGGCACGTGGTCAAACCTCCGAGCAGATGTCAGATCTGAAATACTGAAAGTATCAAGCACGCTGAAGTGAAAACATAGCTTTACAGCAGAGGCAGGAAGAAATCTTTTTTTTTATTTTCAAATAAATCTTTAACCTTCTTCAACAGGAAACATCTTTATGTTTATTTTTTAAGCACAAATCTGAAGATGTTTTCTGTTGTGGAAGCCAAAAGCTCTTTAGTCTGTTTCAATTTTTAATATTTTTGTCAACTTGCCTCATTTGCCATTTCTCTTCACAAGATGAAGGCTCATAGATTACGATCAATAAGTGTGTGAGGATATTCAGGCATTTAGGTTTTAAGATTCACTCACTCAAAGGACGCTGGACTTCCTGCTTTTTGTCTTGTTACAAGCAAGTTTGGCTGCTTTCGACTGAGTGAAGACGATCTGAATAAAACAGGGATGTTACACGGGAAGAATGCTCCAGTAGAGAGGCTCAGTATCCTGCTGTGTGTGAGAAAGGTGAGTGTGTATTTGAGTACCAGGCCCAGTTCTTAACGCTCTCCAGGTTTTTCACACTTTTTGAGTCTTACATCCACACAATATATCCTGAATCCACCACAACCTTGACACCGTTCGCCGTCACCCTTTCTGTAAAGCAAGGTTAGAGCCCACCTCAGTCTCCCTCCCCTCCATATGACGGTTTGTGCCCTATAAATCTTTGAGTGTGACATGACTGGAAAGCGAGCCGATCATGATGCTGAGTGCTGGAATATTCCACATGATCGTCCCGAGCAGCCGCATGTGTGCGTGTACAGGGAGCGCGTGCTCGGCCGGGGAAGCCGATGAATGATGCAAAATGGGAAAGAGGCCGAGAGAGTCTCCCTAACAGTTCCTTCTGCGTATATCACGTTAGCTGCTACAAGTGTATTTACTACAAAAGGAGGTCAAGCACAAGCCAGTAACTGATCCTGTATCTGTTTCTGCTCTCTGCTGCCCTGCGCTCCTGTTCGGTCCCCTGGCCCTTCAGCCGACATCACGTACCTCGCTGAAAAAAGAGGTCAGGCAGAAATCGGCCATCTCTGCATGTTAACTAAACTGTTTGGTCTGCCCGCCTGATCTGTGTACTCGCTACACCCCCATGTTCCCACCTGTTTGTTTTCCCGAGCTTAACCCTTGGTCAGCAAAACGGGCATTTCCTGTGCATATGTGTTTGTTTGTGTGTAGCTGGCAGCAGTTCCTACTGTTTCTCTGTTGGCCTAACTGGGCAGTTTGTCTCATGCTATGTGGGAGGAAGCCTCACCATCAATTATAGATTGTGCTGACTGGCTGGAAAAACCTTTGCGTGTGCGTACACACCTGTGAGTGTACGTTTGTGACGTTTATACAGAGATGAAATCAGAACTTCCTGGTTCTGCTGTGCAGGTGAAGAAACCTCTTTCAAATCCACACTGACATCTGCAATGACACAAATTACTAAAAACACAGCGCCGCAATGTAACCCTGCTCAACAATATGCTGTGTGATTCACTCCATTTGTCCAGACTGGGAGGGTACATTTTTAAAAGAGGAGTAATGTTGTCATCTGTTCAATGCTTCTCTTTACAGCGGCCTCCAAACACACCATTTCCCACAAGCCCAAGACTGTTGCAGATTAAATCACCAGGGTGAGCGACTGAGGCCAGCTGACTGACAAACTATGGGATGAAAACAATGAGGGCTGAACAGCCGGGCTGGGAAATTAAATTTCAACAAGTACTACCAGGGCCAGAATCACCAGTGTCAATATTTCTTATTATTACATTAAATATTTTATATTAAAAGTATCCAGGGTATTGTTTTGTGGGTGAGGGGCATGTGTTGTGATTTGTGATGTCAGTTCGTCATTAAAATGTCTACATATGATCACATGCATGTTATGACACAGTGAAGTTTTTAATAGTAGAAATAGAGATGATATATTTGAGAATTTGCCACATGAGATGTAAAGATGCACTAAGAACAGTGCTTATGTACTTTTTTCTAGTTTATTTTTTGTATAAATCCAACTGAAGCACTGGTAGTATCAATACTTAATGCATCAAACTGCACAGCCCAGCTCGATGTTAGAGGTGCAGCTCTATGGACGTCAAGGTCGGTCTGTCGGTCCACCACTTTGGTCCAGACTGAAATATCTCAACTACTGTAAGATGTACCACAATTTAAATTTGTCCAATACATTTGGTTTATGACCAAATACCTGCAAAACTAACATTCCCATCAGCCTCAAAATGCGCTCTGTGTTTAATGCTAATTAGAAAATGAAAGCATGCTAATGCGCTAAACTAATATAGCGGCACGTTAATCATCATACATGCAAAACATGAGCACATTAGCGTTGTCACAATGAACCGCTAGTGTGGCTGCAGAATCTTTGTTTTGTTTAGACAGCAGAGATTACAGCTGAGAAGCTGGAAAGACGACATTAGGAGACAGCGCTGGTCAACATCGTGGATAATAGTTGTGATGGCGTGCTGTGCACATGCTGCTGTGCCAGCAAATCATCATGGGAGCTGGAGATGTTTGAATTACCTCCCCACTTATCTTCCTCACAAATTCATTGTTTAACTTTCTTATCTGTCAAGCGCTGTGGTAGACGGTTGTTTATCTTATGCATAAGCAAACCCCAGGAACACGCCACACTTCTTTAGAGAGCGAGAGCTCGAAGAGACCCTCAGTTAGAGATAACACAGGGTAACAGAAGCTAGCAGAGAGCAGCTGGCAGGGAGTGACGTCAGGACCTTTGCTCGCTACAAGGACACACGGAGTTGAGAGAAGCCTTGTCTCATTCACAAAAAGCATCGCTCTCTTTATCCTCCTTCTCAGATTAGAGGTGACACATCAGCACCTTGCTTTTCATCTGTAATCAATAAGGAGGGAACGGCGGCCAAAGCGTGCTCGTGAGGAAGGCTGGACCTTTTGCTCTTTCCCACTCCTTCTCCTTCACCTCCATGATGTCACATCCTGTTTGTTGCTCTCATAGCTGAGACAAAGGCTCTCAAAGGGACGAGGGAGCCACTATTCTCGCAAATTCCCCAGACAGACAGACAGACAGACAGACAGGCGGAGAGCCACTCCACAACCCTCTCTCTTCCCAGCCTCCTCTTCTTCTCACAGAATCACTGCCTCTTTCTCTGCCTTAGCGCCTCATCCCTCCTTCTACTTCACTCTTTACTTCATCTCTCTCTCCTCCCCCAAACATGACTCGTCACCACTCTCTTGCACCCACTTTTCCCTCCTTCTCCTCCTCCTCCTTGTCCTCACCACTCCACAGCTCTTTGCGAGCCTCTTGCTGCTCCCTGTCTTCCTCTCCTGTTCCATCAGACATCAGCTGTTTTCCCAGGAAGTGTTTTATTTAGAGCAGATTAATTAATTAGATACAGTATCAGAGTAATGGCCAGCCTTAGCCCAGGCCTATCAAGGCACCCGGGGCTAATGGCGTGGCAGAAAATATGTGTGTGTGGACATAAAGCAGCGACACACTGTGTGTATTTTTAAGACTCGCAGGTGCCGGTTGTGTATCTGCGCCAATGTGCGCTAATTGGACTTGTCAAGAAATGTCTTATGAGTATAGGAAATGTGTGTGTGCATGCAAAAATGTGTGTGTTGTAGCTGTGCGCATGCCAGACTGATAAATAAGGAGAAATAACTACCTCTAACTCATCGTGCTGGTAGCAGGGTTGTGTCCACTGGTATCCCACAAAATAAACCACAGCGTTTCATTAACACTCCTCTCTCTTTCTCTCCCTCCAGGGACGAGTTCTCACACCGAGTACAGAGCAGTGAGCAATGAGGAAGAAAGAAAAGAGGTGCTTGTCCAATCAGAGATGCAGATGGCCACAGAAGACATGAGCACCAGCCAATCTGGCACCAGGACGACTTCCGCTTGCCAATTTATACATAACAAATCAAATGTGACCCCCTAATTGAACAATTGATACAGTTTACCGAGACACACATACTGCCAATGAAGTGACACATCCCATTCCTGCACTCATTTCTACTTTGATGGATTCTTAATTCAGTTAACCTCAAACAGAAACAGGAACATCTTACCATGCTGTGACTATACCTCAACCAGCACAGACACAAATCTGACAAAAAAGGCAGCACCAAGACACCACACACTAATATATTACTATACACACCAGCCCCCACTCCCTCTCAGATGGCGCTAGCCTGCATGAATAAATGTTAGATGGCAAGCATCTCTGCTCGGCTTTCTCAAATGGATATTGTGACGACATCCCAAATGGCCCAGAGGACAGGACAGGGACGGCAGAGACATAACGTGACTGGAGGCTTTTCATCAGTGGTCCTGTCCACAGCCAGCTCCTTCCTCTGCTGGCTCGCCCTGCTGTCAATAATGCGGTTGCCAATGGTAACAGCTGACTGCTGGCTGATCGAAGGGGAGAAGGGCTTTGTGTGGCTGGCTATCTGCAGCATGAACCAGCCGCCTTACGAGGCCATCCCCTCCCACATTAACAGGTAAGAAAACTTCCAGTCAAAGAGAGCGTTGTTGACATTATTTGGCCTCTTTGCCAAACATCTACAGCCCTCCCACGTCTCTCAACAGCACTATTGTGGATCTGAGGCTGAACGAGAACAAGATACGGTCGGTGCATTATTCTTCACTAAGTCGCTTCGGCAACCTCACCTATCTGAACCTCACCAAGAACGATATCAGCTACGTGGAAGACGGAGCGTTCTCAGCACAGTTCAACCTGCAGGTGAGCAACCACACAGTGTCTGCACAGTACACGTGCACATCCATACACGTGCACATTCAAGGATGCCCTTATTAATGCACATTCACACAATGGAGGGAGTACTTTTATATTTTAAGCGCTGTGCTTTGAGGTTAGCCTCACAGTATCTTCACTTGCTTTACACTACTACACCACATTTCAGTGGGAAATGTTTGACTCTCCACTCCACAACATTTATTTGGAGTTATAATGTTGGATCGTGTTACAGCGAGGTTCATGTTTTACATACGAAAGATTTGCTCAGAATAAAGTTTATAGATTAAACAGCACCAACCTTTAAATCCAAGCCAATTATGTAATGATATATAATGCCGGACGTCAAAACTTTTAAGCTAGTGCTAGCTTAAAACTTAGCAGTAGCACCAGGTGTTGAAATCAAAAATATGGTCACATTCATAGTCTTGTTTATTTACCCTTTGATGAAATATTTAGATTTGAATCATGATTTCTTTGAGTTTTATCCAGGTAAAGTTCTCCTGTGACTGTTTGTTTTTCTACAGCATTTAATATTTCAGAACTTTGACTTCATTTGGTAAATAAAAAAAAATAGTTTTAGCAAAAAAATAACATGTTTGTATTTCTCAAAGTAAGGTATCAAAAAGTATCTTTTTATTCTTGATAATGACTAATGATTACTATTAATATTTAAGCACATTTTGCAAATAAAACTCCAATAATTAAGTAGTAAGTAAACTTCTGAATGAAGGACTTCTGACTGTAATCAAAGGGAGTATTTTTACACTGTGATACTGCTACTTTTACTTAGATCTACGCTGTTCCAGCCTCACACACAGATAGACACGCTCACACAACAAAGACAACACCCGCTCATTATGGCTTCCAGAGACATTGAGGCGAAAGCGGTTTCACCAAACTGAGCTGAGCGCGACCGTAATGAGCTGGCATGCTCACACATCTACCGAGCCACTGGAGCAGTGCCAGGAGGTAAAATGTGAAGAAGATCTTAGTAAATTCAGCACAGCACAGAGGCTTAGATCACCATGTGAAACATGAATTGCACTGAACAGTCGTCTGTTTGTTCTGTATGTTCCCAGCTCGCAGTGAGCGATGCCTGGCGCTGGTCGGCTCTTCAGAGATTAGAATAATCCCACTTGCCTTTGTCTCCCCAGGTTCTCCAGATGGGCTTTAACAAGTTGAGGAACCTGACAGAGGGGATGCTGCGAGGCCTGGGCAAGCTGCAGTATCTCTACCTGCAGGCCAACCTCATCGAGACTGTTACACCCAACACCTTCTGGGAATGCCCCAACATAGAGAATATAGACCTGTCCATGAACAGGTATCGACCTGGGTCTGTGTATGTGTGTCTAATGAGAGAGAGAGCGAAATCCTGCTGCGGTGGAGCTAAACAATTAGCTGATTAATCAGTTAGGCTTGGAGAAAGGGGTTATTAATAGATCAATCACTGAAGTCTCTTATCGAGAAAAACTATAAAACATTTACTGTTAAAAAAAGAAATCGAGTTTTAATATTTCCAGCACATCTGCACTGGAGCTAACTTGAAGAATGTTGTACGTTTTTTGTACAACACAACTGAAACATCGCCAATAAATGTCAGGCATCATGTCATCACCCCAATGGCTGCTCTCTGAACTCACCAATTTGCACTGATGTTTTCCCTACCAGGAAAAGAAAGTACTGCAGCAGATAGTAATTTTCTCACTGACAGCATCCTCAGTAAACCATGATGCAACGCTGCAACAAGCCATCTTTTCAATGAAAGTTGAGATTCCTCCTTTTTCCCAGTGGGGATAACTGTCTTGCTCTTGCTATCGGTACTGTAACTGGTATTGATCTCTTGACTCAAATGGAAAAGCAGCAGCTGAATGGAACAGGTTTAACTGCTCTTTGGGGCTTGTTGAAAGGCATTTTGGGAGATGTATAAACTGAAGTATAAGAAGACTCAGTAATAAGTGCTTTAAAAGAGGAAATGCATTGATTTTACACATCTGCATATGCGGAAAAAGTTCAGAAAATGTAAAGTCATTAGCAGCTCCAGAAGCAGCTGTGTTCTGTATTCAGCTCTGAGCATCTGAGGGTGAAACTGAAATCTTTCTCTTCGTCCCCTCTCAGGATCCAGGTGCTGGATGGCAGTTTGTTCTCTGGACTCTCGAAGCTGACCACCTGTGAACTTTACACCAACCCCTTCAACTGCTCGTGCGAGCTGCTGGGTTTCCTGCGCTGGCTCTCGGCCTTCCCCAACAGGACCAGCGAGAGGATGGTGTGCGACTCCCCTCAAGGATTCTTCGGCTACAACCTCCTGAGCCAGAACCCCCGCATGCCCACCCAACGCAACGCTCTGCACGTGCTCAGTCTCGTGTGCACGGACGACGGCAGCAGCGTGACGCCCTTCAATTTCATCGAAGTGGCCGATTCCACCACCCCGCCCCTTGATTTTGCCTCTCCCTGCGGATTGGACGATTGCGCTTCCGGGACCCCTCCTGATGAGCCAATCAGCTTAAGCCCGATTAGCATCAATCCCATCATGACGCTAAAGCAGGTGCAACATTCGAGCGCTGTGATAACGGTTCAGATTCCTCATCCGTACAGGAAAATGTATATCCTGGTGCTTTACAACAACAGCTTCTTCACAGATATCCAGAATCTGAAAAATCAAAGAGAAGATATTGAGCTTAAGAACTTAAAACCTAACACGGACTACACGTACTGTGTGGCTTCTATACGAAACTCCCTGCGCTACAACCACACCTGTCTGATGATCTCCACCGGCCGCCCGACTGAGTATGAAAGGACAGCCAATCAGTCATCAGCCACCCACTACATTATGACTATTTTAGGCTGTTTGTTTGGCATGCTGCTCTTCCTTGGCCTGGTTGTCCACTGCCTGAGGAAGAGGAGGATCATGGAGGAGAAGGAAAGGAAGATGAGCAGGATCCAGAGGACTCTCATAGAGCTCAAGTACGGTGGAGAAGGGGATATAGAGGGAGGCAGCGGAGGATCTGTTTCCCAAAAGCTTGCCGCTGGGGACAGTCTGTCCAGAATGCCGTACCTTCCCCAGGGTGGCGAGATTGATCCATACAAGCTGCAGGAGGTGATAGAAACACCACCGCACAAGCCTGCTAAACTGAACTACATGGAAGTGAGAGGGTCCGCCATTGAAAGGGAGAGAGAGCGAGAGCGAGAAAGGGAGATGTCGCCACAAGCAAATCCCCAGGGCTCAGTCGCAGAGATCTCAACGATCGCTAAAGAAGTTGATAAAGTTAACCAGATCATCAACAACTGTATAGATGCTCTCAAATCTGAGTCTACCTCCTTTCAACAGGGGATCAAATCCCCCTCGTCTGCAGGCGGAGGAGCTGTTTCCACTGCAGAGCCACAGCTGGTGCTTCTCTCTGAGCAAGTAGAGAGAGCAGAAAGAGGAGGTGAGTTCCTCTCCCCGGTGTATAAGGGAGGAAGAGGAGGAAGAGAAGAGCGGGGGAGAAGCTACCACCATTCGCTGCAGCGACACCACAGCATGGAGGCTCCTCCAACCTCCAAAAGGCCCAGCACCTCCTCCTCTCCAGGCTCTGCCCGGAGCCCTCGCTCATTCCGCTCGGAGGGAGGCTACCACTCGTCAGAGACCCGCTACATCGAGAGGACGTCACCCGGAGAGAGAGGGGAGAGGGGAGGCGGAGAGGCCATCCGCACAGTCACCCCGGCAGCGGCTATCCTACGAGCTGAAGCCCAGAGAATCCGCCAATACAACGAACACCGCCACTCCTATCCCGGCTCCCAGCAGCACCTGCAGGACCTGCAGCACCACCCCCAGATCCTCCAGGAGCTCCACCACCACCCAGGGGGCCGTAAGCCCTCCGTGTTAGACCCTCTCACCCTCAGCAGGCAGGCCAAGCAGCGCGAGCTGGCCTACTCCCAGCTCTCGCCACACTACCCGCTCTCGCCCCAGTACCACAACCTCAGCTACTGCTCCAGCCCAGAGGAAGACGAGGAGGAGGAGGGGCTCCTCTGCACCCCCACCCTGGGGCTGTGGGAGAGGTTCAAACTGCACCGTAAGAGGCACCGGCAGGCGTCCATGGAAGACGAAGGATACGTGGCGGCCGGGCACGCGCTGAGGCGAAAGGTTCAGTTTGCCAAGGATGAGGATCTTCATGACATACTGGACTACTGGAAGGGAGTCTCTGCCCAGCAGAAGACCTGATCCCGCATCTGGAGACCCCCAACACGTTGAAGATGGAAAATAACAACACTACGCCCATAGCATATTGATACAGATACAACAATGACCTGTAAATACACACAAACACACACAGATTACAGGCACACATATATCTATACACACACACACACACAAACACACACACACACTTTACACAAACCAAGCCTTTGCTTCTGAGAACATGGAGGACCAAACTAATATACTACACTGAACAAGAAAAATCATAACTTATAGAGACTGAGTTACTTTTTGTAATGTAATGAAAATCATAGCTCAGACTTATGTAGCTATTTGTACTAAGTTTTGAACGAAGAAGAAAAAATAATCAACATTAAGAAACAGAAACCTTAAACGTTGCCGGGAAACCCATCCTGAACAGCCTGGCTACGCTCTCAATCTGCCTCGAGACTGACGCTCACCAAACCCGACCGCGGCGGGTTCACCTCGCCGCTCCTCACGGCGGCGGCGGCGGCCGCAGCGGACCGACAAAGAGCCGGTGGTTGTTTCTGCATCGCGCCCTGCGATACTACTGAGAAAAAAAAAAAAAGAAAAAAGACTCTTTGAAAGGTTTGCCGTGATTTGGATGGTTTAAAACATCAAAACGATGAATTCTGGATGGGTCGCCAGGCAACAGTAATATTCAACTGTGCTGAGAGCGAGTAGGGAGCTCTCACAGAGAGCGAGCTTAATGCGCCAAATCAAACAAGGGGATAGTAGAGCCCTACTGTGTACCAACTTCTCCTCGCCACTGTTTTTATATACAGGATTTAAAAAACCTAGAATGATATGTTATTACTATTAATTATTCTTATTACATTACTGGTCTTCTTATTATTCCTATGCTCCTCATCATTAATACTCTATTATTTGAATATGGCATGGCTCTGTCGTGTGACTGTGTTTTGACTGTTTTGAACCTCTCGGCTGAGAAGTGCACACCAACAGAGACAAACAGAATGACGGACGAGACGTTTGACTTCTTCTTTTCTACCGAGGGGAATGTGCTCTCTGCCGAGCCCAAAACAAGCGCGTCTTTTCTCTTGGTGAACCCCCGCTACACCTGCTCCTCATCCTCCTGAAGAGGGAACGCTGTACAGATGAGAGAGAGAAGTTCTATATTTGCAACAGAGGTGACTGTTTTGTTTGTACAACCATGGTTTTGAAATCTTTCAGACTTTTCAGAAACCAGAATCCCAAGTTAGTTACCTACCTTCTCACTTACAACGGTACGTTTTTGATTTTGAAATCGAACTAAAAATTCTAATCTTCAAATGAATGTCTTCAATTTCCACAGGGGAAACATATCTGCACTGTTCAAAATCAAAAAACGACTCTTAGGAAAAGACCTGAAAACTCTCAGCTTCCCTCCCGACACACTGTAGAGCCACTGTGTTTTATCAGCGCTTCATTTTGCTTTCTCCTGCCATCTCCCGCGTTTCTACTGTTAATTTTCCGGATTCCTCTGGTTCCACTGTGGTGCCACTGTGCCAACTTGATAAATCACAAAGAAGTATTTGAACTGATTTTAAATACTACGATTTACAGACCTCTTCTCCTTCACATCGACACACATCAGTTTGCCAAACAGAACGACGATTTGCACAAAAAGCTCCACCATCATTGGCTCACTGCTCCCCTTCTATCCTCCAATCATTTCTAAGACCAAAGTACTGTGGTAGTAAATTGACCCTTATAGCCCCCGACCCGGCCCCCCACCATCACCCTTACAGTTTCATACACACACACATCCAAGTGTAGTCATGCACACACAACCACGACCACACACAGATGAATGTATTCTTTGAGAAATTAATACTGTTTAGCAGCTGATTTTCTGTTTCTGACGTACAAGCTGTATTCAAACAGTGTCCTCATCTGTCTGATAGGGAACTTTGCTCAGATGGCCACTTGTGTTTCAGAATTGGGAGACAAATAAGGAATATTTGGCTTTCTAAAAACACAAACTCTGACCCGCTCGGGGCAGATTCTCATGGACGTCGCCGACTGAACCAAACGTCCACACGTCTGTTGAAGTAACAGCAATGGTGTTTTGCCTTATCGAAGGTTTTCAACCGAAAACGTTCCCGACATGAGAGGTGTTGCGGTAGAATTAGTATCACTCGCGTGGTGAAAGGAGACCACATGTATATCTGCAGGAGAGTGGAGGCTGGAAGGAGAAATACTGCTGTTTATTTTCTACAGAACTGTGCTACAACAACTCATTCAAGAAGACTAAACCAGGGATGGAGTCAAGAACATTTCAATTCAGTGGATTTTGAATTTAACAAGCTTGTAGTATTCAGAGTATTGACGAACGATTTGTAATTACGAATGCTTATACTGACTGAATCGCAGCCACTTTGCTTTCTGAATTGAAACAGAATTGACTCCTTGAAACAACACTGAAAACTACACAATAGAAACAACCGAGCTGGCGAACAATGAAACGTTTATTGGTGAATGGAAACACTGTATAAAATCTTTTTTCTGTGCTATAATGAGTTCAGAATGCTCAAGTCATTAAGCCCAGTTAAAGCCATAATCGTGGGTTAGTGAAATCTCCACAGCTGTTTGTAGCGCTGCAGAAGCTGATTGGTTTGTGTGGTTGAAGAAAGGCCCCGTTCTGTCGTTCCTCCCTCCTCCTCGCACTGCAGCAGCTCTGACACGGTTCCTCTGCCGCTGTAGCAAACAATCCAACTCCGATCCAAGAAGGAAACCGATGCGCCGCGGTTGTTTCTGCATCACACGTCCCAGATTGTGGCTTTAACTAAACAACAGCCTTAAAACATTGGATTTTCTTTCATCTTTTTCAATTTCCTGGTTTCTTAACTTATACTTTCCTGACTGCAATTTTATAATTGCTTGATTCTTAAGCCTCACTTGAGCATTCTTTGAGTAACAGTAATAGCAATGTAGCGATGTATTAAACTACTGTTTTTTGGGTTTTTTTTCCATTCTGTTTATGAACAATAATGGCCTGAATTCATCATGTGTCACAGAGTAGCAGCGCTCGTCTAGAATCAGACGACGACGAGCTGACGGTCGAGGCGACCAGTCGACCCTAATCAGCGCTGCTATTCTCTGAAGCGCGATGAAGAGAAACTGTGTTTTTGAAACAACAATGCCTAGAAAGTGGAAATAAATAGAGGTCCTACTGACAACAGACAGAAACGACAATGGAGCATGCAGCAAGGAAATCTTCAGTGGAAGCTTGTGTTGTGTTCTTCTGGTGAACGACTCAGGAGTGAGAGAGAGAACGCTCTGCCATAGGATCTCTCAGAGGCTTTCTTTCTTTATTTTCTTGTCAAAAAATTAAAATGAGCACAATAAAATAGCCTTTCTTTCACTGGCTCCTTTCCTGGAGAGACCGCACCAATGCCAGAAGTTTTAAACACACTCACAACTTTCACCCCACATTTCAACGTTCATTACTTTTGAGTCGAAGGGGTCAGTTCAGCTAGAAAACTGTGCAGCCAGAGACAGGTTTGGTAATGTGGTCGTTTCATTGTTAATGTTCTGATGTTCCGCCTCGATACAATGGAGAGGAGCTAAATTTGTCGGTGGTGCTCAGTGCTGGAAAATTACATGTGAAAAATTCAACGATATAATTTCCGTTGCAGTGGACAGAAACAGGAAACGTACCGTCAGAAGTTTTAAACACTTTCTGGAATGAAATGATGCTCATTAGATGAGCTGTGGCTTCAGGTTTGAACCTCTGCTGCCTGGTCAAAGTCACATGATCACTTAAACCCACTGCCGTGTCCTCTGAAGCTAAGCTGTACGCGAGGCTTAACTAAAACCTGCTGCAGGCCTGGTTTAACTCAAAGTGTGAAGTGCTCCGTCTGTCTACACACTTAACTGCTGCGTTTAAGTTTGCACTCATGCTGTGCATGTTTGGAAGGCTAAGATTCGTGTGATTCGACTGATGCAAACTATTTCATGATACGATCACAACAGCAAGTACAGTCAACGCCAACAACAAACAAACAATTAGAAAATTCAGGCAACTCACCAATGAAGTGGTTTAAACAGCATCTTCCACATTTTCTCCATTATACCTGCGGTAAGAATGAAAATTCAAAATGGCCGCCGCACTCGCTGACACCTCACTCGACCAATTCCGACCTTCCATTTCATCTCTACAGCCGACGAGTCCAAAGTGCCTCGCTCTCTTCTTTGATGTAAACACTGAGTCGATCACAACCGACTGAGCAGATGAGTGGCGCTCTGTGCAGCCAATGAAGTTCCAAAAATGAGGATCTGCTGTCTCAGTGGGTAATTTACAGCCAAATCAATGATTCAGTGCAAATAATAATGTTACGCATTGGTTGAAATTATATAGTAAATGATCTCAATATGAAGATATATAGCCTAAATATAAGTATAGATGAAGTATCAATGTTTCTCTAAACAAATATGTCGCTAACCAGGGAAAAGCTTCATGCTGTGGTCCCACTGTACTTTCCAGCTAATAAGGACCAGATACAGTCATCTTAAAAAAAAAAAAAAAAACCTTTTGAAATAAAAAGTACACCTCAGTGTGTTCACACTTCTGTCACTCAGTGCCAGTAGCACTTATATTGATTCTGACTGCTGGGGATAAAACTTCACAGTGTCACATTTCAGAGAGACCAGAGCCACGCATGTAGTCCCAGAGCTTCAAGAACAGCTTTCAAGTGGCTCTGGGTCTGCCTGGCATTGGTGTTTCAGGATAATTTTAAAGGAACATACAGGAACGGTGAGGTTTAAGGTCATAGAGTTCAGTATGAGGACATATTTATACAGCTCACAACAATACATTTTTACCATGTGTGTTCTTTTAAAGGTAACACTATATACAAGTGTCACACTTATATAATCCTATGATTACTCTTATTCCTCCTTAATTCAGTTTTGATGCCAGAAACAGGGTCACAGATTTTCTGACAAACAGAACAACCAGTTGTTAAAGTCAAATCTACTGCCTTCAACAAGGGGTTTATCTACTGTCGTGCCCACCACAGCTGGTGGAAATGTATTCACTATCAAAACTGCATCAAGTCAGCAGATCGCTGTCAAGGTGACTGTCAATAGTGCATCACTTAAGGTGTAATAGCACTCACTCATATTAACTGTACAACACTACTGAAACGTGAACGACAGCAGAACACAATGCAGATCACAACACCAGTCACAGCACAGACTCACAGATAGAGTGATGGCCGCAATGATGTGGCCATTGTTGCATGCATCTGTGTAACAGGGACACTGCAGTGAGCATAAACCAGGTATCAGAGTCTACAGCCATGCTAGAGGCTGTGCTCCAGCCCAGCAGCGCCCTCAGCTAAATGCTAACCTGCTAACGGGAGAAGAGAAATCAAGAGATCAGAATCCATCATTCAGGAACCGAGATGTGAACAAGGTTTGTGCCAGTCCTACGAGTCGCTGTGGAGACAGCTTAAACGCAGACCTGCAGGTGGCAGTCAGTCAAGAGATCACCAATGTCACCAGGATTCGTCTTCTGGGGACCATTAATGTCTGAACAAATCTTATATAATTCAGTCTGGACTCATCACTGCCACCCATAGAGCGATCATTAAACTGCAGTTTGCCTAAAACTGTCTGTACATTCCAAACATATGTGGAAATCTTTAATACTTTAATGTTAAATAGGCCAAGAAAATGCAGCATTTAAAATAACTTTGAAAATGAGAAACAATTTCTTTGTTCGTGTGTGCGAGGAGCTGCACAGTAACCTACTTCTCCGATAATTTCAGGGTGTTTTGTGCTGAACAAAAGCTCTGACGTGGTTGGAGTTTGAACTGTCAGCAGCTTAAACATCATCATCTGAAATCTAGGCTACTTTTACACACAAAGGGCGTCCTTAACCTGCTCTCCCCCCCCCCCCCACAGCCATTTCCTACATAGTTACACCATCCAATTTCATTCAGAGGCTTTTAATGAGAAGCTTTACTGTGCATGAAGCAGGTAAGTGCTTTGCTAAGAGACATCAGCAGCTTCACTTTTTCACTTTTCATACACTCATTACTCTCTGATACTGCGTTTACAGAAGAAATACACGAATCCTAAATGAATCTCACAAAAACTGCTTCTCCGACCGTTAAGCACAACATGGGCGGTTATGTCGCAGCCACTGGTGGGTAAACGTGCTCCGGTGCTGAACTGCAGTGATTTTCCACATCAAGATGAGTTTATAGGTCATGAGGACTTCCACTCAGCCTGTGAAAACAGTTGTACAGCGTCTTCAGTGGCTCTGGAGGGAGCTTTGTCAAGTCTGGGCGAAATCACTGAAGTGACATCGACTGTGAACGCACACAAACACAAAGGCTGGGTCGCAAAGTGGGGGCGTAGAGCTTGAAAAATGAGTGTTACGAGGCGGGGGAGGCCTAACAACGAGACACAACTGAGTGGTGTTTTAGCAAAAAGAGGATGAAGGGTTTTTGCTGCTTGATCCACATCAGGGACTTACAGTCTTGTATCTCAGTCTCTGCTGATTAGGTTTGATGAACTGGTACTTCAGCTCTGGTAAAGTAAAATTTGGAATAAAATATCGCTGATCTTCAAATTGCCAACTGCTACAGAACTTTCAGACATATCTGATGTGTCTAAAGGTACAGTTTGTCGTCATGAGGTTGCCAGACAACCAGCAGAGACTGCAGGACAAAATACAGCTCAGTGCTCACATCTTCGCACCATGTAACTCCATAAAAACACTAATTTTTACATTTCTGTGTGTGTATCGATTAAACACTCAAGAGGGGGCCACCGCTGTGCAGCTTCCAGGGAGCAGCTCCGGCTCTAAGCCAGTGCCGTGGTCAAGGGCCCTGACGGGAGAATTAACCTTAGATACATGGTTTTTGATGGTGGGGGAAACCGGACCCCCTGAGGAAACCCGCTCGATAAGAGGAGAACATGCACACTCCACACAGGAAGGATCGAACCCAGGACCCATGAGCTGTGAGGCCACCAGGCAAACCACTCATTTAAAGCACATTTCAATTAAAAAACACGACGAGCGGTCAGAAAGTCCTCAGGAAACTATTAACGCACGGACACGAGAGGCATTGATTTCCTCATAACTGTCGTTAAAGAGAACGTAATTAAAATGTTCAATTAAAAAAGGTTCTAAAACAGTGGAGAACACATAACTCTTCAACTGATCCGCGGGAAAAAAAATCCTGTCACGTCTAATTTTAATTTGATCCTGCGAAGCCGCAGTGAAGAGCAGACGGAGGTGATGACACAGACCCTCGGTACAATAAGGCCTGCCAGGCTTATCTCTCCAGGTGAAATAACCCTTTAGACTCATAACGGAGGTGTAATTCATGTGCCGGAGCGCAATCCCATTCCATCCTGAGCCGACTGAAAACCGCAACTTCAGTCCAACACCGGCGAGCTTCATTACTCCTTATCTTCAAACTGCTGCCGTACAAGTGGCTCTGGGGCCTGACGGTGGGCGGCTTCCATCGAGACGGCGCCAACAGAACATGTCTTAACAGGGGGCTTTCACTATCCTTCCATCTTCTGTCTGTCATGTGAGATTTTAACCCAGGGCAGGTGAATCCGGTATGTCTCCACGGTTACATCATCGGTCTCCCCCAGCCTCATTTTCATTCCTTTGTGAAGCCTCAAATCTCTCGCTGGCTCTGAAACTCAGCGCAGGCAGACAGGAGCGCCGTGTTTGCAGGCTGAGACTTAGGACGCTTTAAAACTTTTCCAGATTTGATTCTGTTGTTGAACTTTTAAAATTACACGTGATATTTACAGAAATGCGCATAACGCAGTCATGACGCCGGGCGGCTTATTAAAGAGCACTCCTGGCCAGCAGAATGAAAGATTTCAGCCCTGTGCCGGTGGGCCGGTTGAAAAGGGCAGCCAAACAACTCCTAGTATTACTGCTGGAAGAGAACCTACATTAAGTCTAGTTTTGAAGCGCTGTGGTTGAGAGCTGCCCTTTCTAGATGTGGTCTTATCAAAGCAGTCTGACGCAGAGCGGGGAAGGAGCCTCCAGCTCGCCCCGGTGTCAGAGTTTGGAACACAAGTAGTTGTCAGGCTCGTCACAGCCGGAGCTGCAGCGACCAAAATATCTGCCTTTTTCTGTGCGTGTGTGCCACCTGTCTCCCCCCATCACTCCGTAGCTGTCCACGCTGATGCCTGCCCGAGTACAAAAAGAGGCGTCCCCAGGCACAAACAATACACCCCCTCCCCCCTTTATCCTCCACATGGCATTTACAATGACACCTCCGGCACTGATGGAGGCTAGAAGAGATACGAGGACAGAGAGAGAAAGAAAAGAAAGAGGCAGAAAACGGAATTAATAAGGGGCTAAGGAAGATAAAAGAGGACAGAAAGACGGGATTCTTTGCTCATTTTCAGAGTTTTGATTTCCCTCTTAGCCCTCGGGGTTGTCTTTGTGAAATAACCTTCTTTTAAAAATGGGAATTAGAATTGCTGTCTCTATCAGAGATCACAGCCTAATGTGGGCCGGCCTGCAGAAGGAGGCGGTTTCATTGAGCATGATGTTAAGAGTGATAATGGGAAACATTCTCACCACTGTATTAATACATATTAAAATCAACCCTCTAAAAGGAGGCCCCTACGTCTCACTGCAACACACACGCGCACGCACACACCAATGATAGGCCAAGCAGCATTAATAATGTAGAGTGGTAGTGAGAGAACGGCGTGGAAAGGTCGAGGCTGGCTGAGAGGCGAACAACACGACTTGTGAGTTATTAGGTCAGCGGTTACGCTGGTTATCTTCTCTTTGACTGCGTGAACGTATCTAACCTTCTCCTCTTTTAATATCTTATGAGGCCCATCATCCTCGAGGTACAAGCAACGTTTCCACACTCATGTCTTTTTAGAAACAAGACGAATCGCATTTAGTTTCAAGACAAGGACACCAGCTGAACAAGTCGCGCTGGAGGACTGGAGACTGTTGACCCTGAAACTCTGCTCTGCTGCTCTCATACAGAGGAGGTGAGGGGTGTGTATGTGTGGGCAAATCTGGAGCCAGATGCAGGAAAACAAGGGACGGGTCGAGAGCTTGGAAAGACGAATGAATCCGGATGGACTGAATGTGATGAGGCCTAAACGACACATCTTTTGTCGTTTAGCCTCCCTCAAACTATTTCACCTTTCTAAATCACCACAAGGTGACACTGAACTAGCTGAAAATACACAAACACACACCCGCAAGTGGTGCTGCACACGCACGCCAGCTCCCAGATTGAAGGAGGCTAAGACGAGAGATCAAGGCAGTGCAAATTAAAGGCGCTCTAATTAGCCAAACTGTCACTCTCCTGCTCTGGCAGCCATACTGGAGTCTGCCTGGAGACCTGCCTGCCTGCACATTTCCACTGGCCCTCTGAGCAGCCATATATGCTGTATGGGAGTGAGGATTAGAGGCGGCGGCTGTTGAGAATTACACTTGCCAGACGTTAAGCACAGCAACAGCTCCAAAATGTTCCAATGAATGGAGAGATGTGTGTTAATGAAGCTGCTCTGTGCAGGTCTGTCATCAGAGGTATAAACTTTGCCCTGTTTACAAGTCTGGCATCAGTTCTGAGTGCATTATTGGACCATTAGCTTTGGCTAATTGTTATGCCAGAGAATGATCATGTGGTCAGAGCTGAAAGTACCCCAAATTTCAAATGAGGCCACATTTTAGTTTAATATTAAGACGTGCTGCAAAGTCACTGGGGGTAATCTTTTCTCATTAAAGCAGCTTCTGATTTACTTTTGTCTTATTTGTGGAAAAATAAGTAATTATCCAATAAGAGCTGGAGTCTCTGTGCAGCTTTCTGCCACGTTAAAGTTTCACCTTGCAGGTTCATCAGATCCTGATCCACATTTAGTTGCTGCTGAACATTTCCTAAAGTTTTTTAACTGATTTCCAAACTTTCCAGGGAGCCTCTGATGACAGGAAAGCATAAAACTTGCAGAAACTTGAAATGTGGCTGAGTTTGGTAACTCATCATAACGAACCTTTAGGTTTATGTGACTGTCATTAGAAATGGAGCGCAGGCTGAAAACTCTGCCTGTTGCTGCTTATCTTCTCACTGAATTTCGAGAAAATCAGCAACAAAAAATGTGTGCTTGTTATCATCCACCACCATCAAGATCAGTGGTAGGTGGCGCCAATTCTGCAGATGGAAAACCATTTAACCACTGCAGAAGAAGAGGCCGCAACAAGATGACACGAAAAAAAAAGTGTCAGTCGAAACACAAATGTTGAAACACACTATAAAAAACAGGATGCATGCTATTTCCTTATGAAAAAAGGCAAAAAAAACCCACCTTAAGCATGCATAAAAACTTTTTAGCTAAATTGAGGAAGACTTTTCTTTAATTTTGCCGTTTTCATCAACTTTTTCTACTGCAATGCTGCAAAATGTGCATAAAAATGAAAAGATGGAGAAGCTAGCTGCTTTTCTCAAAGCTCGGAAACACGGAACAGCGACTTAAATCCTGCAAGTAACAAACAAACAAAAATCCCATTATGTCTCGCACACCGTCTCACTGCAGCTCGTCAATGCGCCGCCGTCAGAAATCTGCTGGAGTCACAGCCACAAACAGGTTTACAGGAAGTCTTGTCTCATAGGTGTATTTCGAAGTGACAGTAGCATAAACAAAAATAAAAAAAAAAAAAACAAATAAAAAGCATTTAATGTAATGGATGACCAGTTTCAAGTTTTATGTCTCTGCCAGCACACTGTATTGCAAGCTGGGGATGTGGAAGCCTGGAAGGTAGGAAATCAATCTTAAAAGCTATTAAAAGAAAGCGTTTGCTTTGGAAAATGGTCAGCCAAAATTTAAAGCAAACACAATGTGAAGTCGGCGAATGAGCCGAGTCAGTGGTTCCCATGATGAATCTGTGGGGTTGTGACATGATTAAAGGGATAAGACAGGAAATGATGTACTGCTGTTTATTTTATTCTGATTTCTGAGTGAAAAATGGGTCTTCTCTACTTCACAGGGCCTAAAAAATACAGAAAATGAGACAATTTAAGAGGGAAAAATCATTTTCTGGTTGAACTCCTCCATCAATCACAGTCGCAATAAGGCCATAGCCTGTGATGAGGGGCCACTGAGTAGATATGGCTTCATTTCAGGGGTCCCAATCCAAAAAAGACTGGAAATCACTGAGTTAAGCATACACAGGGATCAGGTAGAGTACTTCAACACATGAATTTAAAGGGTAATTAGAGTTAAAGGGGAAGTCCACCAACTTTAAACATCAAAGTGTGTTTACAGAGCGCTGCTGTGTGTCTGAAGAAGGCTCTCCAGAGGGAGCCGTGTGAAATCTGATGAAGTGATGAAATACCGTCAGTGTCGGCTGGCCTGAAGACTACACGTTTGGAAATGGAAAAATAAATAAATAAAAAACACATCTGGGGGTGTGGAGTTAAAGCAGTGAGTGTAGCAGACCTCTGCAGCTCAAGGCTACATTAGCTGCTGCTAGCATAACAAATCTCTGATATCTTTGCTTCAGCTGCGACAGGTTTGATAGATATATTTTTTTAAGTGTCCATCATGAGTCAGTGTCATAGATGGGAGCCTCTTTTAATCACAGCATGGATGTTAAACTTCCTCTGTCTTGTATTTGGTTCTTCCGACAAGCTGGACTCTTGTACTAGCGCTCTTGGCCCTTTAGGGCTGGTCATTCATCCCTCTGTTAAAAACCTGGCTGTGTTCTTTGACAGTGCCTTTAATTTCAACAAGCAGATTAGCGCTGTCGTTAAAAACAGTTTCTTCCAGTTAAAGATGCTCGCCAAAGTCAAGCCATATCTTCCTCGTGGTGACTTTGAGAGAGTCATTCACGCTCTGATCACGACCAGGCTGGACTACTGTAATTCTTCGTATGTTGGCCTCGATCAGTCGTCTCTCCGCCGGTTGCAGTTGGTCCAAAATGGCGCCGCTCGGCTTTTAACTGGGACTAGAAAGCGGGAGCATATAACACCAGTCTTGGCATCGCTACATTGGCTTCCTGTTCATTTTAGAATAGTTTTTAAGGTTTTATTTCTTGTTTTTAAAGTTTTACATGGGTTGGCCCCCCATTATTTAGCAGACCTTATTCAGGTCCACAAACCTTTTAAAGAACTGAGGTTGTCCAGTCAAGTGGTCCTGGAGGTACCCAGGTCCATACTCAGGACTAAAGCTGACCGAGCCTTTTCAGTGGCAGCCCCTAAACTCTGGACCAGCCTGCCTCTGGACATTAGGGCTGCTCGGACTGTGGAATCTTTTAAGTCCTGGCTGAAGACCCATCTTTACTCAGTGGCTTTCAGTTCAGTTGGGCGCTGACATCCTAGCTGCATATATATTGTTTTTTTTCATTGTATGTTCATGTATGCTCTTTTTGCAGTGCATAGAAGTCTGTAAAGCACTTTGGTCAACTCTGGTTGTTTTTAAATGTGCTATATAAATAAAATTGACCTTGACCTATAGTTTAAGCCACTGTCTTCAGTTATGATAACGCTGCACTCAACATAATTGCTGCGATCTGGGAAAGCAGCGATGTCATTATAATGAAGAGAAACCTGAACAGTCAGACAGGTTGTAAAGAAACCGACAGACGTAATGTGACTATTACAGCTAGAAATGACGGTCAAAACTCTGAAGACCAAGGTAACAATGGACAGGAGAAGCCTTTATAAGAGCAGCATGAGCTACAGTGCAAATTCAGGTAAATGTTGAATTCAAGTGCAGAAAAAGGTCAGTTTCACTGCCGCCCCACCACTCATTACTGTACGTACACTCGAATGCTTTGTCACACACACACACACACACCCACACACACACACCTTTCTCAGCGAACGCAGCATCACTCTGCTTCCACTCAAAGGGAAACCCGAGGAAAAAGAAACTCAGATATGAGCGAAAGCATGACAGCTGCTCCGTCTCTCTCTGCTGGGATTTCAGTGAGGGAGAGTGGGAGACTGGAGGGAGAGGTGGGAGAAAGACTCTTCAGAGAAGAAGATGCCGAGCTTCCTGTACGAGTGGAAACAAGCAGATGGAGAGTTTAGCGAGGAAGGTGTAGACAGGAAGAGAAGAGGGATGAGATATGAAAGAAAGGCGTGACAGGTCCTCTCTTTCGGTCCCATAAGCCTCTCTGGTTTCCAGCTGAGACTCTCCTCTGTAGTGGGAATGTCTGTTCTCAGCAGGTTTCACTTATCAATATTTCTCTGTGGTGGAAAAAAAAAAAAAAAAAAAAAGCCAAAAGATGAAGCTGAAACTCGGCTCCTATACTTTTTAATAAATTAAACATGCAAGAGAATCTCTTTTAAAGATTTAGTGCTGCCTTGAGATGATTTCTGCTGTTTATCTTTAAAACACGCCTTTCAAAACTGATTGTTTATTGCTCGATGAGGATCGGTGTGTGTGTGTGTGTTTGTGTGGTACAAAATCTGACGTATGCCGCCGAGTTTTAAAGCTCCACTTTGGCATTTTCAACTTCGCTCTACCACCTCATTTATATTTAATGAGATATCAGGGGGTGTACTAATTGTTTTCGACTCCGAGATGATGGGCTGATGAAATAAAGATAAAGGAATGAATAAAAGAGTGGAAAGGAGCAGGAAGAGCAGAGAGGATGAGGAGCAGGAAGAGAATGACGGTTTAACAGGTAGTGAGAGACAGAAATGGAAATAACGTGGATGAAAGCTGAACAGTGTCTTCCAAGTCTTTCCCTGCAGGAGGAACTCAAACATTACAGAAGCAGATTAAGATCTTCTTTTGCGTTTTTTACATTTTGAGATTGCGTAACATCACACTAATGAGGTGGCATTTAGTTGCAAACATTTGTCTTAATCGGACACGTGTTTCTTCTGCTTTTATTACCTGAGCGTCTGTTAATTCTCACTGGTGAAATGGAGCCAGCCATGGGTTAAATTGACTACAAGCGAAAACTTTAAAAAATGCATTACTGTTTAAACAGACTCTCTTTTCGCCTGCAGCTCGTGGCCATTGTGTAAGCACAACAATACACTAAGGAGTCCTGACGGCCTACGAGGGGTAGGAGAACAAAAACAAAGAGGAGTTCTGACTTTGCTTCCTCCGTGGAGGCGCTGCTGGACAGGTTCAGCCTCAAGTCTTCCTTCCACCATCCAACATACATATTCTCCGAGGTCAGCCGTCCTCCTCTGCTGAGATCTGCCTGGGAAATACGTCTCACCTCCTCCTGTGTCGACGGTTTATCAGATAAATCCCATTTCCCGACCTCCTCCAACTCTAACTTGTCTGCTAGCTAACCTGCTAACCTCGCTCCTCAGTCGGCAGCTTCCTTCACCGTCAGGGTCCAGAACTCTGTTACTGCCATGAACAACCTTTACCTGCCACCATTGGGACACACCAGAAGAAGAAAGCCCTGCCTCAATGTGGGAGTTTGGATTCAGAGCAGGTGCTGTGCGTGGAGGTGATGCTGGTAATTCTCCACCTTCCACAAGCCGTGACTCCTTTCACTGCGGAGACAAACAGGTGAGATTCCTCTTCCCAAGAGCCAGTTTTTGTGGGCAGGGGTGAGCATGAAAAGCTGCCGCCGCCAGACTGGTAATGCAGTGGACGTGTGCACTGATCCGGCTTTGTGACCGCTCGCCTGATGTTACTTCCTCAGGTTGAGGCCGAGCAGGTAAATGGGTACAGGCTGAGACACTCGGCTGCAAGCGCCGCTCCCAGGGGTCCCTGTTATCCAAGTCTGGGCAAATAGAGGTCTGACTCACACTTAGTGGGTGTTCAGACAGGAAACAGCAGGTGTGTTTCAGGGATTGGTGAGACATGCAGTGAAATAAGTCCAGTTTGAGTAACAGAGTCACGAGGTTGGAGGTTTATCAGATGCTAAAATGCAGAGAGGTTTAGAGTATGATGAAGGATTTTACTGCTCATTTCATAGCACAAATACAGCGTTCAGCTTCTGAGAGCCATCCATCGGGAACCTGAACTTGGCTTATTCGATTGGCCGACGCAGCGCTTTGCCAGCTGACATCACTTTGCGCCGCATCAAAAGTTGAAGCAGTTTCCACTTGTTTTCTTTGAGAAAGCCTGCATTTTCTCACCGAAGCCCTGAAGTTATTTTATGCTGCGTGGTCAGTGTGAACGTGGTCTGAACGAGGCTCCAGACTCCTTCCTGCAAGCTACGCTTCCGCAAGCCCCGTCCCAGGAGTCCACGTTGACGATGCTCTTTATGAAGACTCCGTTCCATCGAGGTCTTTGGGTCACGCTTAGCCTGGACTCTCACCTGGGACTAACAGCCTTTGGTGGAGAACAAACCGGAGCTGTTCCAGCTGACACCACAGCACAAAGGGTCACGCAACAACAAGGAGACGAGACTTTCACTGAGTCTCTGCATACAGTCTCACTGTGGTTGGAGGTTCGGTGCATGGTTATACGTTGCTGCAAAATGCATATTCTCTCAAGTGAACTCAAATTTCCAATAGCCAGTCACACATATGCTTTATTGATTACATTTCAAATTTAAGTAAGACAGTACAGAAATGTTATCAGGTGCAGACAACAGTGATAAAAGCGGAGCACATCGCTCGCTGCTGACGGAGACTCTTCTGTGCTCGAGTGCTGTATGTGCAGCTCACATGAAAGCCTCTATAACATTACCTCTAGCTGAGAGCGGCAGAAGATGTGCTGCATTGTGAAAATGAAGGAGGGCGCGGGGAAAAAAAAGAGGGGAAAAACAAGGACAGTATGTGGCATGTACCGTACAGGAGAGCATGTTCTCTCATGAGACATATGGCTGCACCAGCTGGAGCGCTTATATTGTTGCTGTGATAAGTAGCTTTATTCTCAGTTCACTTCCTTTTGTTTCTCAGTTTTATTGGATTGCTCCCCAGCTTCCTCTTCACCTCATGTGTATTTATGCCATTTCTCTGCTGCTGCCTAGAAACTTCCCTCGTCTTATCTCATCATCGTACCTGCTCCGACTCACGCAGGCACAACCATTAAACCAAAGTCGTAAGAGGAAGAATCCAGAGTTGCATCAAAATCTAATTCGTATCAAAAGACTTATTTTTGTGTCACAAAGGTTGCATCAGTAAGCAAAAATGCATTTTTAGTGCATTTAGTGCAACTTTCTGTACTGGTGTTATTAACAGTGTGTATGAAGCAGCTGAGCAAAGAACAAATGTGTGTCTGGTATCAAAGCTTGTGATTAAAAAGGTTTTCTCTGGCAAAGTTTTTAAAAATAAGAGAAAAAAGTTAAAACTAATGAGAACTA
The DNA here is from genome assembly GCA_037975065.1 of Chaetodon trifasciatus. Classification (NCBI taxonomy): domain Eukaryota; kingdom Metazoa; phylum Chordata; class Actinopteri; order Chaetodontiformes; family Chaetodontidae; genus Chaetodon; species Chaetodon trifasciatus. The sequence continues at coordinate 2,701,908 of JBBMOE010000023.1, forward strand.
AAACATAATTTGTCCAATGTAATTCAAATTCAATGCATATAATCAGACCCTAAACTTACCGTAAAGCTCTTTTAGAGGGCAGCTCACCTTCATGACTCCACACACTCACTTCTCAAACGGTGTCGTGATTGTTTGTTCTGGTTTCTCTAATCTGCGCTAATGAACCGTCTTCCGGAGGTCGACAGGCCATGCGGCAGATCCAGGAGAACACAAACGCTCTCAAACGCTCCCCGCTGGAGCGCACAGTGATGCCTGTTGTGCTTATACACTGCGTGCCTTGAACAGAGCGAGGCTATCAAAGATCAAATATAGATTTTCTTTTATGGTCAAACCACAGAGCAAACTTTCAATGTGCTGATGTCGGCTCTTATCTCTGCATTTCCCTTCTAGCAGACCACAGAGAGACAAGCGCAGGAAACTTGAGCCTTTATCTCCAATTCAAGCTCATAATCATTAAAATAATACATCATATGTGCAGCATGGCTGCGTTGGATACTGATGAAAGCTAACTTCAAATTCTGCTATATTCCAGGACACGAATGAGCAAGAGGAAAAAAAATGATCAAATCCACTGATGCTGTGTTTAAACGGCTTATAAAGAGTCAACAAAGACTCAGCCTCTGCAAAGACAGCGCAAAACACATCAGCTGCAGATCCAGAGAACCACACCAACGCTTCTTTGGCGTCACGTGTTGTGTGTTAAACTTGGTAGGAAGTGCATCTCAAACTCCCACTTAAAAAGAAAAAAGAAAAAAGAAAAAACATGCTTCAAATCCAAACATCAGCGTCTTTTGTCATTTTCATGACAACTTTGTTCTCTTAAGGAAAAACGTATTTCTCAAAGTGTCATTGATGAAATATTCAGCGTACAAATAGGGACAGCAAGTAGCTTTCTGAGACTTCTGAACGGAAGCTGGAAGGATTCCATCAAACAAGGTGTTCATCCTCCACAACATAGCGCTGACTGCACTATTCATATGTCAGGGTTGTTGAGAAAAACCGACACGTTTTGAACACACTGTGAATATCCTATGAGGCGGGAAAAAAGGCAAGGAACAGAAGGAAAAGAGAGCTAATCCCATCCTAAATGTTACGGCCCCGTGGTGTCAGATTACTTCAGATTGTGGTCTGTCGGCTGAAGAGGTCGAGGGTCACAGCAGAGAGGAACGCCGGGATGCTCTTCTGGTGATGCAGATGAAGGGCCACCATCTCTCCCAGAGTTTTGGAGAACTCGGTCTCCATGAGCTGCATGCTTCCATTGGAGCCCTGCGCACACACACACACACACACACACACAATCACACAGGCATCGTGAGACAATACACAACATCAAACAATGCGAGCTGGGTTTTCCACTCCATCCATCTCCAGAGGAAAACTTTCAAAGTGAAGCAAGATCACTTTAAGTTGTTATTGTCTACAGGGGATTGTCGAGTGTGTGCGCGAGTGTGTGTTGTGTGTGCGCGAGTGTGCACACTCACAGCGGGGTGAAGGTGTCTAAATCTGTGTGGATTAATTAAAAGGAATGAGGAGCAGCTCGGGGCGATGGAGTGAAGGAGAAAGGGATGAGGAGAGAAACGAGGGATAAAGTAATTAAAGCATTGCAGGGAGGGGAGGAAGGTAGCGAGCAGCACGGTCCCATGACATGCTGGGAAGATATCGAGACATCTGAGAAACGTCCTGTGTCAAGGTGTGGAAGCGACGCAGATCTTTATTTAACAAGTGTCATGAGAAGCTTATAACACAGATGGAGGATTGCAAATAAATTAAGAAACTAAAGAGCGGAAGACAAAACAGATGAATGGGCGACGATTAACGGAGGGAGATTTAATACACTACATTATTTCCCATATGGACACTTTTACACTGAGTCCAAACTCAGTAAATGTTCCCCCATCGAGAGTGATTTAATGCTAAACAACTTTCCAAAAGATATGAAAAAATACAGATAATTATTTGAAAACTGATTAGACTTAGGACACAGGAAAGTAGCACAGCTGATGCAAATAAAAAAATAAATAAATAAAGCAAATCCTTCTTGATAAACCAATTAGTGTGCTTCCTCACACACAACAGGATGAGGCGAACTCAGCTGTTCACTTTTGTGTGAACAGCCACAAATCTCTAATGGGTGAGAGGAGAGGATAACTGAACTAATGACATTTGCCAGCCGACTGCACAATGCTAAACAGAGGCTAAACGCCGCACGGAGAGCGCTCCAGAGACACAGATAGGATGACTTGCCGTTTCCACGTTGTCCCTCAGCAAAATGTACAACCATGCAGCCGACATTAGCGCACAGTCAAAGCGGGCTGCGAGCTAGCAGGCTGCCGAGAGAAGTTTCAGGGTTGATCGACTTCTGGCGGTGAAAGTTTCGTGTTGGTTTTCACTTCAAAAGACCGGATTCACCTGCTAACATTTCCACTTTCCAACAGCTTAGTTGGTTCATTTTGTTTTAATGGAGCCTTCTTGCAGAGTAATCTGACACTAAATCTACTTTCTGCAGCGAGAAGATTATTTGTACTGTCACTTCATCGTGAAATCACTGGATTACGGTTCCAGTCGATAAGTGAGCTTACCTTTCTTTCTTTTTAGAGAGAAAATGGAGTAATTTCTGCACTCTACAGCAAAAAACTGATGTGTGACGCTTTCTTTTACACCCAGCAGCAAAGTGTATGATTTTGTATATGTGAAGGAAGCGTGTTCAAGCTAATACAGACTGTAGGTTCCTCTTTAATAACAACTTTCTTCATACTTTCTAACAAGTCATGTGACTCTAGTGGCATTGTCTGGTGGTAATTATTGGCAATTTGCCTTTATATATATACATATACATATACATATACATATACATATACATATACATATATATATATATATATATAGTACACAGTCAAGAGGCTGCAGAGAGGAAATTAGGGAGAGAGGGAGGATGACATGCAACAAAGGTCTCCAGCCGGATTCGTCGCGGTTACGTGGTAAGCATCTTAGACTGCTAGGCCACCGTGACGCCCGGCCACAGTGCTGTTTTCAAGATTAAACATGTCCTCCTGTCTTTAATTGGGTCATTATTAAAAAGTTATCAAATGTAAAAGAATTCTTTATTAACAAAGTTGCTTCCTCCGGGTTCAATGTACGAATCGATGGTGAAAAATCTCTCCACGCTTTGTTTTGGAAATAGGAACTGACTCCAAGTCCC